>OX465295.1:255456180-255926180 GCA_949987735.1 Leucophora obtusa | reverse complement strand
ACACGTTGAAGCATTTGATTGTTCTGAGTTTCTTGGGGCTTCTTTTGTAGACATCATTCCTTTTAGATTTGTGATGAAGGTTTCGAAGAAGGTCATGTTAGTTTGTGTATAACACAACTATTTTTGTAATAGGTCTAGTGCATATTCCATTAGCGGTTCGTATGTCAGCTACTCGACTGTTTTGATCGGGTCCTAGGTAGGTTTTAACAATACGGCCTAATTTCCAATCGTTGGGTGGAAGATTATTGTCTTTGATGACGACCAGATCATTGACTTTAACGTTTTCTCGTTGATTTTTCCATTTATATCTGCGATGAAGTTCAGTCAAATATTCAGATTTCCATTTTTGGCAAAAAGATTGATAGATGACCTTGATGCGTTTCCAGCGGTTGATTAACGTCAGATTTTCAGTGCATAATTCAGGTTCAGCTGGGGTCATTAATGGAGCGCCAATGAGAAAGTGTCCAGGGGTCAATGGAGATAGGTCATTAGGGTCATCGCTAGCAGGACTTAAAGGTCTAGAGTTTAAACAGGAATCAATTCGAGTCAAAATTGTAGACAGCTCTTCAAAAGTAAATTTCATATTTGGAATCATTTTTCCTAAATGGGTTTTGAAAGATTTTACACCTGCCTCCCAAAGTCCGCCCATGTGAGGGGCCCCGGGAGGAATAAATTTCCAATCAAGATTTTGATGGCTATAGTGATGAATCACATGGGTTTTCAGAATTTTTATAAACTCTAGGCGGTCTTTTTTGATAAGTTCTGCTGCACCAACGAAATTTGTTCCATTGTCGGAATAAACTAGAGCTGGGCATCCACGTCTTCCAATAAAACTTGCAAATGCGGCTAAAAACGCTTGAGAAGACAGATCACTTACTGCTTCGAGATGTCCGGCTTTTGTAGTAAAACACACGAAAATGCAGACGTATCCCTTTGTGATGAGACATGCTCGGCCAGTGAAATTTCGTATGTCAAAGGGGCCTGCATAATCTACTCCCGTAGTTTCGAAAGGGCGGGAGAGATTCGTTCTTTCCGGCGGCAATGAAGCCATGATTTGATTTTGTGTCTGTTTTTTGTATAAGACACTTTTAACTAGGGGCCTCAATCTAAATATCCAGAATTCAGTTCTTAGAACTCGAATCATGAGTTGATTTCCACCATGTAACGTAATTTTATGGGTAAATTCGGTAATCAATCGAGTGAATTTAGAGTTATGAGGCAGCAAAATTGGATGACGTTCGTTATACGTTAGGGCTGGCGATTGAACAAGACGCCCATTTGCTCGAATGATACCTTGTCCATCTATGAACGGATTTAGGGTCAAAAGGCTGCTGCTGGGTGAAATTTTGACTTTTTGTGATAACTTTTGATAGTCATCTGAAAAACAATGCTTCTGAGTGAAAATTATAAGGCGATTTTTGACCTCTCTAATTTCATCCGGTGTGATGTCTATCGAGGAAATTCGAAGATGACTCCGATTTGCGCCAGTATTTCGCCATAATCTTAAAACATATGCGATTATACGGTAAGCGTGTGGTAGTGATGAAAAGCGGACCAGTGGGTCTTCATAAATGGTGTTTATTAAAACTTTTGTAGGTTTTGCTTCAACTTTTGTATCTTTTGGAGCAATTGGTATTGGCCATTGATTTTTATGTAATTTTAGCCACGTAGGTCCAAACCACCATAGATTGTGATTTTCCAATTCTTGTGGTGTGCACCCGCGGCTGGCGACATCTGCTGGATTCTCTTTGGAGTCTACATGCTGCCAATTTTGAGTTCCAATTTTTTCAACAATTTCTGAAACTCGATTTCCTACAAATGTATTCCATGAGCATGGCGGTTTCTTTAACCAGGCTAGCACAATTGTAGAATCGGTCCAAAAATGGGTCTTCAAATTTCGTACCTGAAGATTTGGTAGAGTTCCATAAGTTAAATTTGCTAACAAGACGGCTCCACATAGCTCTAGACGGGGTAATGACACTTTTTTGATGGGGGCCACACGGGTCTTCGCGGCAAAAAGAAAAGTGTGAACATAATCGTTTTCATGCTGTATTCTGATGTATAGCGTCGCCGAATATGCCTTTTCTGAGGCGTCGCAAAATCCATGGATCTCCACGTCACAGGAGGGGTCATAATGAATCCAACGTGGTATCTTCAGGGTATTGATTAAAGGACAATTTTGTACGAATTTTTGCCATTTCATGTAGGTGAGAGTTTTCAAGATGTCATCCCAGTCGATTTTATCTAACCAAATTTGTTGCATGATTAATTTGGCATCGACAATGATTGGGGCCAGCCATCCGCATGGGTCAAAGAATTTTGCAATTGTTGATAACAATTCGCGTTTAGTGTACGATTGTTTTATTTCGACTTCTGGGGCTGTGAAAGTGAAAGAGTCTGAAGAAATGTTCCACTTTATCCCAAGGGTCTTTTTTCCAGCATTTTCGGATAAGTTTAACCAATCAAGAGGTAATAGTGTCTCGTTTGGCAAATCCTGGATGACTCGTGGGTCGTTTGAAGTCCATTTCATCAGGTCAAAACCGGCAGATTTTAGAACACTAGATAGTTCTTTTCGGGATTCAATGGCATCGTTTAAAGTGTGCCCTCCGGCTAAGACGTCATCTACGTACATATTTTGCTTCAAAATATGTGATGCTAAGGGGTGTGTATGTTTAAAATCTTCTGCTATTTGGAGCAGCGTTCTAATGGCCAGGAACGGGACACAATTAACTCCAAACGTCACTGTTAGGAGTTCAAAATCTTCAATTGGATCATTTGGAGATTTTCGAAATAATATCCTTTGATATTTGGTTTGAGTGGGGTGAACTAGTATTTGCCGATACATTTTTGTGATGTCGGCATTGAAGACAAATCGGAAGAATCTCCACTTCAGTATTTGGAGCACTAGGTCCTGTTGAAGTATGGGTCCTGGATGTAAAATGTCGTTCAAACTTCTCTTATTTGAAGACGGGCTGGAGGCGTCTTCAACACAGTCTTGTTGTACAGGAAATGGAATCAATTAAATAAATAAATAAATTTTTGTATTTTTAATGCAAAAATTAGGATGATTGTACAAGCATACCACGGCTAAAATCTCATTGAAAATATTTATTTTGTTTTGAGTTTAAAGTTAGTTGTTTTTACAAAATGTATTGACAACAAACATACATATAAATAGTACCCAAAGGGTACTTTTATGTAATTGTTGCTTTCAAAAAGGAGTTGATTTATAACTGGTTTTACCAAATCAGACAGTTCATATACGAAAGTATAAAATTCTCATCACGTTGATTTTTTGTACCTTATGCAATGTCTTGGTTTGAGTAAGAAAGTTATCATTTTCTTATTGCGGACAACTGAAGAGTAGGGTGATGCCTATGAAACAATTGTATTGTCTATCATGAAAATGATCAACCCCCTTTTTGAAACAACAAATAAAATCTAATATGACAATATCATATTAGAATTTGGACTTAAGGTAGAAGAATATTCTAACTAAATATATAAATAAATAAATAAATAAATAAATAAAAGAGATTGTTGAGCTTACAGAATTTTTGTAAAATTTGAGTTTTGTTTAGGGCTTGCCTAAATAAAAAACACGGTCCTTTTTGATTTTAATTTTAGTTTTAAGTTTTATTGTAATTTAAATTTTAATCTTAAGTTTTATTTAGTTTTTAATTTCTAATTGTTAGTTGTAATTTCTATTGTATTTGTTAATTGTAATTTTGTTTTTGTTATAAAGTGCCACTGTTTTTTCCACTGTTCACTATAATGTTCTGTTTTTACTTGTTTTTTGTTCGATTGTTAAAGTTAGAGTGTTTTTAAAATAATTTGGTTTACGTATTGATGCTTAAGAATGCATCAATACGCATTCTTTTAAGCAACAATAACAATATGTAAAAACAAATTCAGCTAAACCGTTGATTACAGTGCAGTTGATTAGTTTAGTGGCACACTAATGGGCATTAGTTTAGGGACATCTCTAAACATTCTCCCCCCCCCCCCCATGATTGGTGCAATGGTGATGTCAGCTTTCGGGTTTACACGTTGAAGCATTTGATTGTTCTGAGTTTCTTGGGGCTTCTTTTGTAGACATCATTCCTTTTAGATTTGTGATGAAGGTTTCGAAGAAGGTCATGTTAGTTTGTGTATAACACAACTATTTTTGTAATAGGTCTAGTGCATATTCCATTAGCGGTTCGTATGTCAGCTACTCGACTGTTTTGATCGGGTCCTAGGTAGGTTTTAACAATACGGCCTAATTTCCAATCGTTGGGTGGAAGATTATTGTCTTTGATGACGACCAGATCATTGACTTTAACGTTTTCTCGTTGATTTTTCCATTTATATCTGCGATGAAGTTCAGTCAAATATTCAGATTTCCATTTTTGGCAAAAAGATTGATAGATGACCTTGATGCGTTTCCAGCGGTTGATTAACGTCAGATTTTCAGTGCATAATTCAGGTTCAGCTGGGGTCATTAATGGAGCGCCAATGAGAAAGTGTCCAGGGGTCAATGGAGATAGGTCATTAGGGTCATCGCTAGCAGGACTTAAAGGTCTAGAGTTTAAACAGGAATCAATTCGAGTCAAAATTGTAGACAGCTCTTCAAAAGTAAATTTCATATTTGGAATCATTTTTCCTAAATGGGTTTTGAAAGATTTTACACCTGCCTCCCAAAGTCCGCCCATGTGAGGGGCCCCGGGAGGAATAAATTTCCAATCAAGATTTTGATGGCTATAGTGATGAATCACATGGGTTTTCAGAATTTTTATAAACTCTAGGCGGTCTTTTTTGATAAGTTCTGCTGCACCAACGAAATTTGTTCCATTGTCGGAATAAACTAGAGCTGGGCATCCACGTCTTCCAATAAAACTTGCAAATGCGGCTAAAAACGCTTGAGAAGACAGATCACTTACTGCTTCGAGATGTCCGGCTTTTGTAGTAAAACACACGAAAATGCAGACGTATCCCTTTGTGATGAGACATGCTCGGCCAGTGAAATTTCGTATGTCAAAGGGGCCTGCATAATCTACTCCCGTAGTTTCGAAAGGGCGGGAGAGATTCGTTCTTTCCGGCGGCAATGAAGCCATGATTTGATTTTGTGTCTGTTTTTTGTATAAGACACAAGTTTTACAATTGTGTATCACACTTTTAACTAGGGGCCTCAATCTAAATATCCAGAATTCAGTTCTTAGAACTCGAATCATGAGTTGATTTCCACCATGTAACGTAATTTTATGGGTAAATTCGGTAATCAATCGAGTGAATTTAGAGTTATGAGGCAGCAAAATTGGATGACGTTCGTTATACGTTAGGGCTGGCGATTGAACAAGACGCCCATTTGCTCGAATGATACCTTGTCCATCTATGAACGGATTTAGGGTCAAAAGGCTGCTGCTGGGTGAAATTTTGACTTTTTGTGATAACTTTTGATAGTCATCTGAAAAACAATGCTTCTGAGTGAAAATTATAAGGCGATTTTTGACCTCTCTAATTTCATCCGGTGTGATGTCTATCGAGGAAATTCGAAGATGACTCCGATTTGCGCCAGTATTTCGCCATAATCTTAAAACATATGCGATTATACGGTAAGCGTGTGGTAGTGATGAAAAGCGGACCAGTGGGTCTTCATAAATGGTGTTTATTAAAACTTTTGTAGGTTTTGCTTCAACTTTTGTATCTTTTGGAGCAATTGGTATTGGCCATTGATTTTTATGTAATTTTAGCCACGTAGGTCCAAACCACCATAGATTGTGATTTTCCAATTCTTGTGGTGTGCACCCGCGGCTGGCGACATCTGCTGGATTCTCTTTGGAGTCTACATGCTGCCAATTTTGAGTTCCAATTTTTTCAACAATTTCTGAAACTCGATTTCCTACAAATGTATTCCATGAGCATGGCGGTTTCTTTAACCAGGCTAGCACAATTGTAGAATCGGTCCAAAAATGGGTCTTCAAATTTCGTACCTGAAGATTTGGTAGAGTTCCATAAGTTAAATTTGCTAACAAGACGGCTCCACATAGCTCTAGACGGGGTAATGACACTTTTTTGATGGGGGCCACACGGGTCTTCGCGGCAAAAAGAAAAGTGTGAACATAATCGTTTTCATGCTGTATTCTGATGTATAGCGTCGCCGAATATGCCTTTTCTGAGGCGTCGCAAAATCCATGGATCTCCACGTCACAGGAGGGGTCATAATGAATCCAACGTGGTATCTTCAGGGTATTGATTAAAGGACAATTTTGTACGAATTTTTGCCATTTCATGTAGGTGAGAGTTTTCAAGATGTCATCCCAGTCGATTTTATCTAACCAAATTTGTTGCATGATTAATTTGGCATCGACAATGATTGGGGCCAGCCATCCGCATGGGTCAAAGAATTTTGCAATTGTTGATAACAATTCGCGTTTAGTGTACGATTGTTTTATTTCGACTTCTGGGGCTGTGAAAGTGAAAGAGTCTGAAGAAATGTTCCACTTTATCCCAAGGGTCTTTTTTCCAGCATTTTCGGATAAGTTTAACCAATCAAGAGGTTTGGCAAATCCTGGATGACTCGTGGGTCGTTTGAAGTCCATTTCATCAGGTCAAAACCGGCAGATTTTAGAACACTAGATAGTTCTTTTCGGGATTCAATGGCATCGTTTAAAGTGTGCCCTCCGGCTAAGACGTCATCTACGTACATATTTTGCTTCAAAATATGTGATGCTAAGGGGTGTGTATGTTTAAAATCTTCTGCTATTTGGAGCAGCGTTCTAATGGCCAGGAACGGGACACAATTAACTCCAAACGTCACTGTTAGGAGTTCAAAATCTTCAATTGGATCATTTGGAGATTTTCTAAATAATATCCTTTGATATTTGGTTTGAGTGGGGTGAACTAGTATTTGCCGATACATTTTTGTGATGTCGGCATTGAAGACAAATCGGAAGAATCTCCACTTCAGTATTTGGAGCACTAGGTCCTGTTGAAGTATGGGTCCTGGATGTAAAATGTCGTTCAAACTTCTCTTATTTGAAGACGGGCTGGAGGCGTTGAAAACTACTCTAAGTTTTGTGGTTAGCCTATCAGGTTTTATTACTGCGTGATGCGGCAGGTAATAATTTGGGGTACTATTTATATCCAGGGGAGAAACTTTCCGCATATGTCCCAGCTCAAGGTATTCCAAAATTACCTGATCATACTGTTTCTTGATGTCAGGCTTTTGGCTAAGAATCCGTTCCATTCTTAAAAATTGGGCCATGGCGATATTTCTTGAATTCCCTAACTCTTTATCATTTTTAAAGGGCAGGGTAACTAAGTATCTTCCATTTTGGATTCTACGGGTTGTAGATTGGAAGTTATTTTCGCATAATGTGTCCTCTTCTGACCTCAAAATCTTTTCCGGGGTTTCCTCCACCTCCCAAAAGCGTGTGAGGATTTGGTCAAGGGACTTTGTATTGAGTAGTGAAACGGCATTTTTTGTACGATTTGGTGTATTTGATGGTCCCCCCACTACCCAGCCAAATACGGTTTTTTGCGCTAAAAATTATCCTACAAGACGCATAGGTGTTTTGCAACAAACTATTAATGGGCCTATATCGAGGCCGATTACTAAGTCGACAGGGCGACTCTGATAAAAATGAGGGTCTGCAAGTTCTAATTCTGCAGCCTCACTTAGATTTGGTAGATACAACGTTTGGCTTGGTAAAAGTAGCGACATGTCTTTTACCAATTGTGCCCAGACCTCTAACTTGAAATTAGGGTCAACTCTGGAGCAAAGATTAAACAAACAGGCTTTGGTAGAAGTACCCGAACCGTTAGTCATACCACTGTACTGAATTAGGTTTCGTGTTGAGGGTAGCTTCAACTTGTTTTTTAATTTTTCGGATATAAACGTTGTCTGTGATCCAGGGTCGATGATAGCTCTTGCCTGGAATCGTTCGCCTTTGGTTTCGATTTCTACGATGGCAGTGAACAGTAAACTTTCCTCGTTGTTTTGGGGTTTCGTTTGTAAGGTCAAGGTTGTCGTTGAGGGAATTGCAAAATGTGAATTTGAAGTGGACTGTATGTTTGATGCTAGGGCTGCGGCGCTTGTGCTCGGCCGCACCGTATTGATTTCTTGAGTTGAAGCTGTAGAATGGAATTCTGTCCCCTTGTGTAACATCGTATTATGTTTTTGGTGACAGACCCTAAAACTATATTTACTTTTGCAATCCTTGACCCTATGATTAACACCGAGGCAGTTGTAGCATGTATTTGTGACTCTAACTATTTGAATTTTATCATTTACATTTTTTTCTAAAAATTTGGGGCAATTTCTTAATGGGTGGGCCTCTTTACAATGAGGGCAATTGTACTTAGAATTATTTTGAATGCCCCTGTTTGGTTGTGAGTGATTTTTCTGTTTTGACCTATTATTGATTTGTGAGGTATTTATTTGTAATGAATGGACTTTTTTCTCCCTATTTGAGGGGTTGTTTTCGGTTTGAGGTTGAACACTTGGTAATTTTGTTGCCTTTATGTTTACGCTGGACTGTAGAGTTTTAAAATTTTTTGTCAAAAAATTATCAAATTGCGTCCAATTTGGTATCTCTGCACAGTCCTCAAGTGTATTTTCGAATTCCTCTACAAATATTCGGGGAAGTTTTATCTGGCATATAAAAACCATGATTGGGTCCCAACAACAATAATTGATTCCTAAGGTATTAAGTGTTTCTAAAATACCGTTAGCTGCGCATTGTAGTATTTGAACTGAGGCAGGTGAATCAATAGAAACGTTTGGGAGATCAAAAAGAATCCAAAGTTGTGCATTTACTTGTTCCTTTTTATTGTCGTAACGTTTTAATAACCTATTCCAAGCAAGGTCAAATCCCTCATTGGTCATAGGTACGTTTCCAAGTACAATGTTAGCGTCGCCTCCAATTTTTTGTTTCAAATAAATCAGCTTTTCGATTTTTCGCATTTTGTCGCTTCTTACACAGATGGCCGTGAAAAGATCCCGAAATGTGGGCCATTTTGTGGGTTCCCCGTAAAATGGATGCATATCACACTGTGGCAACCTCATATAAGAAACTGAATTATTGTCTAATGTTGGAGGGCTAGAGGAAGATTGACGACCTAATTTATTTGCTGCTAACTCATTTGTTTCTGATAAAGCCTGAATTTCCGCATTTATAGAAGCAGCACAACTTTTATATGCTGTGAGGGCCTCTTTGTACCGATTCCGAAGTTTAGCTTTGTCAATTGGTTTTGCGTCTGGTCCTTGCTTTAAATCCTGGCATTCTTCATAAGTTCTTTTGACTTGGGTCCAAAGAGAGTCGAGTTCGACGCGAAGAATTTCTAGAGCGTGAATATTATCTTCGGCTCCGGTCTCAGAATGAAAACTTTCAAAATCCAGCAAGTCATTTGTGCAGTTAACGAATTTATCAAGAGGCATTTTGAATTCAATAGGACGAAAAACGTAAGGTCAAACGAAAAAGAATGTTAAACTTGGAACAAAAAGGTGAATACTTTCAATAAAGAGATATTTTTTGTCAAAAAGAATGTTGATAAAAGTCGGCAAAATTTTAATTATCAGCAACTAATTAATTATATGGGTCAAAAAAGTACCTGCTAGCGATAAAATGAGATCTTATAACAAATTGGGTCAAAATTTAAAATCCCGATTTGTTATTATAAATGTCCCCGGAAATTTTACAAAATGTCAACAAGCGGCAACTCTATTATTTTCTTTAACAATAGCAGCAGCAAAAAATAGAGTAAGTGGCCAATAACAACAAACACAGGACAGTTACAATATTGAAGTAAGTTTTTTTTTTTGGTGTTGTTTGTCTCACTTCTGTTTGTCGATCTATTTTTTGTATTTTAATTGTTTTGTTCTGTACTTACTCAAGTTGTTTTTTACTACTGCACTTCAATATTGGTTTATGATGATGTTGCTGCAGATCTTGTTTTTGAAGAACTTTTTGTTGTTGTTGCTGTTAGGCAGTTATTTTTCACAATGTTTTTATATTTTGTTCTTATGTACTTGTTTCTAAAGGATCTTTTTTAAGGGCAAATCAATGTCACCTCTGTAGGTCAACTTTGAAATATTTAATTTTGCAAATTTAATTTTGGATATTTATGTACAATGTATATTTTTAAGCCAAATTTACACTACAACAATAGGGGTTAGTTTATGGCTTTTGAATCACTTTCAATATCTTTTTGAAACTTTAATTTTAAAATTTTTTATTTTTAAAGGGCAATTAAAGGTCACCTCCTTAAGGCTTCATTAGTTTAATCGTAAATTAAGAAAACATTGTTTTAAATTAGGTCAGTTTTTTTTCAAATCACTTTTAAAATCACTCCACTATATTTTAAACCAAACTTATTTTTATGTTTTCACAAAAAATCACTTTTACACTTTTTTGTTTTTTTTTTATCCGGTTCGTTAGGACCAAAATCTTTAGGGCTTGCCTAAATAAAAAACACGGTCCTTTTTTGATTTTAGTTTTAAGTTTTATTGTAATTTAAATTTAAATCTTAAGTTTTATTTAGTTTTTAATTTCTAATTGTTAGTTGTAATTTCTATTGTATTTGTTAATTGTAATTTTGTTTTTGTTATAAAGTGCCACTGTTTTTTCCACTGTTCACTGTAATGTTCTGTTTTTACTTGTTTTTTGTTCGATTGTTAAAGTTAGAGTGTTTTTAAAATAATTTGGTTTACGTATTGATGCTTAAGAATGCATCAATACGCATTCTTTTAAGCAACAATAACAATATGTAAAAACAAATTCAGCTAAACCGTTGATTACAGTGCAGTTGATTAGTTTAGTGGCACACTAATGGGCATTAGTTTAGGGACATCTCTAAACAAGTTTATTTTTAGTTAACTGGAAATGTACTGTAAAATCTGCAGAAAATTTTTATAAATATTAGTAGAATAAAAATAGCAAAAACAACTGTTACCTATCTACACAATTTTTGTTATTTTTAAGTCAAATTTAGTTATATGCCAATGGCTGTCTATTCTGTTAAAATGAACAGAAATATTTGCTAAAAATATCAAGCTGCTGATTTCAGAAGGCTAGATTTTTATTGGCATTAAAAAGATCGAAAAAACTTAAATTTTTTGTTATATTTATTATTTAGCAATTTTTTTTGTTTGCTGATTTTAGCATGTTAAGCTGTTATTTTCTATTAAATCAAATTCAACTCAAGTATAACAAAAATTCTGTACATTTAAAGGTTTTATTTTTGCTGTTTCCTTCTTATAAAAATTTAGCACAAATAATATGGTAATTTCAGCAGTTTTTTCTGCAAGGTAATTTTTAACTAATTTTTAGTTATTTTAACAAATTTTTGTAGACTTTCTTTTTAAGTGCACAGTTAATAAATTACCGATTTTGTGGTAATTTTCTTTAAATGCAAGACCTGTGTGACTACCAAAAAGTCTACAATCCTACGAATTTGTTCCTATAGTTATAAAAATATGAAGGTTTTCTAATGGACAAATTTTCTAATGAATTTTTCTTTTTTCAAACACGGGCAAAATTCATAATTTCATGAATTGTTCCTATGAAAACAGATTTCAGTATGAATGCAGCGTTAGAATTTTTCTAGAGGATTCCTTAATATTTTAAGTATATTTTATAAAAATAATGCTAAGTGCCATTAACAATAAACATATTTCTAACCTCACGTTAACACAAACTGAAAATTAAAAATTTAACACTTCATTTATATGCAATTTGAAATCTATAACTGTAAGTTAGCTTAAACTTTAGGTTATTTTTTTACTGTTAATGGTTCTAAGAATTTATTGTGTATTACATTATTCTCATTTACATTAAAAAGTCTGCTAAGACAATGCCAAAGAATTTTACATTCAGAGCTGAAGAATGATAAAGAATCCTCCTTAAAGAATTACCTGCAAACCCTAGAACCAACAAAGAATACTGATTACAGCCTATGGAAAGCAACAAAAAAGTTGAAGCATCCCACAAATTACGAATCACCTCTACGACTCGATAACGGCACTTGGGACAAAACAACGCAAGAAAAGGTGAATACTTTCGCTGATCACCTTGAAGTCGTTTTCACTCCCAATACCACAAACTCCCAGATATCTTCGCCAATAATAGACGATATTGTCCCTTCGCCTATGAAAATTCGGCTCTCAACCCTAAAATTAAATGTGAGTAAACTCAATATTAAAAAGTCTCCAGGTATAGATAAAATCACATCAAAAATGTTATGTGAGCTTCCACTTAGTGCTCTTAAACTTGTTCTTTGGATCTTTAATGCCATATTACGAACTAGCTTTTTCCCCTCATCTTGGAAAATATCGGAAATAATAATGATTCCTAAGCCTGGCAAAAATGTAGCCGAGGTTACTTCTTATAGGCCAATAAGTTTGCTGCCTATATTGTCTAAACTTTTTGAAACATTATTCTCAAATATATTAGCATCCCACATTTCATCACACCATATCATTCCCACGCACCAATTTGGTTTTAGGAAAAATCACAGCACTATAGAGCAAGTGCATAGAATTGTAACTCTCATTCGAACGGCATTCGAAGCCAAACAGTATTGTTCTGCTTTATTCATTGACATCTCTCAAGCATTTGATAGAGTTTGGCATGAAGGCCTTGTACATAAGATAGTCACATTATTACCACCAAACACTCATAAACTCCTTAAAAGTTATCTATCGAATAGATTATTTACAGTGAAATCCAAAGATTGTATCTCTACTCAAAGAAAAATAGCTGCAGGTGTCCCACAAGGCAGTATATTGGGCCCACTACTCTATATAATTTACAATGCAGATATGCCAACACATTCACTTATTCAAACCTCTACTTTTGCGGATGACACAGCGTTCATATGCATACATACAAATCCCGTAGTCGCGAACAATCGATTGCAATCTCATATTAACAATACAGAAAACTGGCTTGATGAATGGAAAGTAAAAATAAACGCTACTAAGTGCGTTCATGTTACGTTCACGCTCAGGAAGGGAAACTGTCCCCGTCTATCAATTAATAATATTCTAATTCCGACAAAGGACCATGTTAAATATCTCGGAATCCGACGTCTCACATGGGCACATCATATTGATACTAAATCTGCCCAAATTAAATTGAAAACTGCACAGTTACACTGGCTCTTAAACAATCGGTACACACTTAATTTAGAAAACAAAGTATTACTCTACAAAACTGTAATCAAACCAATCTGGACATATGGCATACAGCTCTGGGGTACAGCTTCAGCTTCAAACATCGAAAAGCTAAAAAGAAGACAGTGAAAGATTTTAAGATTCCTTACTGGCGCTCCATGGTTTATTCGAAATCAAAATATTCACGTCGACCTCAACATCCCTACAGTTCGCGAAGAAATAAAGAAACACTGTATTAAATACGTCTCTAAGCTAGCAACTCATCCCAATCCCCTTGCTCAAAACTTGCTTATATTTTCTGGTCATAGGCGTCTGAAGAAATTGGATACCTTGGACTTTGCCCAAAACTAATCACGTTATTACCTGCTTACTACCATTGGATTTGTTGCACTGGCAACAAACCACAAAAATAATAGATTTAAGATTTGATAACTTATTGTAAATTTCTTAAAGAAAAGATTTAATAAATAAAGAATTTGCAAAAAAAAAATTTACATTAATAGTAGTAATAAAATGTTTATAAAATTACACTGTTCAAGTTTTTAACACGAAATTTGTGGTACTAACGTGAAAACCATATTGTTGTGTTTGGATGAGCCCCCTGACTACTACTCCACCGATGAAAGTGCCAATTTGGCTCATTGGGAAAAATTTATGACGTTTTTTTTTAATTTCGTTCAATTCGTCAAGTTTTGACCATTTTCAGCCCATTTAAGTCGCTTTTCCTGTATTCAAAATTTCTTGTGTTATCTTTATACGGCTCACAATTACTATTTCCACCATTAGAACGCACATTTCAACTGAGAAAATCAAAATTTTAGCCTATTTTCATGATTTTTGCCCATTTTTCTTCGATTTTCCCCATTTTTGTGCTGTTTTTATGCGCTTTTTTGTAGTTCTTGCGCAAACTTATCGACATAATTCTTACCGTTTTTCCTTTTTACAATATATTATCCATTATTATTGCCATTTCAAGCAACTCAACACACTTTTTAAATACAAAAACCATCGTTTTTACGCTTTTTCGGTAATGTGCGTGGACAATAGGGTTTGGGGTTTGGGCGGGAATTCCCGGGAAATCCCGGGAAAAGTTTGCCGGGAATTCCCGGGAAAATAATATATTTTTCCCGGGAAAACGGGAAATTTTAAAAATAAATAAATTTTTTAAATTGTTTTTGTTTCGAATAGGATTTATTAATTTTAGTCATGAAAAACATTTTAAATACCAAAACAAAAATGTCATTGTTAAAATCTTTTAAAAGGGAATACATTTATTTGACACGCAAATAAAATCTTTGCCAACTAATTAGGAGCATTTCCACTAATAAAGATTTTTCGCATAACTTATTCAAAATTTAAGTAGTAAAACCTAAAAACTTGGTAAAATGTTTAAAAGAAATATGCTTTGTTTCTTACAAATAATCGCCCTTACTATCTAAATTTTTCAAATGTATAATTTAGGTAAAGTCGACTTTAGTTAAAATATTGGTTGGCAGTATACCTTGACTTCGTTTATTTTTGAAGCGTTCTGATTGGTTAATTTATTTTCAACCAATCAAAATATTTGAAAATATAAATATTTTTGTAAGGTTTTCATACACAAAATGAACAAAACCGTTTGATTAAAAATAAAGTCGACTTTAAATTAAAAATACTCTTTTATATTAAGGGCCAATAATTTTATAAGCAACGTTTTCATTAATAAATGTGAAAAGAGAAGACTGGTTAACGGTGGTATCTAAATTTGGTTATCCGACATCTAAATTTGGTGCACAAAAAAAAAAAAAATTTATGGTCATGCAACTTCTCTTAAAGAAAAGAACAACAAGAATAACGTTTCAGCTAAAATTAGCAAAGTACCCGAAGAAAAAAGTGTAAGCTGAATAGGCATTAAAGGTTTTATGGTAGGGCAAACATTTCCTGAAATGGTATCCAAATTAGCCGCAGTCAATCCGCACCATAACTAGATCTTCGTTTATTCGAGAAAGTTTTTATAATAAAAACCTGGCATTGCAAAAAAATGAAACCGATGTAAAGAACATTATATTAAATTACTACAATAATGTAAAAGATATCTTGATGAAAGAAATATCGAGCTATATTTCTAACAATAGGAGATTTACCATAATCTTAGATGAATGGACAAGAATATCACAACAATGTATAAATGGAAATAATTCATTTTATAACCTGGGGTTGGTTTATATATCAGGAAGTTGTAATGCTGATGAAATAAGAAGAATTGTAGAAATAAGACTAGAAGGGTTTTATTTGTCTTTGGAAAATAACATTGTGGCCACCATATCTAATGGGCCAAGAGTGATGAAACGGTTTGTTTCCGACAGTCCAGTAGTAGGTGCTTTCTGCTGGAATCATGCAATTCATTTGGCAGTGCTGCGAGTAATTTATGTGAAATCAAATGTTCAACATTCTGATATTTTTTACTTTGAATTCTCACTACACAGACTGCATTTGTACTGATATAGTTTTTTTTTTAACAAAAATTACTTATATGGGTGGTTTTCATTAACAATTTTGTTCAAAAATATTTCCCGGGATTCCCGGGAATCCCGGGAATTAAATTTTTTTATTCCCGTTTCCCGGGAAATAAAAAAGTCCGGGAAATCCCAAACCCTAGTGGACAATTAAAAGGAAAAAAGGAAAGTGTACTTTTTTAATTATTTGGGTTTTTTCCGTTGGCTACCTGCATGATTTTTTTACACAAATTTTTTTTACACAAACGCACACGAATCAGGTATATAGCCACCCAATTCATAAGTACCTCTCAGTAAAATATTGAAACTTACGTAGTATTTATAGATGTTCATTGATCGATTTTTGTCATTCAACAAGTGTCTCCGAACGCGTAAAGTACGATTTTTTTAAAGTGACGAAAAAGTAATAAAAGTATAAATAAAGTTTCCAGTTTGAAGTGATTAATTTTTACGGTAAAAAATGGATGAATGCCTGAAAAACTTCAATCATTACTGTTATATGTGCGGAAAGTGGACCATTATGTCGTCTAAGAAAAAAATTACTGATGAAATTGCAACATTGTACGAGCAGTACTTCAATATTCCAGTGATTCGTAATGTTGACTGGGTGCCTAAAATAGCTTGTTCATCGTGCGTAGCACGTTTGTATGATTGGTGAACAGGTCGACGGGAAAGCATGCCGTATGGAATACCGATGATTTGGTCAGAGCCAGTCGACCACGAAAAAAACATGTGCTACGTATGTAAAAATAATGTTGTGGGTATGAACAGAAGAAAGGCGATGGAATATATTTACCAAAGTGTTCCGTCAGCTCAAACCACTCTTCCCCATTCTCCGCCAGTGCCAATCCCGAGAAAACCGAGTCCAACTGAAGAATACATCTTTTTTTTCGGAGCCAGAATCGAATTTTTCTCTGTATCAGCCATCAAATATTACGCCACCATGCAAACACATTGAAGTTACACAACAACGCTTGAACATAATGTCAAGACAACTAAAGTTGTCACAAAATAAAACCATAATTCTTGCTCAACATCGTAAAACTGTGAACATCCTGTCACCAGAAGTTAAAGTGTTCGGTTCGCGTGGTCGACAGCATAAATTTCTACCGTTTTTTACTCGCAACGAAAACAATTCATTTACGTACTGTAATGATATCGATGGTTTGATGTCGGCCATGAATTACACGTACAATGCGGACCAATGGCGGTTGTTCATCGATGGATCGAAGAGCAGTCTCAAGGCTGTGCTGCTGTATTTCGATAATTGAAAAAACTCTGTGCCATTTGCGCTTGCCGTGAAAACAAAGGAAACGTATGATTCCATGAAACTAATCTTGGATTCTGTGAAATACCATGAACATTGTTGGAAAATATGCGCTGATTTGAAAGTGGTTGCACTTATCTGTGGCCTTCAAACTGGTTACACTAAAAATATGTGCTACTTGTGTACGTGGGATTCGCGATATACACCACAGTATCAAAAACGAGATTGGTTACCGAGAAGAAATCGTCTAATCGGGCAGCAGAACGTTATCCACGAGGAGTTGGTGCCGATGGATAAGGTACTGCCACCATTGCACATTAAACTTGGGTTAATGAAGAATTTCATCAAAGCGTTACTGGTGCGTGGAAATAGATTGGCTTTTGGACGATTGGAGTACATTTTTCAACGCTTGAGTGAAGCGAAAATTAAAGAAGGTAAATAAATATTTGGAATTCTTTTTCCGCCAAACAAAGATGAAGTATTCTTGAAAGTTTTTATATAAAATCATATATTTATTTCAGGTGTGTTGAATGGCCCAAACATTTGCAAACTGATGAAAGATGAAGACTTCAACAATGTCCTTCAAGCACCGAAAAAATTGTTTACCAAATATTAGGTCATTTGAACTAAATTTAAAGAAGTTTGGGTATGATTTGGCTCCAAGGAAATTTTTAGTAAAATCAAGTTCACGGTTTTCCTAAAAATTAGTAAGGAGATTTAATTTATCATTTCCCAAAAGTAAGTTAAAATGTCAGGTTTTCAGTTTAATCGTATTACTGCAATAGACAATATATACTAAAAAGTATTTTATTTGGTACTCCAGTTTAGTATAATTGCTACATACATTAAGTAAATGTGTCTTAATAACCATATACTTTTTATATACTTTTTAGTTTAATTTAAACTCATATCAATTATAATTTTCATAATTCTACGCAAAATATATCTAATTTTAAGCTAAAAAGAGTTAAGAGTTAGTATTTATTTTCATAAGTTTTAACAAAAAAAAACCATAAAAACAAGAAAAACTATCAAGAATTTTAGTACATATTCCACTGGCATTTTAGAATAAATTGATTAAATGAAAGTAAACTCATTCTTTTACCAGAGATAAAATATGCGAAATTTAAGAAAAATTATCATTCAAATTAGTTAGCATTTCTTAAATTTTAGTTTACGGTTGTACTCAAGTTAAATAAAACTATCTTTGATAAAGCGACATATCCCAGTGTAGAAAATCATTACCAGATATGTGGTTATGTAACTACATACTTGATAATGGTAACTAGTTACTTTTGTTATTACATTTCTTATTACACTCATAAAAAAAAGCCCGTACAAATAGCTAAAAATTCTGCTAAAATAACAGGAAATAGTACCTGAATTTGCGCCAGCAGAAATTTCAATGATGATGAGAATCATGCTCTGCTAAATTTAAGTGACCTAAATTTTAGGTAAAAAAGTTAGTTCAAATACAATAATTTATAAGAAATGTTGTTTAATGGAAATGAAAATTACTCAGCTGAAATCAGCATATGTTTTCTGCTAAATTTTAGTTGGTTATAAACAGTTAAAAAATTTAGTTAACATTCAAAAATTTAGAAGAAATGAAAGAAGCGTGTGAAGTTAAATTTAAAAAATAAATTTAAAACTCACATTTTCAAATTGCCTTTAATGGGTTAATATTTTTGAATTTAACTTCACAAAGTGTGAAGTTAAATTCAAAACGTAATATTCTTTAAATTTAACTTCACAAAGTGTGAAGTTAAATTCAAAAAATAATAGTCTTTGAATTTAACTTCACACATTGTGAAGTTAAATTCAAAAAATAAATTCACGAAATAAATTCTAGAAATAAATTAAAAAATAAACTCAAGAAATAAATTCAAAAAATAAATCCAAGAATAAATTAAAAAATAAATTCAAGAAATAAATTCAAAAATAAATTAAATAAATAAATTCAATATTTTTTTAAAAATGTCAATTTTGAACAGACGTGAATGGGGTTTGGTCATATCAGTGGACGCGGCTGAGGGAGCAGATTTCAATTCTGAGATTACTTTATTCAAAAGTTGCTCAGGAAAATAGCCATAAATTTTCAAAAATGTTAAATTTAAATTTTTAAACATGTCAAGTGCAGGTGGGCCCAGGGCCAATTTCGAACAGACGTGAATGGGGTTTGGTCATATCAGTGGACACGGCTGAGGGAGCAGATTTCAATTCTGAGCTCACTTTATTCAAAAGTTGCTCAGGAAAATAGCCATAAATTTTCAAAAATGTTTAATTAAAATTTTTAAACATGACAAGTTCAGGTTGGCCCAGGGCCAATTTAGAACAGACGTGAATGGGGTTTGGTCATATCAGTGGACGCGGCTGAGGGAGCAGATTTCAATTCTGAGCTCACTTTGTTCAAAAGTTGCTCAGGAAAATAGCCATAAATTTTCAAAAATGTTAAATTAAAATTTTTAAACATGACAAGTTCAGGTGGGCCCAGGGCCAATTTCGAACAGACGTGAATGGGGTTTGGTCATATCAGTGGACGCGGCTGAGGGAGCAGATTTCAATTCTGAGATTACTTTATTCAAAAGTTGCTCAGGAAAATAGCCATAAATTTTCAAAAATTTTAAATTTAAATTTTTAAACATGACAAGTTCAGGTGGGCCCAGGGCCAATTTCGAACAGACGTGAATGGGGTTTGGTCATATCTGTGGACACGGCTGAGGGAGCAGATTTCAATTCTGAGCTCACTTTATTCAAAAGTTGCTCAGGAAAATAGCCAGAAATTTTCAAAAATGTTAAATTTAAATTTTCAAACATGTCAAGTGCAGGTCGGCCCAGGGCCAATTTCGAACAGACGTGAATGGGGTTTGGTCATATCAGTGGACGCGGCTGAGGGAGCAGATTTCAATTCTGAGCTCACTTTATTCAAAAGTTGCTCAGGAAAATAGCCATAAATTTTCAAAAATGTTAAATTAAAATTTTTAAACATGACTAGTTCAGGTGGGCCCAGGGCCAATTTCGAACAGACGTGAATGGGGTTTGGTCATATCAGTGGACGCGGCTGAGGGAGCAGATTTCAATTCTGAGATTACTTTATTCAAAAGTTGCTCAGGAAAATAGCCATAAATTTTCAAAAATGTTAAATTTAAATTTTTAAACATGTCAAGTGCAGGTGGGCCCAGGGCCAATTTCGAACAGACATGAATGGGCTTTGGTCATATCAGTGGACACGGCTGAGGAAGCAGATTTCAATTCTGAGCTCACTTTATTCAAAAGTTGCTCAGGAAAATAGCCATAAATTTTCAAAAATGTTAAATTAAAATTTTTAAACATGACAAGTTCAGGTGGGCCCAGGGCCAATTTCGAACAGACGTGAATGGGGTTTGGTCATATCAGTGGACACGGCTGAGGAAGCAGATTTCAATTCTGAGCTCACTTTATTCAAAAGTTGCTCAGGAAAATAGCCATAAATTTTCAAAAATGTTAAATTTAAATTTTTAAACATGTCAAGTGCAGGTGGGCCCACGGCCAATTTCGAACAGACGTGAATGGGGTTTGGTCATATCAGTGGACACGGCTGAGGGAGCAGATTTCAATTCTGAGCTCATTTTATTCAAAAGTTGCTCAGGAAAATAGCCATAAATTTTCAAAAATGTTAAATTTAAATTTTCAAACATGTCAAGTGCAGGTCGGCCCAGGGCCAATTTAGAACAGACGTGAATGGGGTTTGGTCATATCAGTGGACGCGGCTGAGGGAGCAGATTTCAATTCTGAGCTCACTTTGTTCAAAAGTTGCTCAGGAAAATAGCCATAAATTTTCAAAAATGTTAAATTTAAATTTTTAAACATGTCAAGTGCAGGTGGGCCCAGGGCCAATTTCGAACAGACGTGAATGGGGTTTGGTCATATCAGTGGACACGGCTGAGGGAGCAGATTTCAATTCTGAGCTCACTTTATTCAAAAGTTGCTCAGGAAAATAGCCATAAATTTTCAAAAATGTTAAATTTAAATTTTCAAACATGTCAAGTGCAGGTCGGCCCAGGGCCAATTTCGAACAGACGTGAATGGGGTTTGGTCATATCAGTGGACGCGGCTGAGGGAGCAGATTTCAATCCTAAGATTACTTTATTCAAAAGTTGCTCAGGAAAATAGCCATAAATTTTCAAAAATGTTAAATTTAAATTTTTAAACATGTCAAGTGCAGGTGGGCCCAGGGCCAATTTCGAACAGACGTGAATGGGGTTTGGTCATATCAGTGGACACGGCTGAGGGAGCAGATTTCAATTCTGAGCTCACTTTATTCAAAAGTTGCTCAGGAAAATAGCCATAAATTTTCAAAAATGTTAAATTAAAATTTTTAAACATGACAAGTTCAGGTGGGCCCAGGGCCAATTTCGAACAGACGTGAATGGGGTTTGGTCATATCAGTGGACACGGCTGAGGGAGCAGATTTCAATTCTGAGCTCACTTTATTCAAAAGTTGCTCAGGAAAATAGCCATAAATTTTCAAAAATGTTAAATTAAAATTTTTAAACATGACAAGTTCAGGTGGGCCCAGGGCCAATTTCGAACAGACGTGAATGGGGTTTGGTCATATCAGTGGACACGGCTGAGGGAGCAGATTTTAATTCTGAGCTCACTTTATTCAAAAGTTGCTCAGGAAAATAGCCATAAATTTTCAAAAATGTTTAATTAAAATTTTTAAACATGACAAGTTCAGGTGGGCCCAGGGCCAATTTCGAACAGACGTGAATGGGGTTTGGTCATATCAGTGGACGCGGCTGAGGGAGCAGATTTCAATTCTGAGATTACTTTATTCAAAAGTTGCTCAGGAAAATAGCCAAAAATTTTCAAAAATGCTAAATTAAAATTTTTAAACATGACAAGTTCAGGTTGGCCCAGGGCCAATTTAGAATAGACGTGAATGGGGTTTGGTCATATCAGTGGACGCGGCTGAGGGAGCAGATTTCAATTCTGAGCTCACTTTGTTCAAAAGTTGCTCAGGAAAATAGCCATAAATTTTCAAAAATGTTAAATTAAAATTTTTAAACATGACAAGTTCAGGTGGGCCCAGGGCCAATTTCGAACAGACGTCAATGGGGTTTGGTCATATCAGTGGACGCGGCTGAGGGAGCAGATTTCAATTCTGAGATTACTTTATTCAAAAGTTGCTCAGGAAAATAGCCATAAATTTTCAAAAATGTTAAATTTAAATTTTTAAACATGTCAAGTGCAGGTGGGCCCAGGGCCAATTTCGAACAGACGTGAATGGGGTTTGGTCATATCAGTGGACACGGCTGAGGGAGCAGATTTCAATTCTGAGCTCACTTTATTCAAAAGTTGTTCAGGAAAATAGCCATAAATTTTCAAAAATGTTTAATTAAAATTTTTAAACATGACAAGTTCAGGTGGGCCCAGGGCCAATTTCGAACAGACGTGAATGGGGTTTGGTCATATCAGTGGACGCGGCTGAGGGAGCAGATTTCAATTCTGAGATTACTTTATTCAAAAGTTGCTCAGGAAAATAGCCATAAATTTTCAAAAATGTTAAATTTAAATTTTTAAACATGTCAAGTGCAGTTGGGCCCAGGGCCAATTTCGAACAGACGTGAATGGGGTTTGGTCATATCAGTGGACACGGCTGAGGGAGCAGATTTCAATTCTGAGATTACTTTATTCAAAAGTTGCTCAGGAAAATAGCCATAAATTTTCAAAAATTTTAAATTTAAATTTTTAAACATGACAAGTTCAGGTGGGCCCAGGGCCAATTTCGAACAGACGTGAATGGGGTTTGGTCATATCAGTGGACACGGCTGAGGGAG
The DNA here is from genome assembly GCA_949987735.1 of Leucophora obtusa. Classification (NCBI taxonomy): domain Eukaryota; kingdom Metazoa; phylum Arthropoda; class Insecta; order Diptera; family Anthomyiidae; genus Leucophora; species Leucophora obtusa. Next base: position 255,903,440 of record OX465295.1, on the reverse strand, counting down.
CAGATTTCAATTCTGAGCTCACTTTATTCAAAAGTTGTTCAGGAAAATAGCCATAAATTTTCAAAAATGTTTAATTAAAATTTTTAAACATGACAAGTTCAGGTGGGCCCAGCGCCAATTTCGAACAGACGTGAATGGGGTTTGGTCATATCAGTGGACGCGGCTGAGGGAGCAGATTTCAATTCTGAGCTCACTTTATTCAAAAGTTGTTCAGGAAAATAGCCATAAATTTTCAAAAATGTTTAATTAAAATTTTTAAACATGACAAGTTCAGGTGGGCCCAGGGCCAATTTCGAACAGACGTGAATGGGGTTTGGTCATATCAGTGGACGCGGCTGAGGGAGCAGATTTCAATTCTGAGATTACTTTATTCAAAAGTTGCTCAGGAAAATAGCCATAAATTTTCAAAAATGTTAAATTTAAATTTTTAAACATGTCAAGTGCAGGTGGGCCCAGGGCCAATTTCGAACAGACGTGAATGGGGTTTGGTCATATCAGTGGACACGGCTGAGGGAGCAGATTTCAATTCTGAGCTCACTTTATTCAAAAGTTGTTCAGGAAAATAGCCATAAATTTTCAAAAATGTTTAATTAAAATTTTTAAACATGACAAGTTCAGGTGGGCCCAGGGCCAATTTCGAACAGACGTGAATGGGATTTGGTCATATCAGTGGACGCGGCTGAGGGAGCAGATTTCAATTCTGAGATTACTTTATTCAAAAGTTGCTCAGGAAAATAGCCATAAATTTTCAAAAATGTTAAATTTAAATTTTTAAACATGTCAAGTGCAGTTGGGCCCAGGGCCAATTTCGAACAGACGTGAATGGGGTTTGGTCATATCAGTGGACACGGCTGAGGGAGCAGATTTCAATTCTGAGATTACTTTATTCAAAAGTTGCTCAGGAAAATAGCCATAAATTTTCAAAAATTTTAAATTTAAATTTTTAAACATGACAAGTTCAGGTGGGCCCAGGGCCAATTTCGAACAGACGTGAATGGGGTTTGGTCATATCAGTGGACACGGCTGAGGGAGCAGATTTCAATTCTGAGCTCACTTTATTCAAAAGTTGTTCAGGAAAATAGCCATAAATTTTCAAAAATGTTTAATTAAAATTTTTAAACATGACAAGTTCAGGTGGGCCCAGGGCCAATTTCGAACAGACGTGAATGGGGTTTGGTCATATCAGTGGACGCGGCTGAGGGAGCAGATTTCAATTCTGAGCTCACTTTATTCAAAAGTTGTTCAGGAAAATAGCCATAAATTTTCAAAAATGTTTAATTAAAATTTTTAAACATGACAAGTTCAGGTGGGCCCAGGGCCAATTTCGAACAGACGTGAATGGGGTTTGGTCATATCAGTGGACGCGGCTGAGGGAGCAGATTTCAATTCTGAGATTACTTTATTCAAAAGTTGCTCAGGAAAATAGCCATAAATTTTCAAAAATGTTAAATTTAAATTTTTAAACATGTCAAGTGCAGGTGGGCCCAGGGCCAATTTCGAACAGACGTGAATGGGGTTTGGTCATATCAGTGGACACGGCTGAGGGAGCAGATTTCAATTCTGAGCTCACTTTATTCAAAAGTTGCTCAGGAAAATAGCCATCAATTTTCAAAAATGCTAAATTAAAATTTTTAAACATGACAAGTTCAGGTTGGCCCAGGGCCAATTTAGAACAGACGTGAATGGGGTTTGGTCATATCAGTGGACGCGGCTGAGGGAGCAGATTTCAATTCTGAGCTCACTTTGTTCAAAAGTTGCTCAGGAAAATAGCCATAAATTTTCAAAAATGTTAAATTAAAATTTTTAAACATGACAAGTTCAGGTGGGCCCAGGGCCAATTTCGAACAGACGTGAATGGGGTTTGGTCATATCAGTGGACGCGGCTGAGGGAGCAGATTTCAATTCTGAGATTACTTTATTCAAAAGTTGCTCAGGAAAATAGCCATAAATTTTCAAAAATTTTAAATTTAAATTTTTAAACATGACAAGTTCAGGTGGGCCCAGGGCCAATTTCGAACAGACGTGAATGGGGTTTGGTCATATCAGTGGACACGGCTGAGGGAGCAGATTTCAATTCTGAGCTCACTTTATTCAAAAGTTGCTCAGGAAAATAGCCAGAAATTTTCAAAAATGTTAAATTTAAATTTTCAAACATGTCAAGTGCAGGGCCAATTTCGAACAGACGTGAATGGGGTTTGGTCATATCAGTGGACGCGGCTGAGGGAGCAGATTTCAATTCTGAGCTCACTTTATTCAAAAGTTGCTCAGGAAAATAGCCATAAATTTTCAAAAATGTTAAATTAAAATTTTTAAACATGACTAGTTCAGGTGGGCCCAGGGCCAATTTCGAACAGACGTGAATGGGGTTTGGTCATACCAGTGGACGCGGCTGAGGGAGCAGATTTCAATTCTGAGATTACTTTATTCAAAAGTTGCTCAGGAAAATAGCCATAAATTTTCAAAAATGTTAAATTTAAATTTTTAAACATGTCAAGTGCAGGTGGGCCCAGGGCCAATTTCGAACAGACATGAATGGGCTTTGGTCATATCAGTGGACACGGCTGAGGAAGCAGATTGCAATTCTGAGCTCACTTTATTCAAAAGTTGCTCAGGAAAATAGCCATAAATTTTCAAAAATGTTAAATTAAAATTTTTAAACATGACAAGTTCAGGTGGGCCCAGGGCCAATTTCGAACAGACGTGAATGGGGTTTGGTCATATCAGTGGACACGGCTGAGGAAGCAGATTTCAATTCTGAGCTCACTTTATTCAAAAGTTGCTCAGGAAAATAGCCATAAATTTTCAAAAATGTTAAATTTAAATTTTTAAACATGTCAAGTGCAGGTGGGCCCACGGCCAATTTCGAACAGACGTGAATGGGGTTTGGTCATATCAGTGGACACGGCTGAGGGAGCAGATTTCAATTCTGAGCTCATTTTATTCAAAAGTTGCTCAGGAAAATGGCCATAAATTTTCAAAAATGTTAAATTTAAATTTTCAAACATGTCAAGTGCAGGTCGGCCCAGGGCCAATTTAGAACAGACGTGAATGGGGTTTGGTTATATCAGTGGACGCGGCTGAGGGAGCAGATTTCAATTCTGAGCTCACTTTGTTCAAAAGTTGCTCAGGAAAATAGCCATAAATTTTCAAAAATGTTAAATTTAAATTTTTAAACATGTCAAGTGCAGGTGGGCCCAGGGCCAATTTCGAACAGACGTGAATGGGGTTTGGTCATATCAGTGGACACGGCTGAGGGAGCAGATTTCAATTCTGAGCTCACTTTATTCAAAAGTTGCTCAGGAAAATAGCCATAAATTTTCAAAAATGTTAAATTTAAATTTTCAAACATGTCAAGTGCAGGTCGGCCCAGGGCCAATTTCGAACAGACGTGAATGGGGTTTGGTCATATCCGTGGACGCGGCTGAGGGAGCAGATTTCAATCCTAAGATTACTTTATTCAAAAGTTGCTCAGGAAAATAGCCATAAATTTTCAAAAATGTTAAATTTAAATTTTCAAACATGTCAAGTGCAGGTCGGCCCAGGGCCAATTTAGAACAGACGTGAATGGGGTTTGGTTATATCAGTGGACGCGGCTGAGGGAGCAGATTTCAATTCTGAGCTCACTTTGTTCAAAAGTTGCTCAGGAAAATAGCCATAAATTTTCAAAAATGTTAAATTTAAATTTTTAAACATGTCAAGTGCAGGTGGGCCCAGGGCCAATTTCGAACAGACGTGAATGGGGTTTGGTCATATCAGTGGACACGGCTGAGGGAGCAGATTTCAATTCTGAGCTCACTTTATTCAAAAGTTGCTCAGGAAAATAGCCATAAATTTTCAAAAATGTTAAATTTAAATTTTCAAACATGTCAAGTGCAGGTCGGCCCAGGGCCAATTTCGAACAGACGTGAATGGGGTTTGGTCATATCAGTGGACGCGGCTGAGGGAGCAGATTTCAATCCTAAGATTACTTTATTCAAAAGTTGCTCAGGAAAATAGCCATAAATTTTCAAAAATGTTAAATTTAAATTTTTAAACATGTCAAGTGCAGGTGGGCCCAGGGCCAATTTCGAACAGACGTGAATGGGGTTTGGTCATATCAGTGGACACGGCTGAGGGAGCAGATTTCAATTCTGAGCTCACTTTATTCAAAAGTTGCTCAGGAAAATAGCCATAAATTTTCAAAAATGTTAAATTAAAATTTTTAAACATGACAAGTTCAGGTGGGCCCAGGGCCAGTTTCGAACAGACGTGAATGGGGTTTGGTCATATCAGTGGACACGGCTGAGGGAGCAGATTTCAATTCTGAGCTCACTTTATTCAAAAGTTGCTCAGGAAAATAGCCATAAATTTTCAAAAATGTTAAATTAAAATTTTTAAACATGACAAGTTCAGGTGGGCCCAGGGCCAATTTCGAACAGACATGAATGGGGTTTGGTCATATCAGTGGACACGGCTGAAGGAGCAGATTTTAATTCTGAGCTCACTTTATTCAAAAGTTGCTCAGGAAAATAGCCATAAATTTTCAAAAATGTTTAATTAAAATTTTTAAACATGACAAGTTCAGGTGGGCCCAGGGCCAATTTCGAACAGACGTGAATGGGGTTTGGTCATATCAGTGGACGCGGCTGAGGGAGCAGATTTCAATTCTGAGATTACTTTATTCAAAAGTTGCTCAGGAAAATAGCCATAAATTTTCAAAAATGCTAAATTAAAATTTTTAAACATGACAAGTTCAGGTTGGCCCAGGGCCAATTTAGAACAGACGTGAATGGGGTTTGGTCATATCAGTGGACGCGGCTGAGGGAGCAGATTTCAATTCTGAGCTCACTTTGTTCAAAAGTTGCTCAGGAAAATAGCCATAAATTTTCAAAAATGTTAAATTAAAATTTTTAAACATGACAAGTTCAGGTGGGCCCAGGGCCAATTTCGAACAGACGTCAATAGGGTTTGGTCATATCAGTGGACGCGGCTGAGGGAGCAGATTTCAATTCTGAGATTACTTTATTCTAAAGTTGCTCAGGAAAATAGCCATAAATTTTCAAAAATGTTAAATTTAAATTTTTAAACATGTCAAGTGCAGGTGGGCCCAGGGCCAATTTCGAACAGACGTGAATGGGGTTTGGTCATATCAGTGGACACGGCTGAGGGAGCAGATTTCAATTCTGAGCTCACTTTATTCAAAAGTTGTTCAGGAAAATAGCCATAAATTTTCAAAAATGTTTAATTAAAATTTTTAAACATGACAAGTTCAGGTGGGCCCAGGGCCAATTTCGAACAGACGTGAATGGGGTTTGGTCATATCAGTGGACGCGGCTGAGGGAGCAGATTTCAATTCTGAGATTACTTTATTCAAAAGTTGCTCAGGAAAATAGCCATAAATTTTCAAAAATGTTAAATTTAAATTTTTAAACATGTCAAGTGCAGTTGGGCCCAGGGCCAATTTCGAACAGACGTGAATGGGGTTTGGTCATATCAGTGGACACGGCTGAGGGAGCAGATTTCAATTCTGAGATTACTTTATTCAAAAGTTGCTCAGGAAAATAGCCATAAATTTTCAAAAATGTTAAATTTAAATTTTTAAACATGACAAGTTCAGGTGGGCCCAGGGCCAATTTCGAACAGACGTGGATGGGGTTTGGTCATATCAGTGGTCGCGGCTGAGGGAGCAGATTTCAATTCTGAGATTACTTTATTCAAAAGTTGCTCAGGAAAATAGCCATAAATTTTCAAAAATGTTAAATTTAAATTTTTAAACATGTCAAGTGCAGGTGGGCCCAGGGCCAATTTCGAACAGACGTGAATGGGGTTTGGTCATATCAGTGGACGCGGCTCAGGGAGCAGATTTCAATTCTGAGATTACTTTATTCAAAAGTTGCTCAGGAAAATAGCCATAAATTTTCAAAAATGTTTAATTAAAATTTTTAAACATGACAAGTTCAGGTGGGCCCAGGGCCAATTTCGAAGAGACGTGAATGGGGTTTGGTCATATCAGTGGACGCGGCTGAGGGAGCAGATTTCAATTCTGAGATTACTTTATTCAAAAGTTGCTCAGGAAAATAGCCATAAATTTTCAAAAATGTTAAATTTAAATTTTTAAACATGTCAAGTGCAGGTGGGCCCAGGGCCAATTTAGAACAGACGTGAATGGGGTTTGGTCATATCAGTGGACGCGGCTGAGGGAGCAGATTTCAATTCTGAGCTCACTTTGTTCAAAAGTTGCTCAGGAAAATAGCCATAAATTTTCAAAAATGTTAAATTAAAATTTTTAAACATGACAAGTTCAGGTGGGCCCAGGGCCAATTTCGAACAGACGTGAATGGGGTTTGGTCATATCAGTGGACGCGGCTGAGGGAGCAGATTTCAATTCTGAGATTACTTTATTCAAAAGTTGCTCAGGAAAATAGCCATACATTTTCAAAAATGTTAAATTTAAATTTTTAAACATGTCAAGTGCAGGTGGGCCCAGGGCCAATTTCGAACAGACGTGAATGGGGTTTGGTCATATCAGTGGACGCGGCTGAGGGAGCAGATTTCAATTCTGAGATTACTTTATTCAAAAGTTGCTCAGGAAAATAGCCATAAATTTTCAAAAATGTTTAATTAAAATTTTTAAACATGACAAGTTCATGTGGGCCCAGGGCCAATTTCGAACAGACGTGAATGGGGTTTGGTCATATCAGTGGACGCGGCTGAGGGAGCAGATTTCAATTCCGAGATTACTTTATTCAAAAGTTGCTCAGGAAAATAGCCATAAATTTTCAAAAATGTTTAATTAAAATTTTTAAACATGACAAGTTCAGGTGGGCCCAGGGCCAATTTCGAAGAGACGTGAATGGGGTTTGGTCATATCAGTGGACGCGGCTGAGGGAGCAGATTTCAATTCTGAGATTACTTTATTCAAAAGTTGCTCAGGAAAATAGCCATAAATTTTCAAAAATGTTAAATTTAAATTTTTAAACATGTCAAGTGCAGGTGGGCCCAGGGCCAATTTAGAACAGACGTGAATGGGGTTTGGTCATATCAGTGGACGCGGCTGAGGGAGCAGATTTCAATTCTGAGCTCACTTTGTTCAAAAGTTGCTCAGGAAAATAGCCATAAATTTTCAAAAATGTTAAATTAAAATTTTTAAACATGACTAGTTCAGGTGGGCCCAGGGCCAATTTCGAACAGACGTGAATGGGGTTTGGTCATATCAGTGGACACGGCTGAGGGAGCAGATTTCAATTCTGAGATTACTTTATTCAAAAGTTGCTCAGGAAAATAGCCATAAATTTTCAAAAATGTTTAATTAAAATTTTTAAACATGACAAGTTCAGGTGGGCCCAGGGCCAATTTCGAAGAGACGTGAATGGGGTTTGGTCATATCAGTGGACGCGGCTGAGGGAGCAGATTTCAATTCTGAGATTACTTTATTCAAAAGTTGCTCAGGAAAATAGCCATACATTTTCAAAAATGTTAAATTTAAATTTTTAAACATGTCAAGTGCAGGTGGGCCCAGGGCCAATTTCGAACAGACGTGAATGGGGTTTGGTCATATCAGTGGACGCGGCTGAGGGAGCAGATTTCAATTCTGAGATTACTTTATTCAAAAGTTGCTCAGGAAAATAGCCATACATTTTCAAAAATGTTAAATTTAAATTTTTAAACATGTCAAGTGCAGGTGGGCCCAGGGCCAATTTCGAACAGACGTGAATGGGGTTTGGTCATATCAGTGGACACGGCTGAGGGAGCAGATTTCAATTCTGAGCTCACTTTGTTCAAAAGTTGCTCAGGAAAATAGCCATAAATTTTCAAAAATGTTAAATTTAAATTTTTAAACATGTCAAGTGCAGGTGGGCCCAGGGCCAATTTCGAACAGACGTGAATGGGGTTTGGTCATATCAGTGGACGCGGCTCAGGGAGCAGATTTCAATTCTGAGATTACTTTATTCAAAAGTTGCTCAGGAAAATAGCCATAAATTTTCAAAAATGTTAAATTTAAATTTTTAAACATGTCAAGTGCAGGTGGGCCCAGGGCCAATTTAGAACAGACGTGAATGGGGTTTGGTCATATCAGTGGACGCGGCTGAGGGAGCAGATTTCAATTCTGAGCTCACTTTGTTCAAAAGTTGCTCAGGAAAATAGCCATAAATTTTCAAAAATGTTAAATTAAAATTTTTAAACATGACAAGTTCAGGTGGGCCCAGGGCCAATTTCGAACAGACGTGAATGGGGTTTGGTCATATCAGTGGACACGGCTGAGGGAGCAGATTTCAATTCTGAGATTACTTTATTCAAAAGTTGCTCAGGAAAATAGCCATAAATTTTCAAAAATGTTAAATTTAAATTTTTAAACATGACAAGTTCAGGTGGGCCCAGGGCCAATTTCGAACAGACGTGGATGGGGTTTGGTCATATCAGTGGTCGCGGCTGAGGGAGCAGATTTCAATTCTGAGATTACTTTATTCAAAAGTTGCTCAGGAAAATAGCCATAAATTTTCAAAAATGTTAAATTTAAATTTTTAAACATGTCAAGTGCAGGTGGGCCCAGGGCCAATTTCGAACAGACGTGAATGGGGTTTGGTCATATCAGTGGACGCGGCTCAGGGAGCAGATTTCAATTCTGAGATTACTTTATTCAAAAGTTGCTCAGGAAAATAGCCATAAATTTTCAAAAATGTTTAATTAAAATTTTTAAACATGACAAGTTCAGGTGGGCCCAGGGCCAATTTCGAAGAGACGTGAATGGGGTTTGGTCATATCAGTGGACGCGGCTGAGGGAGCAGATTTCAATTCTGAGATTACTTTATTCAAAAGTTGCTCAGGAAAATAGCCATAAATTTTCAAAAATGTTAAATTTAAATTTTTAAACATGTCAAGTGCAGGTGGGCCCAGGGCCAATTTAGAACAGACGTGAATGGGGTTTGGTCATATCAGTGGACGCGGCTGAGGGAGCAGATTTCAATTCTGAGCTCACTTTGTTCAAAAGTTGCTCAGGAAAATAGCCATAAATTTTCAAAAATGTTAAATTAAAATTTTTAAACATGACAAGTTCAGGTGGGCCCAGGGCCAATTTCGAACAGACGTGAATGGGGTTTGGTCATATCAGTGGACGCGGCTGAGGGAGCAGATTTCAATTCTGAGATTACTTTATTCAAAAGTTGCTCAGGAAAATAGCCATACATTTTCAAAAATGTTAAATTTAAATTTTTAAACATGTCAAGTGCAGGTGGGCCCAGGGCCAATTTCGAACAGACGTGAATGGGGTTTGGTCATATCAGTGGACGCGGCTGAGGGAGCAGATTTCAATTCTGAGATTACTTTATTCAAAAGTTGCTCAGGAAAATAGCCATAAATTTTCAAAAATGTTTAATTAAAATTTTTAAACATGACAAGTTCATGTGGGCCCAGGGCCAATTTCGAACAGACGTGGATGGGGTTTGGTCATATCAGTGGACGCGGCTGAGGGAGCAGATTTCAATTCCGAGATTACTTTATTCAAAAGTTGCTCAGGAAAATAGCCATAAATTTTCAAAAATGTTTAATTAAAATTTTTAAACATGACAAGTTCAGGTGGGCCCAGGGCCAATTTCGAAGAGACGTGAATGGGGTTTGGTCATATCAGTGGACGCGGCTGAGGGAGCAGATTTCAATTCTGAGATTACTTTATTCAAAAGTTGCTCAGGAAAATAGCCATAAATTTTCAAAAATGTTAAATTTAAATTTTTAAACATGTCAAGTGCAGGTGGGCCCAGGGCCAATTTAGAACAGACGTGAATGGGGTTTGGTCATATCAGTGGACGCGGCTGAGGGAGCAGATTTCAATTCTGAGCTCACTTTGTTCAAAAGTTGCTCAGGAAAATAGCCATAAATTTTCAAAAATGTTAAATTAAAATTTTTAAACATGACTAGTTCAGGTGGGCCCAGGGCCAATTTCGAACAGACGTGAATGGGGTTTGGTCATATCAGTGGACACGGCTGAGGGAGCAGATTTCAATTCTGAGATTACTTTATTCAAAAGTTGCTCAGGAAAATAGCCATAAATTTTCAAAAATGTTTAATTAAAATTTTTAAACATGACAAGTTCAGGTGGGCCCAGGGCCAATTTCGAAGAGACGTGAATGGGGTTTGGTCATATCAGTGGACGCGGCTGAGGGAGCAGATTTCAATTCTGAGATTACTTTATTCAAAAGTTGCTCAGGAAAATAGCCATACATTTTCAAAAATGTTAAATTTAAATTTTTAAACATGTCAAGTGCAGGTGGGCCCAGGGCCAATTTCGAACAGACGTGAATGGGGTTTGGTCATATCAGTGGACGCGGCTGAGGGAGCAGATTTCAATTCTGAGATTACTTTATTCAAAAGTTGCTCAGGAAAATAGCCATACATTTTCAAAAATGTTAAATTTAAATTTTTAAACATGTCAAGTGCAGGTGGGCCCAGGGCCAATTTCGAACAGACGTGAATGGGGTTTGGTCATATCAGTGGACACGGCTGAGGGAGCAGATTTCAATTCTGAGCTCACTTTGTTCAAAAGTTGCTCAGGAAAATAGCCATAAATTTTCAAAAATGTTAAATTTAAATTTTTAAACATGTCAAGTGCAGGTGGGCCCAGGGCCAATTTCGAACAGACGTGAATGGGGTTTGGTCATATCAGTGGTCGCGGCTGAGGGAGCAGATTTCAATTCTGAGATTACTTTATTCAAAAGTTGCTCAGGAAAATAGCCATAAATTTTCAAAAATGTTAAATTTAAATTTTTAAACATGTCAAGTGCAGGTGGGCCCAGGGCCAATTTAGAACAGACGTGAATGGGGTTTGGTCATATCAGTGGACGCGGCTGAGGGAGCAGATTTCAATTCTGAGCTCACTTTGTTCAAAAGTTGCTCAGGAAAATAGCCATAAATTTTCAAAAATGTTAAATTTAAATTCTTAAACATGTCAAGTGCAGGTGGGCCCAGGGCCAATTTCGAACAGACGTGAATGGGGTTTGGTCATATCAGTGGACACGGCTGAGGGAGCAGATTTCAATTCTGAGATTACTTTATTCAAAAGTTGCTCAGGAAAATAGCCATAAATTTTCAAAAATGTTAAATTTAAATTTTTAAACATGTCAAGTGCAGATGGGCCCAGGGCCAATTTCGAACAGACGTGAATGGGGTTTGGTCATATCAGTGGTCGCGGCTGAGGGAGCAGATTTCAATTCTGAGATTACTTTATTCAAAAGTTGCTCAGGAAAATAGCCATAAATTTTCAAAAATGTTAAATTTAAATTTTTAAACATGTCAAGTGCAGGTGGGCCCAGGGCCAATTTCGAACAGACGTGAATGGGGTTTGGTCATATCAGTGGACACGGCTGAGGGAGCAGATTTCAATTCTGAGCTCATTTTATTCAAAAGTTGCTCAGGAAAATAGCCATAAATTTTCAAAAATGTTAAATTAAAATTTTTAAACATGACAAGTTCAGGTTGGCCCAGGGCCAATTTAGAACAGACGTGAATGGGGTTTGGTCATATCAGTGGACGCGGCTGAGGGAGCAGATTTCAATTCTGAGCTCACTTTGTTCAAAAGTTGCTCAGGAAAATAGCCATAAATTTTCAAAAATGTTAAATTAAAATTTTTAAACATGACAAGTTCAGGTGGGCCCAGGGCCAATTTCGAACAGACGTGAATGGGGTTTGGTCATATCAGTGGACGCGGCTGAGGGAGCAGATTTCAATTCTGAGATTACTTTATTCAAAAGTTGCTCAGCAAAATAGCCATAAATTTTCAAAAATGTTAAATATAAATTTTTAAACATGTCAAGTGCAGGTGGGCCCAGGGCCAATTTCGGACAGACGTGAATGGGGTTTGGTCATATCAGTGGACACGGCTGAGGGAGCAGATTTCAATTCTGAGCTCATTTTATTCAAAAGTTGCTCAGGAAAATAGCCATAAATTTTCAAAAATGTTAAATTAAAATTTTTAAACATGACAAGTTCAGGTGGGCCCAGGGCCAATTTCGAACAGACGTGAATGGGGTTTGGTCATATCAGTGGACACGGCTGAGGGAGCAGATTTCAATTCTGAGCTCACTTTATTCAAAAGTTGCTCAGGAAAATAGCCATAAATTTTCAAAAATGTTAAATTTAAATTTTTAAACATGTCAAGTGCAGGTGGGCCCAGGGCCAATTTCGAACAAACATGAATTGGGTTTGGTCATATCAGTGGACGCGGCTGAGGGAGCAGATTTCAATTCTGAGATTACTTTATTCAAAAGTTGCTCAGGAAAATAGCCATAAAAAATAATTTATATTAATTCTTATTAATATAAATATATATAGCTTTTTGGCGATTTTTTTAATGTCGATGATTTTTTAATTTTGATGATTTTTTTCTAATTTTCGACGATTTCTTTCTAATTTTCGACGATTTCTTTAATTTTGCCGATTTTTCTAAATTTTGCTATTTTCAAAATTTTGGCGGTTTTTTATGATTTTTCAAATTTTGACAATTTTTAAATTTAAACAATTTTTTTAATTTTGGCAATTTTTAAAATTTTTAACTTGGTTGGGAAACACCAACCGTAAAATACCGTTAACGATTCGAAACCCTTTCAACGAACTATTTTTAACCCTAAAATACCACTAACGAAGTAACTTAAAATACCGTTAACCTTAAAATAACCTAACGAAATAAATTAAAATACCGTTAACCCTAAAATAACTTAACGATATAACTTAAAATACCGATACCCTTAAAATAACCTAACGAAATTCTATAAAATCAAATTTACCAAATTTATTCCAAAAAAAAACATTTAAAAAGAATCGGTGGTATAATTAAACAATATTGAAAAATAAAATTAAAAATAAATAATATAATAAAACCAATACGTAGTAGAGTTTGCTAAAAACCCTACTCAATGTTCCTTAATGTATTCGTCGCTTTAGAGCTTTTTTTTGGTATCATTAGAGTATTTGACATATTAAATAGTTGAAATATTCATTACGATCAACTAAAGAATTTTTTGGGGGTAGACATTTGTCTATTTTAATTTTTTCATTAGTGTTGCCATTTCAGTGCTTTTCGGGTATTTTTTGGTGCTTTTTTCCTTCCCGTACCCGGTGATTTTTTACAAAAACCCGTTTATAAAAAGCGGGTATTTATAGTGCTTTTTCAGATATCTGACAATGCTTTTAGTGCTTTTTGTACAGTTTATATTTTTTGTATTTGTTCTCCTTTTTTAAATTTTTATTGAATTTTCTGTCAAAGTTGAAAAAATAATACGAAATATACAAAAAATACATTTTTTCACAATGTTTGTAGTACAATTTTAAATAACAACTTCATTATATTTAAACTTCAAAATTTTGAAATATTAGTTTGGTGCTTTTTTACCCCTTTTTTGTAATTTTTTGAACCTTTTTTACACGATTTTACAAAGCTAAAATGTGTTTTTAAAATCTTGACTTAAATTTTTCAAAAAATTATTATCGTTTTTTTCACGGCTGAGGGAGCAGATTTCAATTCTGAGCTCATTTTATTCAAAAGTTGCTCAGGAAAATAGCCATAAATTTTCAAAAATGTTAAATTAAAATTTTTAAACATGACAAGTTCAGGTTGGCCCAGGGCCAATTTAGAACAGACGTGAATGGGGTTTGGTCATATCAGTGGACGCGGCTGAGGGAGCAGATTTCAATTCTGAGCTCACTTTGTTCAAAAGTTGCTCAGGAAAATAGCCATAAATTTTCAAAAATGTTAAATTAAAATTTTTAAACATGACAAGTTCAGGTGGGCCCAGGGCCAATTTCGAACAGACGTCAATGGGGTTTGGTCATATCAGTGGACGCGGCTGAGGGAGCAGATTTCAATTCTGAGATTACTTTATTCAAAAGTTGCTCAGGAAAATAGCCATAAATTTTCAAAAATGTTAAATTTAAATTTTTAAACATGTCAAGTGCAGGTGGGCCCAGGGCCAATTTCGGACAGACGTGAATGGGGTTTGGTCATATCAGTGGACACGGCTGAGGGAGCAGATTTCAATTCTGAGCTCATTTTATTCAAAAGTTGCTCAGGAAAATAGCCATAAATTTTCAAAAATGTTAAATTAAAATTTTTAAACATGACAAGTTCAGGTGGGCCCAGGGCCAATTTCGAACAGACGTGAATGGGGTTTGGTCATATCAGTGGACACGGCTGAGGGAGCAGATTTCAATTCTGAGCTCACTTTATTCTAAAGTTGCTCAGGAAAATAGCCATAAATTTTCAAAAATGTTAAATTTAAATTTTTAAACATGTCAAGTGCAGGTGGGCCCAGGGCCAATTTCGAACAGACGTGAATGGGGTTTGGTCATATCAGTGGACGCGGCTGAGGGAGCAGATTTCAATTCTGAGATTACTTTATTCAAAAGTTGCTCAGGAAAATAGCCATACATTTTCAAAAATGTTAAATTTAAATTTTTAAACATGTCAAGTGCAGGTGGGCCCAGGGCCAATTTCGAACAGACGTGAATGGGGTTTGGTCATATCAGTGGACGCGGCTGAGGGAGCAGATTTCAATTCTGAGATTACTTTATTCAAAAGTTGCTCAGGAAAATAGCCATAAATTTTCAAAAATGTTAAATTTAAATTTTTAAACATGTCAAGTGCAGGTGGGCCCAGGGCCAATTTCGAACAGACTTGAATGGGGTTTGGTCATATCAGTGGACGCGGCTGAGGGAGCATATTTCAATTCTGAGATTACTTTATTCAAAAGTTGCTCAGGAAAATAGCCATAAAAAATAATTTATATTAATTCTTATTAATATAAATATATATAGCTTTTTGGCGATTTTTTTAATGTCGATGATTTTTTAATTTTGATGATTTTTTTCTAATTTTCGACGATTTCTTTCTAATTTTCGACGATTTCTTTAATTTTGCCGATTTTTCTAAATTTTGCTATTTTCAAAATTTTGGCGGTTTTTTATGATTTTTCAAATTTTGACAATTTTTAAATTTAAACAATTTTTTTAATTTTGGCAATTTTTAAAATTTTTAACTTGGTTGGGAAACACCAACCGTAAAATACCGTTAACGATTCGAAACCCTTTCAACGAACTATTTTTAACCCTAAAATACCACTAACGAAGTAACTTAAAATACCGTTAACCTTAAAATAACCTAACGAAATAAATTAAAATACCGTTAACCCTAAAATAACTTAACGATATAACTTAAAATACCGATACCCTTAAAATAACCTAACGAAATTCTATAAAATCAAATTTACCAAATTTATTTCAAAAAAAAACATTTAAAAAGAATCGGTGGTATAATTAAACAATATTGAAAAATAAAATTAAAAATAAATAATATAATAAAACCAATACGTAGTAGAGTTTGCTAAAAACCCTACTCAATGTTCCTTAATGTATTCGTCGCTTTAGAGCTTTTTTTGGTATCATTAGAGTATTTGACATATTAAATAGTTGAAATATTCATTACGATCAACTAAAGAATTTTTTGGGGGTAGACATTTGTCTATTTTAATTTTTTCATTAGTGTTGCCATTTCAGTGCTTTTCGGGTATTTTTTGGTGCTTTTTTCCTTCCCGTACCCGGTGATTTTTTACAAAAACCCGTTTATAAAAAGCGGGTATTTATAGTGCTTTTTCAGATATCTGACAGTGCTTTTAGTGCTTTTTGTACAGTTTATATTTTTTGTATTTGTTCTCCTTTTTTAAATTTTTATTGAATTTTCTGTCAAAGTTGAAAAAATAATACGAAATATACAAAAAATACATTTTTTCACAATGTTTGTAGTACAATTTTAAATAACAACTTCATTATATTTAAACTTCAAAATTTTGAAATATTAGTTTGGTGCTTTTTTACCCCTTTTTTGTAATTTTTTGAACCTTTTTTACACGATTTTACAAAGCTAAAATGTGTTTTTAAAATCTTGACTTAAATTTTTCAAAAAATTATTATCGTGTTTTTTCACCCCATTTTTGGTAAATTTTTACCCTTTTTACCCGTTTTCAAAATGCTCACGGTGCTTCCCTGCCTTCAAGAGTTGGCAACACTGTTTTTCATTATACCATTGGCCGATCATAATCGGCTTTTCATTAGGGATACCGATCCCGAAATCCCGATCCCGAAAATCCCGGGATTTTCGGGATTTAGAAATCCCGAAATCCCGGGATTGGTCTTGAAAAAATCCCGGGATTTCCGATTTTATTATTTGGCATATTTTATCTCTTTTTTTATTTGTTTTCATTGTTATATTCGACCTAAATCATATAAATCTAATATCTTATTAAATGTTATTAAAGAACTAATTTTTCCCATTCATAAATAATAGATTAAAATAGATTAGAGATTAAATAAATCTGAATAAAAACCTTATAATAATTTAAAAACTTCTATTCAGTTGTGAAACTTTTGAAAATCGTAATTTAGCTTTAACGGACATGTTTTTATTTATTTTATTGATGATTTGCTAAAATCATAACTTCATGCAAAATAATTTTGTCGACTAAAAACAGCAAATTTTTGTTAAATTAAAAAATCTAACAATCTGCCTTTCGGAAATCATCAGAGGTATGTGCTTAATATTTTTTGTTAGTTGATTTAAAAAAACTAATAGTCACTAAATATTTCTGATGATTTCAGCAGAGTAGTTTGTATTTGCATTCTATTAATTTTAGCCAAATATAACTAAAAATTTGTAGATATAGCAGTGTTTTAGCTACTTTTGGTTAAAAAGTTTCTTCAGAGGTAAACTGCAATTTGCTTAAATTTAAGTCATTAGTATATTTCTTATATTTCGGAAATTTAACAATTATTTAGTAAACAAGTTCCGTTGATTTCAGTAGTTTTAATCGCGGAACCTTTTTTGCTAATTTTTGGTAGCTTTTTCTGCTATTTTTACATACTTATTTCTATAAGTGTAGTTTCTGTTTAAAGTCAGATTCACAATGCTGTAGTACTCCACTCTGAGTGGATTTTGTTCCTTTCTTTTTTGCACTTATATATTTTTTGTATCATGCTATCTCTATTTTACACCCTCAACTCTGCAACGTGGAGTACTCCAGCATTGTGAATCCGGCTTAATTTGTTTATTTCTTCATACTACAAGAAATAATAAGTAGATTTATAATGAATTATTTAAATTTTTAGGGTTTATTTCAGCTATTTACTTTTAAAATTAAAAATATGACGAAACATGAAAATCCCGAAACCCCGAAAAATCCCGAAATCCCGAAAAATCCCGGGATCCCGATAAATCCCGGGATCCCGAAAAATCCCGGGATCCCGGGATTTAAATTTTCAAAATCCCGAATCCCGGGATTTGTAAAAACCAGTCCCGTTCGGCATCCCTACTTTTCATACCTACACAACACGACTGAAAACAAAACTCTCAACTAAAATCATAACAAAAAAAAAATACTCCATTCATTAGCATGATAGCTTTCAACAGAGTAGGTACCACTGTTGGTAAAAGTGGCACAAAAGACGTGAATGGGGTTTGGTCATATCAGTGGACGCGGCTGAGGGAGCAGATTTCAATTCTGAGATTACTTTATTCAAAAGTTGCTCAGGAAAATAGCCATAAATTTTCAAAAATGTTAAATTTAAATTTTTAAACATGACAAGTTCAGGTGGGCCCAGGGCCAATTTCGAACAGACGTGAATGGGGTTTGGTCATATCAGTGGACACGGCTGAGGGAGCAGATTTCAATTCTGAGCTCACTTTATTCTAAAGTTGCTCAGGAAAATAGCCATAAATTTTCAAAAATGTTAAATTTAAATTTTTAAACATGTCAAGTGCAGGTGGGCCCAGGGCCAATTTCGAACAGACGTGAATGGGGTTTGGTCATATCAGTGGACGCGGCTGAGGGAGCAGATTTCAATTCTGAGATTACTTTATTCAAAAGTTGCTCAGGAAAATAGCCATACATTTTCAAAAATGTTAAATTTAAATTTTTAAACATGTCAAGTGCAGGTGGGCCCAGGGCCAATTTCGAACAGACGTGAATGGGGTTTGGTCATATCAGTGGACGCGGCTGAGGGAGCAGATTTCAATTCTGAGATTACTTTATTCAAAAGTTGCTCAGGAAAATAGCCATAAATTTTCAAAAATGTTAAATTTAAATTTTTAAACATGTCAAGTGCAGGTGGGCCCAGGGCCAATTTCGAACAGACTTGAATGGGGTTTGGTCATATCAGTGGACGCGGCTGAGGGAGCATATTTCAATTCTGAGATTACTTTATTCAAAAGTTGCTCAGGAAAATAGCCATAAAAAATAATTTATATTAATTCTTATTAATATAAATATATATAGCTTTTTGGCGATTTTTTTAATGTCGATGATTTTTTAATTTTGATGATTTTTTTCTAATTTTCGACGATTTCTTTCTAATTTTCGACGATTTCTTTAATTTTGCCGATTTTTCTAAATTTTGCTATTTTCAAAATTTTGGCGGTTTTTTATGATTTTTCAAATTTTGACAATTTTTAAATTTAAACAATTTTTTTAATTTTGGCAATTTTTAAAATTTTTAACTTGGTTGGGAAACACCAACCGTAAAATACCGTTAACGATTCGAAACCCTTTCAACGAACTATTTTTAACCCTAAAATACCACTAACGAAGTAACTTAAAATACCGTTAACCTTAAAATAACCTAACGAAATAAATTAAAATACCGTTAACCCTAAAATAACTTAACGATATAACTTAAAATACCGATACCCTTAAAATAACCTAACGAAATTCTATAAAATCAAATTTACCAAATTTATTTCAAAAAAAAACATTTAAAAAGAATCGGTGGTATAATTAAACAATATTGAAAAATAAAATTAAAAATAAATAATATAATAAAACCAATACGTAGTAGAGTTTGCTAAAAACCCTACTCAATGTTCCTTAATGTATTCGTCGCTTTAGAGCTTTTTTTTGGTATCATTAGAGTATTTGACATATTAAATAGTTGAAATATTCATTACGATCAACTAAAGAATTTTTTGGGGGTAGACATTTGTCTATTTTAATTTTTTCATTAGTGTTGCCATTTCAGTGCTTTTCGGGTATTTTTTGGTGCTTTTTTCCTTCCCGTACCCGGTGATTTTTTACAAAAACCCGTTTATAAAAAGCGGGTATTTATAGTGCTTTTTCAGATATCTGACAGTGCTTTTAGTGCTTTTTGTACAGTTTATATTTTTTGTATTTGTTCTCCTTTTTTAAATTTTTATTGAATTTTCTGTCAAAGTTGAAAAAATAATACGAAATATACAAAAAATACATTTTTTCACAATGTTTGTAGTACAATTTTAAATAACAACTTCATTATATTTAAACTTCAAAATTTTGAAATATTAGTTTGGTGCTTTTTTACCCCTTTTTTGTAATTTTTTGAACCTTTTTTACACGATTTTACAAAGCTAAAATGTGTTTTTAAAATCTTGACTTAAATTTTTCAAAAAATTATTATCGTGTTTTTTCACCCCATTTTTGGTAAATTTTTACCCTTTTTACCCGTTTTCAAAATGCTCACGGTGCTTCCCTGCCTTCAAGAGTTGGCAACACTGTTTTTCATTATACCATTGGCCGATCATAATCGGCTTTTCATTAGGGATACCGATCCCGAAATCCCGATCCCGAAAATCCCGGGATTTTCGGGATTTAGAAATCCCGAAATCCCGGGATTGGTCTTGAAAAAATCCCGGGATTTCCGATTTTATTATTTGGCATATTTTATCTCTTTTTTTATTTGTTTTCATTGTTATATTCGACCTAAATCATATAAATCTAATATCTTATTAAATGTTATTAAAGAACTAATTTTTCCCATTCATAAATAATAGATTAAAATAGATTAGAGATTAAATAAATCTGAATAAAAACCTTATAATAATTTAAAAACTTCTATTCAGTTGTGAAACTTTTGAAAATCGTAATTTAGCTTTAACGGACATGTTTTTATTTATTTTATTGATGATTTGCTAAAATCATAACTTCATGCAAAATAATTTTGTCGACTAAAAACAGCAAATTTTTGTTAAATTAAAAAATCTAACAATCTGCCTTTCGGAAATCATCAGAGGTATGTGCTTAATATTTTTTGTTAGTTGATTTAAAAAAACTAATAGTCACTAAATATTTCTGATGATTTCAGCAGAGTAGTTTGTATTTGCATTCTATTAATTTTAGCCAAATATAACTAAAAATTTGTAGATATAGCAGTGTTTTAGCTACTTTTGGTTAAAAAGTTTCTTCAGAGGTAAACTGCAATTTGCTTAAATTTAAGTCATTAGTATATTTCTTATATTTCGGAAATTTAACAATTATTTAGTAAACAAGTTCCGTTGATTTCAGTAGTTTTAATCGCGGAACCTTTTTTGCTAATTTTTGGTAGCTTTTTCTGCTATTTTTACATACTTATTTCTATAAGTGTAGTTTCTGTTTAAAGTCAGATTCACAATGCTGTAGTACTCCACTCTGAGTGGATTTTGTTCCTTTCTTTTTTGCACTTATATATTTTTTGTATCATGCTATCTCTATTTTACACCCTCAACTCTGCAACGTGGAGTACTCCAGCATTGTGAATCCGGCTTAATTTGTTTATTTCTTCATACTACAAGAAATAATAAGTAGATTTATAATGAATTATTTAAATTTTTAGGGTTTATTTCAGCTATTTACTTTTAAAATTAAAAATATGACGAAACATGAAAATCCCGAAACCCCGAAAAATCCCGAAATCCCGAAAAATCCCGGGATCCCGATAAATCCCGGGATCCCGAAAAATCCCGGGATCCCGGGATTTAAATTTTCAAAATCCCGAATCCCGGGATTTGTAAAAACCAGTCCCGTTCGGCATCCCTACTTTTCATACCTACACAACACGACTGAAAACAAAACTCTCAACTAAAATCATAACAAAAAAAAAATACTCCATTCATTAGCATGATAGCTTTCAACAGAGTAGGTACCACTGTTGGTAAAAGTGGCACAAAAGACGTGAATGGGGTTTGGTCATATCAGTGGACGCGGCTGAGGGAGCAGATTTCAATTCTGAGATTACTTTATTCAAAAGTTGCTCAGGAAAATAGCCATAAATTTTCAAAAATGTTAAATTTAAATTTTTAAACATGACAAGTTCAGGTGGGCCCAGGGCCAATTTCGAACAGACGTGAATGGGGTTTGGTCATATCAGTGGTCGCGGCTGAGGGAGCAGATTTCAATTCTGAGCTCACTTTATTCAAAAGTTGCTCAGGAAAATAGCCATAAATTTTCAAAAATGTTAAATTAAAATTTTTAAACATGACAAGTTCAGGTGGGCCCAGGGCCAATTTCGAAAAGACGTGAATGGGGTTTGGTCATATCAGTGGACACGGCTGAGGGAGCAGATTTCAATTCTGACCTCACTTTATTCAAAAGTTGCTCAGGAAAATAGCCATAAATTTTCAAAAATGTTAAATTTAAATTTTTAAACATGTCAAGTGCAGGTGGGCCCAGGGCCAATTTCGAACAGACGTGAATGGGGTTTGGTCATATCAGTGGACACGGCTGAGGGAGCAGATTTCAATTCTGAGATTACTTTATTCAAAAGTTGCTCAGGAAAATAGCCATAAATTTTCAAAAATGTTAAATTTAAATTTTTAAACATGTCAAGTGCAGGTGGGCCCAGGGCCAATTTCGAACAGACGTGAATGGGGTTTGGTCATATCAGTGGACACGGCTGAGGGAGCAGATTTCAATTCTGAGCTCATTTTATTCAAAAGTTGCTCAGGAAAATAGCCATAAATTTTCAAAAATGTTAAATTAAAATTTTTAAACATGACAAGTTCAGGTTGGCCCAGGGCCAATTTAGAACAGACGTGAATGGGGTTTGGTCATATCAGTGGACGCGGCTGAGGGAGCAGATTTCAATTCTGAGCTCACTTTGTTCAAAAGTTGCTCAGGAAAATAGCCATAAATTTTCAAAAATGTTAAATTAAAATTTTTAAACATGACAAGTTCAGGTGGGCCCAGGGCCAATTTCGAACAGACGTCAATGGGGTTTGGTCATATCAGTGGACGCGGCTGAGGGAGCAGATTTCAATTCTGAGATTACTTTATTCAAAAGTTGCTCAGGAAAATAGCCATAAATTTTCAAAAATGTTAAATTTAAATTTTTAAACATGTCAAGTGCAGGTGGGCCCAGGGCCAATTTCGGACAGACGTGAATGGGGTTTGGTCATATCAGTGGACACGGCTGAGGGAGCAGATTTCAATTCTGAGCTCATTTTATTCAAAAGTTGCTCAGGAAAATAGCCATAAATTTTCAAAAATGTTAAATTAAAATTTTTAAACATGACAAGTTCAGGTGGGCCCAGGGCCAATTTCGAACAGACGTGAATGGGGTTTGGTCATATCAGTGGACACGGCTGAGGGAGCAGATTTCAATTCTGAGCTCACTTTATTCTAAAGTTGCTCAGGAAAATAGCCATAAATTTTCAAAAATGTTAAATTTAAATTTTTAAACATGTCAAGTGCAGGTGGGCCCAGGGCCAATTTCGAACAGACGTGAATGGGGTTTGGTCATATCAGTGGACGCGGCTGAGGGAGCAGATTTCAATTCTGAGATTACTTTATTCAAAAGTTGCTCAGGAAAATAGCCATACATTTTCAAAAATGTTAAATTTAAATTTTTAAACATGTCAAGTGCAGGTGGGCCCAGGGCCAATTTCGAACAGACGTGAATGGGGTTTGGTCATATCAGTGGACGCGGCTGAGGGAGCAGATTTCAATTCTGAGATTACTTTATTCAAAAGTTGCTCAGGAAAATAGCCATAAATTTTCAAAAATGTTAAATTTAAATTTTTAAACATGTCAAGTGCAGGTGGGCCCAGGGCCAATTTCGAACAGACTTGAATGGGGTTTGGTCATATCAGTGGACGCGGCTGAGGGAGCATATTTCAATTCTGAGATTACTTTATTCAAAAGTTGCTCAGGAAAATAGCCATAAAAAATAATTTATATTAATTCTTATTAATATAAATATATATAGCTTTTTGGCGATTTTTTTAATGTCGATGATTTTTTAATTTTGATGATTTTTTTCTAATTTTCGACGATTTCTTTCTAATTTTCGACGATTTCTTTAATTTTGCCGATTTTTCTAAATTTTGCTATTTTCAAAATTTTGGCGGTTTTTTATGATTTTTCAAATTTTGACAATTTTTAAATTTAAACAATTTTTTTAATTTTGGCAATTTTTAAAATTTTTAACTTGGTTGGGAAACACCAACCGTAAAATACCGTTAACGATTCGAAACCCTTTCAACGAACTATTTTTAACCCTAAAATACCACTAACGAAGTAACTTAAAATACCGTTAACCTTAAAATAACCTAACGAAATAAATTAAAATACCGTTAACCCTAAAATAACTTAACGATATAACTTAAAATACCGATACCCTTAAAATAACCTAACGAAATTCTATAAAATCAAATTTACCAAATTTATTTCAAAAAAAAACATTTAAAAAGAATCGGTGGTATAATTAAACAATATTGAAAAATAAAATTAAAAATAAATAATATAATAAAACCAATACGTAGTAGAGTTTGCTAAAAACCCTACTCAATGTTCCTTAATGTATTCGTCGCTTTAGAGCTTTTTTTTGGTATCATTAGAGTATTTGACATATTAAATAGTTGAAATATTCATTACGATCAACTAAAGAATTTTTTGGGGGTAGACATTTGTCTATTTTAATTTTTTCATTAGTGTTGCCATTTCAGTGCTTTTCGGGTATTTTTTGGTGCTTTTTTCCTTCCCGTACCCGGTGATTTTTTACAAAAACCCGTTTATAAAAAGCGGGTATTTATAGTGCTTTTTCAGATATCTGACAGTGCTTTTAGTGCTTTTTGTACAGTTTATATTTTTTGTATTTGTTCTCCTTTTTTAAATTTTTATTGAATTTTCTGTCAAAGTTGAAAAAATAATACGAAATATACAAAAAATACATTTTTTCACAATGTTTGTAGTACAATTTTAAATAACAACTTCATTATATTTAAACTTCAAAATTTTGAAATATTAGTTTGGTGCTTTTTTACCCCTTTTTTGTAATTTTTTGAACCTTTTTTACACGATTTTACAAAGCTAAAATGTGTTTTTAAAATCTTGACTTAAATTTTTCAAAAAATTATTATCGTGTTTTTTCACCCCATTTTTGGTAAATTTTTACCCTTTTTACCCGTTTTCAAAATGCTCACGGTGCTTCCCTGCCTTCAAGAGTTGGCAACACTGTTTTTCATTATACCATTGGCCGATCATAATCGGCTTTTCATTAGGGATACCGATCCCGAAATCCCGATCCCGAAAATCCCGGGATTTTCGGGATTTAGAAATCCCGAAATCCCGGGATTGGTCTTGAAAAAATCCCGGGATTTCCGATTTTATTATTTGGCATATTTTATCTCTTTTTTTATTTGTTTTCATTGTTATATTCGACCTAAATCATATAAATCTAATATCTTATTAAATGTTATTAAAGAACTAATTTTTCCCATTCATAAATAATAGATTAAAATAGATTAGAGATTAAATAAATCTGAATAAAAACCTTATAATAATTTAAAAACTTCTATTCAGTTGTGAAACTTTTGAAAATCGTAATTTAGCTTTAACGGACATGTTTTTATTTATTTTATTGATGATTTGCTAAAATCATAACTTCATGCAAAATAATTTTGTCGACTAAAAACAGCAAATTTTTGTTAAATTAAAAAATCTAACAATCTGCCTTTCGGAAATCATCAGAGGTATGTGCTTAATATTTTTTGTTAGTTGATTTAAAAAAACTAATAGTCACTAAATATTTCTGATGATTTCAGCAGAGTAGTTTGTATTTGCATTCTATTAATTTTAGCCAAATATAACTAAAAATTTGTAGATATAGCAGTGTTTTAGCTACTTTTGGTTAAAAAGTTTCTTCAGAGGTAAACTGCAATTTGCTTAAATTTAAGTCATTAGTATATTTCTTATATTTCGGAAATTTAACAATTATTTAGTAAACAAGTTCCGTTGATTTCAGTAGTTTTAATCGCGGAACCTTTTTTGCTAATTTTTGGTAGCTTTTTCTGCTATTTTTACATACTTATTTCTATAAGTGTAGTTTCTGTTTAAAGTCAGATTCACAATGCTGTAGTACTCCACTCTGAGTGGATTTTGTTCCTTTCTTTTTTGCACTTATATATTTTTTGTATCATGCTATCTCTATTTTACACCCTCAACTCTGCAACGTGGAGTACTCCAGCATTGTGAATCCGGCTTAATTTGTTTATTTCTTCATACTACAAGAAATAATAAGTAGATTTATAATGAATTATTTAAATTTTTAGGGTTTATTTCAGCTATTTACTTTTAAAATTAAAAATATGACGAAACATGAAAATCCCGAAACCCCGAAAAATCCCGAAATCCCGAAAAATCCCGGGATCCCGATAAATCCCGGGATCCCGAAAAATCCCGGGATCCCGGGATTTAAATTTTCAAAATCCCGAATCCCGGGATTTGTAAAAACCAGTCCCGTTCGGCATCCCTACTTTTCATACCTACACAACACGACTGAAAACAAAACTCTCAACTAAAATCATAACAAAAAAAAAATACTCCATTCATTAGCATGATAGCTTTCAACAGAGTAGGTACCACTGTTGGTAAAAGTGGCACAAAAGACGTGAATGGGGTTTGGTCATATCAGTGGACGCGGCTGAGGGAGCAGATTTCAATTCTGAGATTACTTTATTCAAAAGTTGCTCAGGAAAATAGCCATAAATTTTCAAAAATGTTAAATTTAAATTTTTAAACATGTCAAGTGCAGGTGGGCCCAGGGCCAATTTCGAACAGACGTGAATGGGGTTTGGTCATATCAGTGGTCGCGGCTGAGGGAGCAGATTTCAATTCTGAGCTCACTTTATTCAAAAGTTGCTCAGGAAAATAGCCATAAATTTTCAAAAATGTTAAATTTAAATTTTTAAACATGTCAAGTGCAGGTGGGCCCAGGGCCAATTTCGAACAGACGTGAATAGGGTTTGGTCATATCAGTGGACACGGCTGAGGGAGCAGATTTCAATTCTGAGCTCATTTTATTCAAAAGTTGCTCAGGAAAATAGCCATAAATTTTCAAAAATGTTAAATTAAAATTTTTAAACATGACAAGTTCAGGTTGGCCCAGGGCCAATTTAGAACAGACGTGAATGGGGTTTGGTCATATCAGTGGACGCGGCTGAGGGAGCAGATTTCAATTCTGAGCTCATTTTATTCAAAAGTTGCTCAGGAAAATAGCCATAAATTTTCAAAAATGTTAAATTAAAATTTTTAAACATGACAAGTTCAGGTGGGCCCAGGGCCAATTTCGAACAGACGTCAATGGGGTTTGGTCATATCAGTGGACGCGGCTGAGGGAGCAGATTTCAATTCTGAGATTACTTTATTCAAAAGTTGCTCAGGAAAATAGCCATAAATTTTCAAAAATGTTAAATTTAAATTTTTAAACATGTCAAGTGCAGGTGGGCCCAGGGCCAATTTCGGACAGACGTGAATGGGGTTTGGTCATATCAGTGGACACGGCTGAGGGAGCAGATTTCAATTCTGAGCTCATTTTATTCAAAAGTTGCTCAGGAAAATAGCCATAAATTTTCAAAAATGTTAAATTAAAATTTTTAAACATGACAAGTTCAGGTGGGCCCAGGGCCAATTTCGAACAGACGTGAATGGGGTTTGGTCATATCAGTGGACACGGCTGAGGGAGCAGATTTCAATTCTGAGCTCACTTTATTCTAAAGTTGCTCAGGAAAATAGCCATAAATTTTCAAAAATGTTAAATTTAAATTTTTAAACATGTCAAGTGCAGGTGGGCCCAGGGCCAATTTCGAACAGACGTGAATGGGGTTTGGTCATATCAGTGGACGCGGCTGAGGGAGCAGATTTCAATTCTGAGATTACTTTATTCAAAAGTTGCTCAGGAAAATAGCCATACATTTTCAAAAATGTTAAATTTAAATTTTTAAACATGTCAAGTGCAGGTGGGCCCAGGGCCAATTTCGAACAGACGTGAATGGGGTTTGGTCATATCAGTGGACGCGGCTGAGGGAGCAGATTTCAATTCTGAGATTACTTTATTCAAAAGTTGCTCAGGAAAATAGCCATAAATTTTCAAAAATGTTAAATTTAAATTTTTAAACATGTCAAGTGCAGGTGGGCCCAGGGCCAATTTCGAACAGACTTGAATGGGGTTTGGTCATATCAGTGGACGCGGCTGAGGGAGCATATTTCAATTCTGAGATTACTTTATTCAAAAGTTGCTCAGGAAAATAGCCATAAAAAATAATTTATATTAATTCTTATTAATATAAATATATATAGCTTTTTGGCGATTTTTTTAATGTCGATGATTTTTTAATTTTGATGATTTTTTTCTAATTTTCGACGATTTCTTTCTAATTTTCGACGATTTCTTTAATTTTGCCGATTTTCTAAATTTTGCTATTTTCAAAATTTTGGCGGTTTTTTATGATTTTTCAAATTTTGACAATTTTTAAATTTAAACAATTTTTTTAATTTTGGCAATTTTTAAAATTTTTAACTTGGTTGGGAAACACCAACCGTAAAATACCGTTAACGATTCGAAACCCTTTCAACGAACTATTTTTAACCCTAAAATACCACTAACGAAGTAACTTAAAATACCGTTAACCTTAAAATAACCTAACGAAATAAATTAAAATACCGTTAACCCTAAAATAACTTAACGATATAACTTAAAATACCGATACCCTTAAAATAACCTAACGAAATTCTATAAAATCAAATTTACCAAATTTATTCCAAAAAAAAACATTTAAAAAGAATCGGTGGTATAATTAAACAATATTGAAAAATAAAATTAAAAATAAATAATATAATAAAACCAATACGTAGTAGAGTTTGCTAAAAACCCTACTCAATGTTCCTTAATGTATTCGTCGCTTTAGAGCTTTTTTTTGGTATCATTAGAGTATTTGACATATTAAATAGTTGAAATATTCATTACGATCAACTAAAGAATTTTTTGGGGGTAGACATTTGTCTATTTTAATTTTTTCATTAGTGTTGCCATTTCAGTGCTTTTCGGGTATTTTTTGGTGCTTTTTTCCTTCCCGTACCCGGTGATTTTTTACAAAAACCCGTTTATAAAAAGCGGGTATTTATAGTGCTTTTTCAGATATCTGACAGTGCTTTTAGTGCTTTTTGTACAGTTTATATTTTTTGTATTTGTTCTCCTTTTTTAAATTTTTATTGAATTTTCTGTCAAAGTTGAAAAAATAATACGAAATATACAAAAAATACATTTTTTCACAATGTTTGTAGTACAATTTTAAATAACAACTTCATTATATTTAAACTTCAAAATTTTGAAATATTAGTTTGGTGCTTTTTTACCCCTTTTTTGTAATTTTTTGAACCTTTTTTACACGATTTTACAAAGCTAAAATGTGTTTTTAAAATCTTGACTTAAATTTTTCAAAAAATTATTATCGTGTTTTTTCACCCCATTTTTGGTAAATTTTTACCCTTTTTACCCGTTTTCAAAATGCTCACGGTGCTTCCCTGCCTTCAAGAGTTGGCAACACTGTTTTTCATTATACCATTGGCCAGAGAACTTATATTCTTAGAGAAGGTGCATTAGAAAGCTCACTTTTTTTTGAGCTTTCTATGGCGTGAACGATGAGGGCAAAAATTTGATTTTAGCAAATTCTACTTTATCACTAGATGACGTTAGTGTTCCCGTGAACTGAAGGGACAAATTATTTTTGTTTACGAAATGTGGTAAGGTAGGACATGTAAGAAATGTAATAGGCGAGCAGCAAAATTAGGATGGGTGAAAAAAACAAAAATCAGGAATTTGTTTTTCTTTTAGGCGAGGGGGGCGCATATTACTACATGTTATTGTTTATGATATTTGGGTGTGCGGGGTTGTAGAAAATGTTTTTTTTTATTGGTGGATAGGTTTTTTGACATGGGGGTATAGTTAAATGTTTGTAACTTAAGGGACGAGGAGGGATGGGTAGATTTTTGTTTTAATGTGTATAAATTGCATTAGATGCGTGTGTATGTGCATTTTTGTTTACATTTGTAACAACAACACGCAGGAGCAACAACAATGTTTACAATGTTTTTTTTTGTTGTTTTGGTTTTTTTATTTTGTTTTTTTTTTGTTTGGTGAAGCAAAAGATAAGCAAACCAACAACAAACATACTGTTTTTTATTGTTGGACAAAAATATTTTCTATCATTATATATGTATGTATGTACATTGGAGTGGTCCAAAAAAACATGAAAGTTGGAATTCGCGATCTCCACAATGTTGCCCCTATTCCTTAATGTCTAAAAACTCTCTGTGCCAAGTTTCAGCTAAATCCGCTGTTATTTAGAGGTAGCACAAAAAGTTGTCTTTTAAGAATTAGTAATTTATCTCTAGAGTAATTTATACAAAAAGTAGGGTTGACTTTAAATTTAATTATTTCTTAACCTGTACGCTATTATTTAACAATTTTTTTTAAATCTGGTCTTAATTAATGTGAATATAAGGAATTTCAAATCAAAACTTAAAAAAATTAAGTAACTTTAAAGTAATTCGCGGTTTTTTTTTTAATTTATACAAAAAAATTCATAGTTTAGTCAAATTTTCGAAATTTTCCGAAAAGATATAATTAAAAATTCAACTTGTTTTTGCCTTGTATGCGTAAATTTCTCAAATCTGATCTTTATTTTAACGAAGATTATGAATCAGCAATCGAAACTTAAAAAAATTTTGTGGTTTATGAATTATTTGCGGTTTTTGAAAATTCAAAAAAACTCAAGTTTTTTGAGATATTCTCCTAATTATCTGTAAACGGTGTTATCGAAAAATGCAATTTGTTATACTTTTGCAATTTACTTACCAAGGACCTTCATTATATATAACACTGATTTTAATTTTAAAAAGGATAACAGATATCCTTGCAAATAATCTTAAAATTTGACATTTTTTAATATTTCGCTATTATTTAGGTTGCTATAATTTTATTGCTACCAAAGACCCTATCTCACATAATAGGACATTCCACAGATATATATTAATGCAAAAACGAAATTTTCATATTGGTAAATATAAGAAAACATCCTGATCGAAGTTGATAATTTTGTGTATGAAATTTTCAAATTTCGCGAAATCCGCGACTCCGATTTCAGTTTTGATTTCATATTCGTAATGTACACCTAAAAATGTATTAGATTTGATATGTCGCGATCGTAATAATTATATTTAATTTTTCTCATTTTTTCCATTATTTTGAATTAATTAAAAATAATAGAACAAGTACAACCTCGAAACTTCAATTGCGATGTGCTACCTCTAAACAAAACTTTTTTGGTGATTTTTTTGATCAGACCACAGTTTTTTTCAAAGTGGCATATTTTTAGGGTTGTGGAGCGTGAAAATTCCAACTTTTTTTTTTTTTGGACCACTCTAATGTACATATATATGTACTGTAACGACGAGTTTCCTCCGTTAGCTGGGGTAAGCTCGCGGGGGTAGGGATCGTCACAGAAATTTGTTTGATCTAGTGACAGAGAGTGAAAGGCGTGGTCTTAAACGTTATAAATTTCAATTTATTGGCTTATATCTACAAACAAAGCACTTA
Source organism: Leucophora obtusa (assembly GCA_949987735.1). NCBI lineage: Eukaryota > Metazoa > Arthropoda > Insecta > Diptera > Anthomyiidae > Leucophora > Leucophora obtusa. The sequence goes on along the minus strand of OX465295.1, from coordinate 255,872,771 downwards.
GGACTAACGGGACGAAAAGAAAAGAAGGGCCTCAGAGGGAGAAGGACAACTTAGTTTCGCTCACGGGGTCTGTTGGTCGGGTTCTATCGGGAGGTGATCAACGCTCGGCACACACTCGACGCTGAAAAAGAGGTGATCAACGCTCGACACACACTCGACGCTGGAAAAGAGGTGATCAACGCTCGACACACACTCGACGCTGAAAAAGAGGTGATCAACGCTCGACACACACTCGACGCTGGAAAAGAGGTGATCAACGCTCGACACACACTCGACGCTGGAAAAGAGGTGATCCACGCTCGACACACACTCGACGCGGGAAAAGAGGTGATCAACGCTCGACACACACTCGACGCTGAAAAAGAGGTGATCAACGCTCGACACACACTCGACGTAGAAAAGGAGGTGACCAACGCTCGGCACACACTCGACGCTGAAAAGGAGGTGATCCACGCTCGACACACACTCGACGCTGGAAAAGAGGTGATCAACGCTCGACACACACTCGACGCTGAAAAAGAGGTGATCAACGCTCGACACACACTCGACGCTGAAAAAGAGGTGATCAACGCTCGACACACACTCGACGCTGAAAAAGAGGTGATCAACGCTCGACACACACTCGACGCTGAAAAAGAGGTGATCAACGCTCGACACACACTCGACGCTGGAAAAGAGGTGATCAACGCTCGACACACACTCGACGCTGGAAAAGAGGTGATCAACGCTCGACACACACTCGACGCTGAAAAGGAGGTGATCAACGCTCGACACACACTCGACGCTGGAAAAGAGGTGATCAACGCTCGACACACACTCGACGCTGAAAAAGAGGTGATCAACGCTCGACACACACTCGACGCTGGAAAAGAGGTGATCAACGCTCGACACACACTCGACGCTGAAAAGGAGGTGATCAACGCTCGACACACACTCGACGCTGGAAAAGAGGTGATCAATGCTCGACACACACTCGTACTTTGCAGGACCTCGAAGGATGTGGCAGGACCTCAAAGGATCTTCGCAGGGCCTCAAAGGATCTTCGCAGGACCTCAAAGGATCTTCGCAGGACCTCGAAGGATGTGTGCAGGACCTCAAAGGATCTTCGCAGGACCTCAAAGGATCTTCGCAGGACCTCAAAGGATCTTCACAGGACCTCGAAGGATGTATGCAGGACCTCAAATGATCTTCACAGGACCTCAAAGGTTCTTCGCAGGACCTCAAAGGATCTTCGCAGGACCTCAAAGGATCTTCGCAGGACCTCGAAGGATGTGTGTAGGACCTCAAAGGATCTTCGCAGGACCTCAAAGGATCTTCGCAGGACCTCAAAGGATCTTCGCAGGACCTCAAAGGATGTTCGCAGGACCTCGAAGGATGTGTGCAGGACCTCAAAGGATCTTCGCAGGACCTCAAAGGATCTTCGCAGGACCTCAAAGGATCTTCGCAGGACCTCAAAGGATGTTCGCAGGACCTCGAAGGATGTGTGCAGGACCTCGCAGGATATGGGCAGGACCTCAAAGGATACAGGCAGGATGTGTCTTCAAGAGCTAGAAAAAAAAAAGATAATTAGTGAGATGTACCTTGTTAGTTGTGCACGCGTTGGCGGCTGCCAGCAACTGATCCAGATTTCTTTGATGTGCTGCCTTTTATACCCTTTTTGGCAGCTGAGTTCGTTATTTACTTAACATTAGGGTGGCTCGTATAAACTAAATGAAAGCTTTCTCCCATGTTCTATTTATTTCTATTCATCTTGGTAAGAGTAATACTAAAGTAATTCAATTCAATTCCGTTCAATTCTATGCAATTCAATTAAATTCTATTAAATTCAATGCTATTCAATTCTATTCAATTCAGTTTTATTCAATTCATTTTAATTAATTTAATTGATTAAATCTAGCCAGGGTGTTGGCAGAAACGAGTGTCCGACTTCTGCCATTACACATGGTCCCCTCCTGGGAAAAAAAGTTATTTCTCGATCTTCGGGTAACCGTTCATCGGTACACCCCTTCCGCGTTTTTCAATCACCGGACCCAAATCTTTAACCATAGGAATGTGCTGGCGATTAATGTGGATACGGTATCTCCGTTCATCTACGACGTAGACCTGACTACCACGTATCCCGGGACCATAACGGTCCAGCATACAGCGTACATATGGTTGTAACCTTGTACGGACCTCTTCTGATAAACTGTCCCCAGTGATGATATGGCGGTGCAGCACCTGGGGTTGTGGTGTTCGTGGTGGCGTTGGTGGTGGTGGATACGGTGGAGTGTATGACGCTCGGCCACGTGGTGTACACACCGAAACGGTGCATGGTGGCGTGGGGTCCCGGGTGTTTGCAAGCCTCGGGTTAACCCGCCCTATCTTCTTCCTATCGTAGACCGGGGATTCCTCATCTGTATCCGATTCGGACGCTGGGGAGGTGTTCGATGAGGCCGAACGTGACGATGTCGACGAGGATGAGGTTGACGAAGACGATGAGGAAGATGATGCCGGGGATGACGATGATGATGACGACGACGATGATGAAGACGACTCCGAAGAGGTCGATGGTGTCGGGGATGCCACTACGGGGTGTTGAGCGGCTCGTGGCGGTGTCATTGGAGCGCTCTCTGGGCCTATGGCCGTACTTGGTGACGATGGTATGTGAGTCTGTGGTGGTAACTCCACGGCCAATTCGAGGTTGACCGCGGGCCCAACGGGTTCCGGATTTACTTCGGAGCCTTGTTTCACCGAGTGACCAGACGTGTAAGTTGTCGAAGAGGACACCGATGAGGATGACGTGGTTGTTGATGACGACGATGATGACGAGATTGAGGTTTGTGATGACGTGATTTCTTCGCTTTGTATTGGAGCGAGATTGGGTTGCTCTTTGTCCCTACCGTCCTCGGTCGTCATCCCTTCCACAAGACCCATGCTACTCTGTGGTGATGCCATAGGCGATACTTGGGGTGACCGGCAGGGCGTGGGGGTCTCACTTATACTGGCAAGATCAATAACACTGCCCTCTTCTTCGCTCTCGCTCTCGAGCATAATCGGACGAGATCTATTAATTTCCTGCTGGTTCACGTTGCCACCAATGGCCATGGCTCCATTCGACTCGCTGTGGTCGCTTTGAGCGGTGATGACGGTATTGTCGCAGCGGGTCATGTCGCCTAGCCGGTGTCGCGGGCGCCTGTTACATGCCCGATATACCTCTTCATCCGTCAATCGTTTGACGGTCACAGCACAGCGGGTCATGGGTGGAAGGATTGGCCGAATAGACCTAGCCGGGGTGCAAGGTCTTAACTCCACCTCCGTGTTCCATAAGGGCCGCAAAGCCTCCTCGACAATGTGGCACAGGTGCTGGGTGTCGGTTGAAGGACCCGTAACCCTTGTTTCGCGCTCCAGGCGGCGGATAAGCTGGGGTTCGGTGGCTGGGTTCTGCTTCTGGACCTCGGGGGGATTATCGGCCCGGCGGGGTGGTTGGTATGGCAAGAATCTCGTGCGCCGGCCGGTCTTCGCCTTACGGACTGTGTTCACGCGGTTCATGGTTGGTTTTTTTTTTCTTTTTTTTTTTTTCCTTCAGTCTTTCTGAGGTGTGAATGATTTTATGATTGGTGTGTCTGGATGATTATTGATTGTGTGGTTGTATGAGGGTGTGATTGATCTGTGGGTGGAAAACAAAAGGAAGGGAATTAGTTTGGAGCTTTACCACTTGTATCTGGTTAGTCGGAGTAATCATGAGTGGAGTGTGGGGGTAGTTAGTAGCTAGTAGGTAATTAAGGGTGCATGTATTGAAATGATCTGTGGGGAAAAATAAATACAACATTAGTCAATGGTTCCGACCCCGTTCCCAGAAAGAGACAATGGTTCAACAAAGGCCTTGAGCTCACCCAGGTGAGCTGTCTTTAAATCGCCATTCTCCCGGCCCCGGAGCTGTGCTATCACCGGGGATGGGAAACTTACAACTACATACGGTCCCGTAAATTTCGGGGCCAATTTGGCAGCGAAACTTTCCGCCGCTTTGGACAAAGGGTGTTGGCGGACGAGGACCAGGTCACCAATTCTCGGTTTCCAGGGTCGCCGGCGCAAGTTGTAATGCCGCCGCTGATCCTGAGCGGATTTGCCAATCTGATGTCTAACAATTTTAAAGATTTCCACAAGTTCGCTGGCCTTCTCTTCCGGCGTACGGCTGTGGGCACCCGTTCCCGGTACCACCTCATCGTAGAGGGCTGTAGGTAGTCGCGGTTCCCGCCCTTGAACGAGATAAGCCGGACTATACCCGGTAGACTCGGAACAGCAGGTATTGATGGCCAATGTTATCTCAGGTAGGTGCTCATCCCAACGATTGTGTTGGTTTCTAGCAAACTGCGCTATCATCGTCTTTATCGTTCGATTCGCCCTTTCGGTTGGGTTTTCCTGTGGGCAATATGGAGCCGTAAACTGCTGTAAAACCCCGATCTCCTGCAGGTATTTTTGTAACAAGCGGCCGGTAAATTGGCTACCATTATCTGTTATTAGCACCTTCGGTGTTCCAAATCGGGCCAGAATTCTTTCCCTGAAAGCCCTAATGACCCCTTGAGTCGTAGCCTTTCGCAGAGGGACGAGCTCAACCCATTTCGAGAAGCGATCGAAGAATACCAGGAGCATGCTGTTACCATGCTTTGAGCGTGGCAGCGGTCCAACGAAATCGGTGCATACCGTGGCCCACGGCTCTTCCGGTATGGTCACTAGCATTTCGCCTGCCGGAGCCACCTGACTTGGTTTATACCTCTGGCAAGAGTCGCAGCTCCTGACGAATCGGGCCACATCACGAAACATACCCGGCCAGTAGTACCGGTTGCTGACGCGGCTAACGGTCTTCCGTACCCCGAGGTGTCCGGCGGCGGGCTGACTATGATTCTCCGTTAATACCCGCTCTCGTAACTGGGTGGCGACGCACAACTTCCAAGGGGTACAGTCCTCGTCGTTCGGATGCCTAGGTATATGCCTAAATAGCTGCGTACCGACTATAGCATAGTCGGAGTATTTAGCCGGGTTTCGTCTGACCTCCCCCTTCTTCCGCTGTAACCAGGGGCAATCTGAGGCCGATGGGCTGTTGTCTTCTACGGTCCGTTGTAGCACTTCCATCGGTTGACGGGACAAGGCGTCGGCGACCACATTATGCTTGCCCTTGCGGTATTGTACCGTGAATTTGTATTGCTGAAGCTCCAGGGCCCATCGGGCCAACCGTCCCGTAGGATTGTCGATTGAGTTGAGCCACTTCAGCGACAGGTGGTCAGTGATGACGTGGAAGTGGTAACCCTCAAGATAAGGCCGCATCTTTCGAATTCCCCAGATGATGGCGAGGCACTCCTTCTCCGTAGCCGTATAATTCCTTTCCGCCCCGTTGAGGCCCCGGCTAGCATAGGCGATAACACGTTCCCCTTCGTCCAAATCCTGGGTTAAGACCGCTCCCAGCCCGTAGTCGCTGGCATCCGTCTGTAACTTGAAGGGTTTTTGGAAATCTGGACAGGCCAACACTGGTGCCTCCGTGAGCCTCGCCTTCAGGTGTTCAAACGCCGTTTGCTGATCCTTGGTCCACTTCCAGTGTTTGCCCTTTTTTAGTAGTGCCGTAAGGGGCTGGGCGATAGCGGCGAAATCTGGGACGAAACGCCGATACCAGGACGCCACACCAAGGAATCGTCGTACCTCCCGCAAGTTACTAGGGGTCTTCATCTCCCGAATTGCAGCAACCTTGTCCGGATCAGTTTTTATACCCTCTGCACTGACCACATGCCCCAGGTATTTCGTCTCTTTTTTAAAAAACTCGCATTTGTCCGGGTTTATTTTTAGATTCGCCGCTCGGAGTCGCCGGAATACTTCTCTCAGATTGCACAAATGCTCGTCTAACGTCCTCCCGGTAACGATAATATCGTCCAGATACGCGAACGCAAATGGCTCTAGATCGGGTCCGATGACACTGTCCAGTGCACGCTGGAACGTGGCCGGAGCTGAATGCAGCCCAAAAGGCATCACTCGCCATTGATATAGGCCCCGTCCTGCGACGGTGAAGGCCGTGAATTTCTTACTAGTTTCCTCTAAAGGAATTTGCCAATATCCATCCTTCAAGTCAAGGCTGCTCACGTATCGGGAGTCCCTCAACCGATCCAGAATGGTGGCGATTCGCGGCAGGGGATAGGCATCGGGGTCCGACTTGCTGTTCAGGTGTCGGAAATCTATACATAACCTCCACGCGCCATTCTTCTTAGGAGCCAGAGTGATCGGTGAGCTATAGGGACTCCTGGATGGTTCTATGCAGCCGTTGGCCAGCAGTTCGTTTACCTTCGCATCAATGATCGCCTGCATCGCCGGGTTCCTGGGGGCATACCTGATCTTAAAAGGTCGATCATCCGTCATCACGATTCGGTGTCGGGCGGCTGTGGATAATCCATGCAGCTCCCGAAACTTTTGAAGCTCACCCTCAATGAAATCTCTAATTTTCTCTTGGTCTTCGGGGCTATGTTCACTTACCGGGATATGGCTCGCTGTTGTTTGGTCGGAGCCGGGTGAGGCGACAGTGTCTGCAATGTTATTCCGAGCCGGAACCCCTCCGGGATCCGCGGCCAGGACTGGCGACCCCGCTGATGAGTCCAGATGGCGATTGATCTCCATGTCGCCTGGTGTTTCGGGTGTATTTTGGGTCTGGCGAAAGTCACAAGTGAGGCCGGCAATCAAGATTCGTGTTCCGCAGCTCTCCAGAAACCGCAGCCCAATGATGAAATCCTCGGGGGTGTCAGGCATGACGAGGAGCTTGGTTCTTATCGTTTTGACCCCCAAGGTGACGTCGTGCTCCAATGCATGGGTGATCCGTCTTCGGGAGCCGTCGCCCAGTGTCACCCCGGATTCATAGGGCTCTAAGGTGGAGACATCCCGAAGAGTGCTGACGAGGTTCTGACTGACGAAACAACTGGTGGCCCCGGTGTCAATCGTGGCAGCAATCAGTCGGCCCTCTAGGACGACGTTGGCGACCAGTTTCGTGGAGGTGTATCGCAGGGATGTTTCTAGTGGTGAGGGGCGTTGCTCTGGGGACCCGTATTCCCTCGTTCGGTACGGGCCCGGCGTTCGTTTCCCGTCCTGCGGCAGCATTGTATCGTCCGTACGTTTCGGCGACCGCATTCCCAACAGAACAGTATGCTTTGGTTCGTACACTGGGCAGCAAAGTGTCCACCTCGGCCGCAATTCCGACACGCTCTTCGAGGGTTGGCGATCATTTCGTGTTGTTGCTGGGTAATCTCCTCCGGCGCTATTAAGCGATGTTGTTCACCGACGTGCTGGGGCCGTGCCGGTATACATTCTAGGTCAGCGGCCATCTCCAGGAGTTCATCTAGCGTGCTGAAATCTTTCCTCCGGATGTACCACAGGTACTCTGGCAGGGCGTTACGAAATATCCGCTCCAGTTTTTCGGTCTCGGAGTAGCTGGTGTGCCTCATGAGATTTTGCATATCAAGGGTGTAATCTCGAAAGGACTCACGATTCCGTTGATGACGCTTCCTGACCTCGTCCTCTAAGCGCTCAAAGTACCGGGGTGGCAAGAAGAACTTGAGAAAATCTCTTTTGAACGCGGTCCACGTTGTCCACTGACGGTTATTATTTCGGTACCAGATGAGAGCTTTCCCGGTGAAGATTTCCGGCATCATGGACGGCATCGTGTCTACTTTAATGGCATACATCTTTGCCAATTCCTCGATCCTCTCCATGAACTCCAATGGTTCGGCGTTCCCATCGAACTGCACTCCCCATTTCCGGACCTGGTCAGCCCTAGATTTGAGATCGCAGACGACTGCCGTGTCGGTAGGACTGCCTGCGTCGGGACCGACGTCGTGGCCTGTCATGGTTGTAGGGTCGGTAGGTACTACCAACAGCGGTGCCTTCTTTGGGGTCAAAAGCCTACCCTCAGTACCAGAGGGTGTAGGTTCATGTTTCGCCTGTATTTCCAGGAGCCTGGGTAAGATTTCGGGCTTATGTTCTCCGCCCAAGAATTGGCCAAATCGTTTCCGAAGTTCTTCGACGTTCCCCGAACTGTCAAGACTGAACTCATTTAGATATTTCACCAGATCTTCTTTCTTTAGGCCGTACGCCCACGATGTACGCAGCATGGTAGTATTGGCTCAAGATATTCCTCCAATCTATCTCCGCCTAGCCCAAGTGCCTTGTTGTAGTATTGAGAAAACCTTCCTCTCTCTGTCCCTGCTCGGGCGCCACTGTAACGACGAGTTTCCTCCGTTAGCTGGGGTAAGCTCGCGGGGGTAGGGATCGTCACAGAAATTTGTTTGATCTAGTGACAGAGAGTGAAAGGCGTGGTCTTAAACGTTATAAATTTCAATTTATTGGCTTATATCTACAAACAAAGCACTTAGGACTAACGGGACGAAAAGAAAAGAAGGGCCTCAGAGGGAGAAGGACAACTTAGTTTCGCTCACGGGGTCTGTTGGTCGGGTTCTATCGGGAGGTGATCAACGCTCGGCACACACTCGACGCTGAAAAAGAGGTGATCAACGCTCGACACACACTCGACGCTGGAAAAGAGGTGATCAACGCTCGACACACACTCGACGCTGAAAAAGAGGTGATCAACGCTCGACACACACTCGACGCTGGAAAAGAGGTGATCAACGCTCGACACACACTCGACGCTGGAAAAGAGGTGATCCACGCTCGACACACACTCGACGCGGGAAAAGAGGTGATCAACGCTCGACACACACTCGACGCTGAAAAAGAGGTGATCAACGCTCGACACACACTCGACGTAGAAAAGGAGGTGACCAACGCTCGGCACACACTCGACGCTGAAAAGGAGGTGATCCACGCTCGACACACACTCGACGCTGGAAAAGAGGTGATCAACGCTCGACACACACTCGACGCTGAAAAAGAGGTGATCAACGCTCGACACACACTCGACGCTGAAAAAGAGGTGATCAACGCTCGACACACACTCGACGCTGAAAAAGAGGTGATCAACGCTCGACACACACTCGACGCTGAAAAAGAGGTGATCAACGCTCGACACACACTCGACGCTGGAAAAGAGGTGATCAACGCTCGACACACACTCGACGCTGGAAAAGAGGTGATCAACGCTCGACACACACTCGACGCTGAAAAGGAGGTGATCAACGCTCGACACACACTCGACGCTGGAAAAGAGGTGATCAACGCTCGACACACACTCGACGCTGAAAAAGAGGTGATCAACGCTCGACACACACTCGACGCTGGAAAAGAGGTGATCAACGCTCGACACACACTCGACGCTGAAAAGGAGGTGATCAACGCTCGACACACACTCGACGCTGGAAAAGAGGTGATCAATGCTCGACACACACTCGTACTTTGCAGGACCTCGAAGGATGTGGCAGGACCTCAAAGGATCTTCGCAGGGCCTCAAAGGATCTTCGCAGGACCTCAAAGGATCTTCGCAGGACCTCGAAGGATGTGTGCAGGACCTCAAAGGATCTTCGCAGGACCTCAAAGGATCTTCGCAGGACCTCAAAGGATCTTCACAGGACCTCGAAGGATGTATGCAGGACCTCAAATGATCTTCACAGGACCTCAAAGGTTCTTCGCAGGACCTCAAAGGATCTTCGCAGGACCTCAAAGGATCTTCGCAGGACCTCGAAGGATGTGTGTAGGACCTCAAAGGATCTTCGCAGGACCTCAAAGGATCTTCGCAGGACCTCAAAGGATCTTCGCAGGACCTCAAAGGATGTTCGCAGGACCTCGAAGGATGTGTGCAGGACCTCAAAGGATCTTCGCAGGACCTCAAAGGATCTTCGCAGGACCTCAAAGGATCTTCGCAGGACCTCAAAGGATGTTCGCAGGACCTCGAAGGATGTGTGCAGGACCTCGCAGGATATGGGCAGGACCTCAAAGGATACAGGCAGGATGTGTCTTCAAGAGCTAGAAAAAAAAAAGATAATTAGTGAGATGTACCTTGTTAGTTGTGCACGCGTTGGCGGCTGCCAGCAACTGATCCAGATTTCTTTGATGTGCTGCCTTTTATACCCTTTTTGGCAGCTGAGTTCGTTATTTACTTAACATTAGGGTGGCTCGTATAAACTAAATGAAAGCTTTCTCCCATGTTCTATTTATTTCTATTCATCTTGGTAAGAGTAATACTAAAGTAATTCAATTCAATTCCGTTCAATTCTATGCAATTCAATTAAATTCTATTAAATTCAATGCTATTCAATTCTATTCAATTCAGTTTTATTCAATTCATTTTAATTAATTTAATTGATTAAATCTAGCCAGGGTGTTGGCAGAAACGAGTGTCCGACTTCTGCCATTACAGTACATATGTACATATATGTATATGTAGGTGTTAAAACTTATTAAATTTTAATTTTTTTGAATTTGCCAAATTTCACTATTCTTTGAAATTTGGCAACATGGCTTGTGTTCGTATATTGTGTATTACAATTACTAACATAAAATATTTTTGGATTTATAATCTAAAAAACATCTTTATTTCTGTTTGTAAAAATGGTAATGTATATTTGAAATTTTTGAAATATTTGAAATATTTGCAATATTTCAAAAATTTCAAAATATTTATAAAAAGGAAGCTAAGTATTTTACTTAACTACATATTTCATTTATTTCAAAATATTTATATTTCAGCTTTGAAGTATTAATATTAACAAAATATTTATATTTCAGCTTTGAAATATTAATATTTATTTACTTACTTCAAATTATTTGAAATAAATAAAAAAATATTAATATATTACAACTCAAATATAAATATTTGTTTACTTGCTTAAAAACCTTTTTAAGTAAGTAATAAAATACTTATACTTGAACTTTCAAATATAATTACGAAAAATATTTCAAATTGTTAATTTAAGTAAATATTTTTAAGTAACTATACAGCTTTGTTCCTGGCACGAGCAAATTTTTTTTCGAAAATCTATTTTTCAATACTGATAAGCATATACATTCAAAAATGCTTGACAGTTACTACATGACAATTGTTTGTGTAGTAATCAGTAGTAGTTGTTTTCAACTGTAATTACTGTTGTTTTCCTATGCAAAAATATAAAACAATTGGTATGACAGTTATTTAAAGAACTAACAAGAAGTACTGCAATCTTTTAGCACTTGGTTAAAGCAGTTATTTTTAATATCCCAGTGAAAAATGCTCATATACGCTCAAATATGTTCATATATGGTTTATGTATGGACGCATATGAACAAATATGGATTTTTTATGAACATATATGGATTTTATATGAACATATATGGAAGTATATGTGATTCCATATATTGAAAAAGATTTCATACACAGACATATATGGAGGCATCTGCTATTTCATATATGGAAGAGGCACTCATATATGGACAAATATGGAAGTATAAGTTATTCGATTTATGCAAAAGTGACTTGTATATGAACATTAGAGTGGTCCAAAAAAAAAAAGTTGGAATTTTCACGCTCCACAACCCTACAAATATGCCACTTTGAAAAAAAATGTGGTCTGATCAAAAAAATCACCAAAAAAGTTTTGTTTAGAGGTAGCACATCGCAATTGAAGTTTCGAGGTTGTACTTGTTCTATTATTTTTAATTAATTAAAAATAATGGAAAAAATGAGAAAAATTAAATATAATTATTATGATCGCGACATATCAAATCTAATATATTTTTAGGTGTACATTACGAATATGAAATCAAAACTGAAATCGGAGTCGCGGATTTCGCGAAATTTGAAAATTACACACAAAAAATGATCAACTTCGATCAGGATGTTTTCTTATATTTACCAATATGAAAATTTCGTTTTTGCATTAATATATATCTGTGAAATGTCCTATTATGTGAGATAGGGTTTTTGGTAGCAATAAAATTATAGCAATCTAAATAATAGCGAAATATTAAAAAATGTAAAATTTTAAGTTAATTTGCAAGGATATCTGTTATCCTTTTTAAAATTAAAATCAGTGTTATATATAATGAAGGTCCTTGGTAAGTGAACTGCAAAAGTATAATAAATTGCATTTTTCGATAACACCGTTTACAGGTAATTAGGAAAATATCTCAAAAAACTTGAGTTTTTTTGAATTTCCAAAAACCGCGAATAATTCATAAACCACAAATTTTTTTTAAATTTTGATTGCTGATTCATAATCTTCGTTAAAATAAAAATCAGATTTGAGAAATTTGCGCATACAAGGCAAAAACAAGTTGAAGTTTTAATTACATCTTTTCGGAAAATTTCGAAAATTTGACTAAAATATGTATTTTTTTGTATAAATTTAAAAAAAACCGCGAATTACATAAAAGTTACTTAATTTTTTTAAGTTTTGATTTCAAATTCCTTATATTCACATTATTTAAGACCAGATTTAAAAAAACTGTTACATAATAGCGTACAGGTTAAGAAATAATTAAATTTAAAGTCAACCCTACTTTTTGTATAAATTACTCTAGAGGTAAATTACTAATTCTTAAAAGACACCTTTTTGTGCTACCTCTAAATAACAGCGGATTTAGCTGAAACTTGGCACAGAGAGTTTTTAGACATTAAGGAATAGGGGCAACATTGTGGAGATCGCGAATTCCAACTTTCATGTTTTTTTGGACCACTCTAATGAACATATTTGGAAGAATACATTTTTCCATATACACTTGTGCTCACGAAATTAAGTCAATTCAATTTTTTTTTTAATTTTATTGTTGTTGCCTTTATTTTTAAAGATCAAAATAGTGGCTAAATTCGCCACGAAAGGCAAGGAGATGGTTCAGAAAATTATGCAGAATTTTAGCGTAATGTTTGTTTTCTCATTTTGTCACTTATTTTAAGTGGGCGTGGCTTTTAACGAAAAATTTGCGATATCAACCTTTTATCAAATTACATAATAAAATTTAGGCAGTACTGATCGGTTCTGTACAAACTGTATATTTTTGAAATTCCTATAAAATTTCCTTAAGTCTTGCATTATTTTTATCTACAAATAGTCACCAGACTTAAAATTGCAGCACTTTAAACATGACCAAATTTTTCTTTGTTTTTAGCGATTTTAAAAGAAAGTTAACAACACTGAAATATAAACTAACGAAGAATTTTTCAAATTAAACGAAATTGAAAAAAAATTGTATTTTAAAAATAACAGTTTACTGTCAAAATACTGTTTTGGTAGTTGTTTATTATCATTCCGGTGAAAAATGTCCATATATGAACATTTATGGTCCAACCATATATGTATGGATCCGAAAAATGAGGTAACACCTAAGTATATGGACATATATGAACATATACATTTATTAAATATATGCGCATACATGCGAACGTTGCTGTCCTTTATTATAAGGTTGTACTATAGATATAAATTTATATATGACATTCAAATTAGGCGCTACATATGTTCCTTTTTTTATTCATTGCATTAAATATAATTTAAAATTTACCCAAATATGAGTTCCTCTTACACATATGGAAAAATGTATTCTTCCAAATATGTTCATATACAAGTCACTTTTGCATAAATCGAATAACTTATACTTCCATATTTGTCCATGTATGAGTGCCTCTTCCATATATGTTCATATAAAATCCATATATGTTCATAAAAAATCCATATTTGTTCATATGCGTCCATACATAAACCATATATGAACATATTTGAGCGTATATGAGCATTTTTCACTGGGATATTAAAAATAACTGCTTTAACCAAGTGGTAAAAGATTGCAGTACTTCTTGTTAGTTCTTTAAATAACTGTCATACCAATTGTTTTATATTTTTGCATAGGAAAACAACAGTAATTACAGTTGAAAACAACTACTACTGATTACTACACAAACAATTGTCATGTAGTAACTGTCAAGCATTTTTGAATGTATATGCTTATCAGTATTGAAAAATAGATTTTCGAAAAAATAATTTACCTATATAGTTTTTTTTTATTGTTGTTTTTTAAAAAAAATTTGCTCGTGCCAGGAACAAAGCTGTATAGTTACTTAAAAATATTTACTTAAATTAACAATTTGAAATATTTTTCGTAATTATATTTGAAAGTTCAAGTATAAGTATTTTATTACTTACTTAAAAAGGTTTTTAAGCAAGTAAACAAATATTTATATTTGAGTTGTAATATATTAATATTTTTTTATTTATTTCAAATAATTTGGAGTAAGTAAATAAATATTAATATTTCAAAGCTGAAATATAAATATTTTGTTAATATTAATACTTCAAAGCTGAAATATAAATATTTTGAAATAAATGAAATATGTAGTTAAGTAAAATACTTAGCTTCCTTTTTTTTAATATTTTGAAATTTTTGAAATATTGCAAATATTTCAAATATTTAAAAAATTTCAAATATACATTACCATTTTTACAAACAGAAATAAAGATGTTTTTTAGATTATAAATCCAAAAATATTTTATGTTAGTAATTGTAATACACAATATACGAACACAAGCCATGTTGCCAAATTTCAAAGAATAGTGAAATTTGGCAAATTCAAAAAAATTAAAATTTAATAAGTTTTAACACCTACATATACATATATGTACATATGTACATATATATGTACATACATACATATATAATGATAGAAAATATTTTTGTCCAACAATAAAAAACAGTATGTTTGTTGTTGGTTTGCTTATCTTTTGCTTCACCAAACAAAAAAAAAAACAAAATAAAAAAACCAAAACAACAAAAAAAAACATTGTAAACATTGTTGTTGCTCCTGCGTGTAAAGCTTATTGTTGTTACAAATGTAAACAAAAATGCACATACACACGCATCTAATGCAATTTATACACATTAAAACAAAAATCTAGCCATCCCTCCTCGTCCCTTAAGTTACAAACATTTAACTATACCCCCATGTCAAGAAACCTATCCACCAATAAAAAAAAACATTTTCTACAACCCCGCACACCCAAATATCATAAACAATAACATGTAGTAATATGCGCCCCCCTCGCCTAAAAGAAAAACAAATTCCTGATTTTTGTTTTTTTCACCCATCCTAATTTTGCTGCTCGCCTATTACATTTCTTACATGTCCTACCTTACCACATTTCGTAAACAAAAATAATTTGTCCCTTCAGTTCACGGGAACACTAACGTCATCTAGTGATAAAGTAGAATTTGCTAAAATCCAAAGATGTCAAATATAAAGATATAACATAATGCATCCCTGTTTAGTTCCAAAAATTTCCAACAGATGGCGATATTGTCACTGCATTTTTCTGTCATTATTTTTAAAATTCTCTTCAAACAAATATGGCAGGTAATCAAAATATCAAAATCAAACCAAAAAAATATAAATTCCAATTAAATTTAAATTTATGAAAAATATTATTGTTTTGTAGTGTTTTTCTAATTATATTAATAAAAAAATCGTTTAAATTATCGTGTATATACAAAAAAATTGAACCGTATAAGAATCCATGAGAATATAAGTGCTAAAACGTATTTGTAGAAAAATAGATTTCTTTTTGTTCAAATGAAAACAAAAATTACAATAAATATGTTACCCTACACCATTCAATTTCCGACTCAGTCTTTGGGTTGAATTAGAAATATTTCAAAGACAAAATTTGTCAAACATTTGTGATTTGTGTGTGTTAAAAAGAAAATACACTCAAAAAAGTTTGACACACTCAAAAAAGTTTGACAGTTACTACATGACAGAGGTTTGTGTAGTAATCAGTAGTTGTTGTTTTTAACAGTAACCACAGTTGGTTTTCTATAGAAAAATTCAAAACAACTGATATGACGGTTATTTAAGAAAACAACTAACGAAAAGTACTGTAATTTCGTAACAGTTGTTTAAAACAGTTATTTTTACTATCTTAATAAACAACTACCAAAACAGTAATTTTACAGTAAACAGTTATTTTTGGGTGTTATTTAAAAAATAAAAAATTTCGTTGATATTTTTTTAGTTCTAAAAATTCTTATTTAATTTATATTTGTTATTATTGATATATTTCTAGTTTGCAAATAAAAATCAGAAACTTGTATTGTATCTCCATTACATAAAAGCATAATAACTGGAGAACGGTTTAATTTTTACTTCGAATTTTAAAAAGGCTAAAGCAATAACAGATATTTTTGTAATCGAAAGAGAAAAATTATTTTTTTCTTATTAAAATATACTTTTATATACAAAAATAATTGACTGTAAGAACCAGTAGTTTTTACCGATTTTGTCAGTTGTTTTGGAATTTTTGTAGTAGAAATCTATCAGTTAGCTTCACGACATTGATAGTTATTTTAAATGCATTTGTTAGTTATTTTTCAACAGTTAAAAATAACAGAAGTATTAGTTATTTTAAAGGTAAATACCTTTGTCGCCTTTTTAACTGCATATCCTGCGTATAACTAGAGAACTGCTAGAAATTTCTGCTTCAAATTTTAAATATGCTGAAGTAATTACACATATTTTTGTAATCGAAAGAAAAAAATGTTTTTTTTATCAAAATGTTCTTTTATAATACCAAAAGAATTAACTGTAAAAAACAGTAGTTTTAAATATTTTTTTAGTTGTTTTAAAATTTTTATAGTAAAAATTTGTCAGTTAATTTTTAGTTATTTTTAATACATTTGTTAGTTATTATTCAACAGTTAAAAATAACAAAAATTTTAGTTATTTTAAAGGTAAATACCTTTGTCGCCTTTGATTTAACTGTAATTTTCAGTAGATTCCACCGATGAACTTTTATGAGTGTATGTAAACAAATAAGTTGTGAAATAGCCATTTATATTTCAGCTTAATTTTTATATTTATAAACTTAAAAACAACATTTAATATTTTCTACACAACAATACACCTATACAAAATTTAGCATGCAGTTCATAAAATCTTGTATTTGACTATGAGTGTCGAAATATGTTTGTAAAATTAAGTGAAAATTACAATGAAAATAACTACAGTAAAAAGATGTTTTTAAATTAATTGACTATTGCAGTTATTTTAACAATTAAAAAAATTCAATTATTAACAAATACAGCAACTACAAATGTAGTAAAAATTTACAAATAAATTTGTTTTTATAAAAAACAGCTGATAAGGGCAATCAAATTTTCCAACATTTAGTTTTGTCTTTGTCAACTTGAAACTAACATTTTTCTACATTTCGGGGAAAGTGTATTAACAAACAATTTTACTAAAAAGTTACACGGGAGTTAAAATGCAAACAAGATAAATGAAAAATGTTTAAAAACTAAATATTTTAATTGCTAATGAAACGCAGTAGTTTTCGTTAGTTGTATATTAAAATAACTTATTTCAAATTTAAATCCAGCGAACATAAGAACCATGTAAATTCCATATTAAAGAAATTTAGTATTATAATCATAATTGTAAAAAATTGATTTTCAGTTACAATAACATACTTTGTGTTACAAAATGTTAATTAGTTTGTTCGACTATTTTGTTTTCATATTTAAATTTTAATGTTGCAAACGGAGGAATAAAATATATATTAACTAAATTTCTAGTGTAGGGTGTTTATTTTTCTCTTGTCAAATTATTTTAATAACGACTTCCGGTAGTACTCATAAGCGTTATTCAATAGTACTCGTTAGCGTTATTTGGAAATGCCTGCCATCTGGTGTATAATATTGGCAACTTTTGTTATATCTTTATATTTGACATCTTTGTAAAATCAAATTTTTGCCCTCATCGTTCACGCCATAGAAAGCTCAAAAAAAAGTGAGCTTTCTAATGCACCTTCTCTAAGAATATAAGTTCTCTGGTAACTACTCAGTGGTGAAAGCTCTGCTTCAAGCTTTACAAAGTTCTTTTTTGAAAAAAGCTTTATTTCAAATTACTACAGCCTAAAAGTATGCCACCGGTAAATCCTAACAAACGTCCAGCTATAATGTCACCAGAACATACAGTGGAGGGCGAAACTGTGGTAAAATGGCAGTAAAAGATTTAATTTATTTAATCAATCAATCTCTTGATGAAAAACTTAAATTATTACCATCAAAAGATGATATCCAACAAATAAATTGCAAAGTAGAGGATGTATCGGCAAAAATTGATGTTTTATCGGCTGAAAATCAAATACTGCAAGAAAAAGTCAAAGCGTTAGAGGAAGACAAAGAAAAAAATGAACGAAAAATGCTATTGTTGGAAGATGCGGTCAAGAAAAAAAGCATCATCATAAAAGGATTAAAATCTCAAAAATCCACGTATAAAGCGGTAGATACTCTTTTTAAAAATAAATTAAAAATCAATACAAGAGTAGAAATAGAATCTATTAGAAAACTAAATGACGTAGATGAAAAGATGACTGTTGTGGCAGAACTTAAGTCGGAAAGAATGGTATCAGAGGTGTTCAAACACGTAAAAAATTTGGCCGGGAGTAATATATTTATTGAAAAGGATTTAAACTGTAAACGACAAAAAGCAAAGAAGGTTATGTTACAACTGAAAAAGGAGATTCTGTCACTTAATAAATCTAAACGTATATTGGTTCGCAGCGACAGAATAAGAGTAGGAGAAAAATGGCTTTATTGGAACAAAGAACAAGTTTTAGCTTGCAACAATGAAAGCGGCGAGGATACGCTTAAGGAGTTATATGGAGATTCATCATCTCAAATTGATATTATATTCAATAGTTTGTTAAGCAAAATAAATTCAAAAAACTAGGAAAAATAAACATTATTAATAAAGAAAATATTTTAGGTCAAAGCATTGGTAATAAAGATAAAAATCAAATTGTGTTTAAAAATTTAAAGATTCTTGCCTATAATATTCACGGGTTACAGAATAAGGTATTATATAACGATTTTTTTAATTACATCAATTCTTTTGATATTGTAATTTTGACTGAAACACACTTAATGGAAGACAAAACTGATCAATTCCGAAAATATTTTAAAAATTTAACAACGTTTTGGAAACCGGCTTTTAAAATTAGCAATTACGGCAGGGCAATTGGAGGGTATATACTTGGCATTAATAAACACATTAATTCATCGCAAATTAAATGCAACTTTTCACATCAGAACGGAATAGATACAATTAAGGTTATGATAAATGGAACGGATATTTTAATATTTCCGTTATATATAAGAGGAGCAGAATGGGATTCCGATTTTGGGATGGTAGAGAAATGCTTTCTAGAATATAACCCAACAAATGCAGTAATTATAGGTGATTTAAATGCTCGGATAGGTAATATCCAACAGGAAATAGATGAAGGATATTTATCCACGTTTTACTCATATACTGGGCAAAGAAAATCAGAAGACTCGGAAGATAACATCATGGGAAAGAAGGTAATAGAGTTTTGCGGTGATTATGGTTTGACAGTTCTTAATGGGTCAACTAGGGGTGATGAAACTGGAAAATACACATTTATTGGTGGTAGGGGTGACTCGGTTATCGACATTTGTGCGGTGTCAAATGAACTGCTCGGATATGTTGACTGCTTCAGAGTGGATGAAAAAATATGGTCAGATCATATGCTAATATGTCTAGAACTCAAGATAAGAGTTCAAACTGAACAGAACAAAGCTCTTTTACTGCCAAAATTGCAGTGGAAAAATAACCTAAGAAGTCAATACAACCAAAATGTGTTAAATAAACTAAGCGTTTTAAAAAGTCAAAAAGATGTACTTGAATTAGAAGATATAGTAGATGTTATACGTAAATCCACAAATAAACAAAATAATACAAATAACGAAGTATTTACAGCCAAAAATAAATGGTTTGACTGGAAATGTTATGAAACTAGAAAAAATTCTTTTGAATTGCTAAAAAACTATAAACAAGATAGAAGCTTGGAAACAAAAAGAAAATATCTAACTGCAAATGAAAAGTTCAAAACAGTTTGTAAGATAAAAAAGGATGAATATTATAAAGAGTTAGATATGAAAATAAATCAGGTAACAGATAGCAAATCCCGGTGGAAGATAGCTAACGAGATAAGGAACAAAAATTATCAGGAACTCCCAAATATAACTTCTTCCGTTTTTAAATCATATTTTATGAGATTACTAAATCCTGCTCAAACCGCAAAAGACATTTATTATGCACCACTGTATCAAACCGATGATTTATTGGATGCAAACATAACTACCACAGAAATTTATGAAGTACTTGCGAAAGCAAAACCAGATAAGGCTCCAGGAGAAGACAGAATTCCATATGAATTTTTTAAAAATGCCCCGGATGAATTAATTCACGAATTGAAAAATGCATATAATACTTTATTTAATAATATGCAATCAGATAAAAAAAATTTTTCTACCAGTGTAATATTTCCGATTTTCAAAAAAGGGAATATAAATGAGCCAGGTAACTATAGAGGTATATCCTTTATGAATGTTATAGCCAAAGTTTTGATGGGTGTTATAACTGAAAGGTTATACAACTGGGTGTACCAACACAACGTTCTTTCTGAATATCAAGCTGGATTTAGAAAAAATTATTCCACAGTTGATAATATCTACAACTTAACAACAATCGTGCACTTAAAGTTTAAAGAAAAAAAGAAAGTATACGCATTTTTTGTGGACTTTAAAGCAGCATTTGACACAGTTCAAAGAAAATCGCTAATGTTCAAACTACATGCAATAGGAGTGTCCACTAAAATGGTTCGTTTTATTGAAAACGTGTATCAAAACACATACTCTACGGTTTGGAATGGTATTGAATTATCAGATAAATTTGAAACTGTATCAGGAGTAAAACAAGGTTGCCTGTTGTCTCCATTGCTTTTCACGCTTTATATAAACGATCTCCATGAACAACTAGAAGGTGGTTTATATATAGGAAATCTAAATATAAGGATATTGTTATATGCCGATGATATTGTGGTGATTGCTGATGATGTAAAAGTGCTACAAAAGATGATAAACAACTTAGAAAACTATTGCAGTAACTGGAATCTAGAAGTAAATTTATTAAAATCAAAAATAATGGTGTTTAAAAATGGTGGGAGGTTTGCTAATAATGAAAGTTGGACTTATGCTGGAATCGAAATAGAAAAAGTAAATGAATACAAGTTATCTTGGTATGACTATCACTCCGAAATGCGTATTTACTAAACATGTCGAGAAGAAGAAAAATGCTGCAAAGAACTGTATAAATATGACATGGAGTAATTTTTTAAGTAAAAATTTAATTTCTTTTCAATCGATAATTCATCTTTTTAATGCTGTGTGTCGTTCAATCCAATCGTACGGTGCACAAGTGTGGGGTCATTCACATTTTGAAGAAGTAGACAGCTTACAACGATTTTTCATAAAACGGATACTGAAATTGCCAAAATTTACACCAAATTACGCCCTTTTGCTTGAATCAAGTATGGAGGATTGCCATCTCTTCACATTAAATTTGCATTTGAAATATATACAACGCACAATTTTTGAATACTCAGAGTCAAGATTGCCTCGCCGATTAAGTATATTAGCCTTGGAAAATAATATATCTTGGCTAAAGCGCCTAAATTCTCTAGGTCTTGACTATAATATGCACTGGTCGCAAAATATGTCTCTAAATGAGTGGAAAGAACAACAATTCATGCTAATTAATTGCTTGAAAGCCAAATACCACTGGATGAGAATAGGGATGATGAATCGATCAGAATCTTTTTATAGAAACTTAGACCCATATGTGGGACGCTTTTATTTCCAAAGCAATAATCAAATGAACATAATGTGGATATTCAAAGCGCGCTGTGATTTAATAGAATTAAATGGTTCCCGGCACTCGAGAAAGATTTACAAAAATTGCTCACTGTGCAACACAAACGAAACTGAAAACTTGCAACACTTTATTGGAAGATGTCCCATATTAAATAGCTTCAGACTGCAGTGGTTTAATAAGCTAACAATATCAGAAGATGAGATAATTTTAATACTAAATGGTGAAAACAATTTTAACTGCCTAGTGCAATATATTATCAATGCTTTGGCTTACCGCAGAATGTTAATTATAGAATACAATAATTAAACTATAAATAATGAAATTTTAACAAGGTTGGCAACCGATACCGTTATAATACCGTTATCCGTTTCAAAACCCTTTCAAATTGACAACCGATACCAATACCGAAATTCTTGATTTCAAAAAATACCGGTATTCAAAAACCTTTTCCCTTAATACCGGTGTCGTACCGGTATGGAATCGGTTTTAAAAAAAATTGTTTTTTTTCACGTTTTTAGCAAAAATACAAATTTTTTTAATATAAAATTTCCAAAATTGTTAAACAATTAAACTTTATTATTTATTGTTAATAGAAAATCGTGTTATAAATACAAAGTTTTTAATTTATTTAACTTCATAAATATTCTCTAACTTGTGACAAATTTAGTAAATATAATTTAATATATAAACTGGTTTCTTAAACCTTTAATTGAATTTACAGTTTCTTTTAGAGAATCCTTTTATTAATTTTATAAACTTATTTTTTTTATTTTATTATATGATCTCAATACAAATATAAAATATTCGTAGTGAATCAACTTGTGTTCCTAATAGATTTAAAAAAATTTTTGTGTTTAAAAAATAAAACACTTAGAATTAGAAATTTTTAATAACTTATTGTTTTTTGTTCATATTATAAAAACATTTCCATAAACTATACATATCCTTTATAAAAATTTAATAAAATTGAGTTTTTTTATAATTAAGAACGTTTTTTTTACAGTTTTGTAAATTTTTCAATAATACCGGTATATACCGGTATTAATGTTTCGATATCGGTTATACCGATACCGAAATGATTAAAATACCGTTACCGATACCGATACCGAAACAAATAAAAAATCGTTACCAATACCGATGTCTATACCGTTATTCGTTTCGGTTGCCAACCTTGAATTTTAATTTATATTGCTTTTAACTCTTTTTTCCGGCTAACGACTATTGTCAAAGCTGTATATTCTTTAAAAATTATGTAATATTATTTTATTCAAAAACAACATTTTTTAAATAAAGAATTTCTACTACTACTACTACTATTGATTTTAAAAAATTTATATTTGTAAAATATAAGGTTTTTACTAAAAACGGAAGCTTTCATTATTTTAGGTCCCAAATATCCTTTAAGATATATGCGTTTACGGAGACATCTTAACACTACGTTTTAAATTTTTTCTAGAAAAGCTTAGAATTATAATACCACGTTTGTAAATGTAATGTTAATAAATCTGAAATTAAAAAATATAGCCTTTTTGAAGCTAAAAATTTTTTTCTACAATACAAAAATAGAGCTGTGTACCATTCCATTGTAATATAAATGGTGATGATCTGATGAATATTGAAAGCTGCAAACCTTTTGCATTATTTTTATTTGGCAAAAAAATTAAGTTCGAATAAAATTTTGAATTTTTCTTATTTCAAGAATATAAAAAGAGGTTCTATATGTAAATTATTATTCAAATCGGAAAAAGTTCATAAATTGAATTTTTTATATATGCGATAAGACTAGAAATGACTTTTCCAAAATTGTTAAAAAATAAAATACAGTTATGAGGTATAAATTTTTGTCCGCCGATCAATGTTTTATAAAACTAAATGTATATGAATTTTTGAGTACATGCAACATGTATATATTGATGCAAATGTTTTAAATGACAAAATACATTTAAACAATTATCAAAATTTTGATTACAAACAAAACAGTAAATGTTCATTTTCAAGTTAAATATTTTAATAAAATTAAATATGTAAAAGTAGTTAATGATATAAAAAATAAATTTTCCAGTTTAAGAATTCACGGTTTAATATTTAATGATATTTATATCATTTAATGTGCTTGATAAAATATTTTTTTTTTCGTTGTTTCGAAGTTTAATATCATAAAAACATTTTTGGAAAAATAGACAAATATTTTTGCAATCTTCTGGATATTTTAAATCAAGAACAAAAAATATTTTAAAAATAACATCAATACAAGTTACAATATTAGGAAGTTTATAGAGAATACTGCCGTAATACACATACACTTCTGTTAATTCAAATATAGATTTACCAATACCACAAATGAGCGGTTGCAGCGTTTTCTTGTTGGTATAAGTCTCATCATTATTAATTTAGTGTTTAATTCCATGCCAAATTGTACAATTACGCTGTTCCGAAAATCTGAAAAAGTAAGACACACTAATAATAAGTCGAATACGAATCGCTTAAATTTTAAAAAGAATATCAGAGATTATTAAAACAATACTTAATAAGTGTTATTTTTGTTAGGTTTAAGATCAAATATGACAAATAAAATTCAAAACAAAAATAACACTCATTATAACAATCTTCAGATCAACTAAAATCTATGGGTATAATACTTAATATTTTTAAACTTTAAGGGTCATATACACAATCACTTTTTAAATTTTTAATGGTTTATAAAACTAATTTTTCATACAAAATTCATTTTATAATTTAATTTGAAATTAGTATTTTAAATATTTATTATTTTTTACATATAAAATGGAATATCAACTTTAAGTATTTAACTACTTTTAAAGTATTCTTTGTTATCTTAAAATTTCTACAAGTTTAAAAATTAAAACGATGTACGTTAGGTTTCCCTACAACAAAATAAGTTGGGATTAAGTCCAGTCTTAATTTGGTCAGTTAAAAGCTTTCATATATTTACCAGTCACATTTGTGACCTTGGCTCATTGATATGGGCAGATTGCTCTAAGTCTTAAAAAATATTTGCACACGCTAGGTTGAACTTTCGAGTTATTTAAAAAATTGATATTTAAAATAATTTACTGGCAAAAGTCAACTTAGCTAATGAAAACATTCTCCAGAAATGAATGCAGGATTCACACACTACTATATTGGATTCTATGTTAGCCATGATTATAGACGCGAATGTTTCTATGAACCGCTGTCTTAGACTATCAAAAAACTCAATGGCCGATTATAAATTACTGAAAATTACAGCAAACTGAACCAATTGTAAGAACAAACAACATTGTTCCGCTGATGCTCAACAATTATATTTCTTAAACTTGTAAAAATTAAAAATTCGTACTAATATAAATAATAAAAAAAAATACTTTTAAAAATGTTTAAATAATAAAGTGCTTTTGCACAATAATTTGGAAACCTTATAATACGTTTGTAAAATGAATTTGTATGAGAAATTTGTTTTATAAGTCGCTTATAAATTTTAAAAGTGATAATATATAAGATAAAAATTTATATTAGTATTTTAAATATTTATAATTTTTAAATATAAAATGCAATATCAACTTTAAGTATTTAAGTACTTTAAAAGTATTCTTTGTTATCTTAAAATTTCTACAAGTTTAAAAATTAAAACGATATACGTTAGGTTTCCCTACAACGAAATAATTTGGGATTAAATCCAGTCTTATTTTGGTCAGTTAAAAGCTTTCATATAATTCCCAGTCACATTTATGACCTTGGCTCATTGATATGGGCAGATTGCTTTAAGACTTAAAAAATATTTGCACACGCTAGGTTGAACTTTCGACTTATTTAAAAAAAATTATATTTAAAATAATTTACTGTCAAAAGTCAACTTAGCTAATGAAAACATTCTCCAGAAATGAATACAGGATCCACACACTACCATATTGGATTCTATGTTAGCCATGATTATAGACGCGAATATTTCTATGAACCGCTGTCTTAGACTATCAAAAAACTCAATGGCCGATTATAAATTACTGAAAATTACAGCAAACTGAACCAATTGTAAGAACAAACAACATTATTCCGCTCATGCTCAGCAATTATATTTTTAAACTTGTATAAATTAAAAATTCGTACTAATATAAATAATAAAAATACTTTTAAAATGTTTAAATAATAAAGTGCTTTTGCACAATAATTTGGAAACCTTATAATACGTTTATAAAATGTATTTTTTATGAGAAATTTGTTTTATAAGTCACTTATAAATTTTGCGCCTAAACACAAAAATTAATATCAACTTCTCCAAATAATTACTCTGACAAAGAACATGCTTAAATATTCCGTTATAAATTTAATAAATACGTTTTCAAAAATATGTATATATGTACTTGATTTTTCTGTCACTTTTTCAAGTGAAACTCAAATTGCAGTCTTGGTTCACACATAGATTTTGGAATGATTTCGTCTAATATGGAATTATTCAAATACTGCAGATTTTCAGTGTTCTAATAAAAAAAAGGGAGACAATTCAGTACCGTAAAGAATTCAAAAATTGCCGATGGTACAATAGAAAAAAAGCACTTGCAAAGCGTTGGTTAACAATGGCAGAAAGATCAACTGAAATCCCAAAAATATTAATTAAATTTAGACTTAGGTGGTTTTTCTAGATGACGTTTTGGTCCACACGAACGAAAATACACTAACAAATACATGCAATACAAAAACAAAATACATGTAGTCACTCATTCGTGTGACAACGAACGTCTTCTAGAAACCCCATATAAATCAATTGTTATTCAGAATTCATCAATTGAAAATATCAATTAAAATTCAGAAACAATTTCAATTCATGTTCAATTGATCTATTTTCAATTTCAACTGGCATTTTCTGAATTTAAATTTATATCTTCCGAATTTGAATTGATGTTTCTGAATTTTAATTCATCTATTCTGAATTTCGATTGATTTTTTTCTGAATTTCAAATAAAATTTTACGTGTTAAAATTTTTTTTTAATTGACGATTTATGAATTTCAGCTAATATTTTCTGAATTCCAATTGGTTTTTTTTTCTAAATTTCTGATAAATTCTGAATTTTAAATGATATTTTTTGAATATATTCTCTGAATTCCGAATGGAAAATCTTAATTTCAATTGACGTTTTCTGAATTTCAAATGAAAATTCTGAATTTCAATTGATCGTTTCTATTTAGACTTACCCGTAAGTATTTGGTAAAAAGCATGTCCTTTAAGAGTACTTAAAAGTTTTTCAAATTCATCCTCCATGTCCACAGATATCGAAAGATCCGTTTTGGTATGAAAAAGTGAGTCTAGTCTGGAAATAAATTATATAAAAAATTGTGCTTTTTTTAATAAAAAATTATCACAATACGATTTCTGATTACAATTGCAATTTTTAATTTCGACATAAGTTTATGCTAAAAATGTGGCGTCATTGCTAGGGTTTAGTAAAGTACACAAAAAAAAACTAAACAAAAAAAAATAAGAAAAGTTTCAAGATTTGTGTGAACTTTTCTTCGAAATAAAAAATAGGTTATATTAAAAATATACACTTATGTTGAAATTTCCTTACTTATTTTACATTTTTCATGCTCTCCAACAAGCCCTAAAAAAGACGCCTTATTTCTTACTAAACCACGAAAGTTCACTTTTTGTACTAAGTAATGTGGCTTCACTGTTAGGGCTTCTTAAAGTGCATAAAAAAGCTAAACGAACATATGATATAAATTTAAATAACATAACAGACAAAATAAAAAAATATTTAATTAAATTAAAAATTTACACTAATCTTGAAATTCGCCTTTAGTTTTAAACCCGCCCTAACAATGACGCTACATTTCTTACAAAATCACGTTAAATTTTTATATTTTTGTTTTAACTTACCTGAAATTACACTTTTATCACACTTATAAACAATTTGAACTTATTTTTATTTTAAAGGAGGTCTTATTTATTTAAATAATTTTCAAATACGATTTAATCAAGTATATTATTTTTAATTTTTATTTATATTTCTTCCGTATGACCTGCGTTGTTTCACTTTATATCGCGAATAATACATAATTACTAGGGTTTTGGATTTCCCGGACTTTTACATTTCCCGGGAAACGGGAATAAAAAAATTTTACTCCCGGGAATACCGGGAAATATTTATGAACCAAATTGTTAATGAAAACCACCTATATAAGTAATATTTGTTAAAAAAAAAGCACTATTTCAGTACAAATTCAGTCTGTGTAGTGAGAATTCAAAGTAAAAATATCAGAATGTTGAACATTTGGTTTCATATAAATTACTCTAAGCACTGCCAAATGAATTGCATGATTCCATCAGAAAGCACCCACTGCTGGATTATCGGAAACAAACCGTTTCATCACATTCGGCCCATTAGATTTGGTGGCCACAATGTTATTTTCTAAATACAAATAAAACTATTCTAGCCTTATTTCTACAATTCTTCTTATTTCATCAGCATTCATCTTCCTGACATATAAACCAACCGCAGGTTATAAAATGAATTATTTCCGTTTATACATATGTTCAAATATCTCTTTTGTGATATTCTTGTCCATTCATCTAAGATTATAGTAAATCTCCTATTGTTAGAAATATTGCTCAATATTTCTTTTATCATGATATCTTTTACATGATTGTAGTAATTTAATATAATGTTCTTTACATCGGTTTCGTTTTTTGGCAATGCCAGGTTTTTATTATAAAAACTTTCTCGAATAAACGAAGATCTAGTTATGGTGCGGATTGACATTCCGTCGACTGCGGCTAATTTGTATACCATTTCCTGATACCATGTTTGCCCTACCATAAAACGTTCAATGCCTATTCAGCTTACACTTTTTTCTTCGGGTACTTTGCTAATTTTAGCTGGAACGTTATTCTTGTTGTTGTTTTCTTCAAGAGAAATTGCATGACTCTCAATTTTTTTTTTTTTTTGTGAACCAAATTTAGATGTCGGATAATACCTTCGTTAACCATTAGTCTTTTAGGGCAAATATTGCACTGCGCTGCATTATGCGAAAAATCTTTATTAGTTGAAATGCTCCTAATTACTTGGCAAAGATTTTTTTTGTTTCAAAGAAATTGATTCCCTTTTAAAATATTTTAGCAATAACATTTTGTGTTGGTATTTAAAATGCTTTTTATGACTAAATTAAAAAAATCCTATTCCAAACAAAAACAAGTTAAAGAATTTAGTATTTTTAAAATTTTCCGGTTTCCCGGGAAAAATATATTATTTTCCCGGGAATTCCCGGCAAACTTTTCCCGGGATATCCCGGGAATTCCCGCCCTAGAATAACACAAAATTGCTTCTATTGATCACAGTGCTGCCAGACATTTTTGGTCGAAAATCGTTAAAAATATAAATATAAATCGTCGAAATTCTCAGCAATTTTATGAAAAATCGTCAAGATATCGTTATCAGTTAAATATCACAGAAACACTACACGGAAAAAATAAAAAGTGTATAATTATCGAAGTACTTAGGTAAAATACAACTTCAAAAGTATATTTTGTAAGTTAGTAAAAAAATACATGTAGATTTATCAAATTTTGGTTTTTGTCGACTTGCCTTAGTTTTTGATCTATTTAATTTTCACGTACTTTAAAATATGTTAAGTTACCTAAGTTGTTTCTTTTATAAATTATTTTCGAAAATATTTTATTTCAATTAAAGAATTGTGTAACTTAGCAGAAAACTTTTGAAGTTGTATTTTACCGAAGTACTACGGCAATTATCCACTTTTTATTTTTTGCGTGTAGTTTCATTTACTTTTTATTCGAAATTTAATTCATTTTATCTGCTTGCCTATATTACCACTCTTAAGATAATTCACATCTTATATAAATTCGAATTATATATTTTTTACTTCATCTGTAAAAAGGTGTATTTATGTTACGATTGGTTACAGATAAAACACATACGTTATGCGGTTTAAATTATGATAAATAATTTATATAGACTTTGAGTTCGTGATTCTGAACTCTGGTTTTAAAACTTTCAGTCACGTCATAATTGTTCTATAATTTACAAATAAGCAAAACACAGTGTATTTCGGCATTTTTAACCTCGATTTCCTAAATAATGTGACGTGATTGAGAAATTTTTAAAACGGATTTAGAATCAGCTTGTCTAATTCTATAAAAATGTTGTACCAAAGTTTAAATCCCTGCCAAAATGCATTCCGTAAAAAAGTGTAAATTAAAAATTAACCTAGTTTCAACTTTTGTTTGTTAATTGTTTTCAACCACGAACATATGTTTCCACTCAGAACCAACGAGTATTGCGAATTCCAAAACCACAATTCGAAAAGAACAATTTGCGTTTTTTAAAGCTTTTCTTAATAGTTCTGCTTAAAATTCGTTCAAAAAACAGTAATTCTCCTAATTCGTCAAAACACATGGATTTTTTATTCAATCGTCACATCTGGCACCAGTGGTTGATCATGAGAATTTACCGTATAAACGATACAGTTAAGGCTGAGTTACCCAACCGTAAACGTATCTGTAACGAACCAGCTGTTTCGAAACCACAAGAAGAAATGTATACGAATGGTTACTAACACGTAAATGTAAACGTACTTGCCGGATCATTCTGTTGAAATCAGAATTTTCTATCCGACATCGAAACAGCTCAGAGCTTTGAAGAATTAATTCCTTAATTCAATTTTTCAATTCTGAATTAAAAATTCGATGAATTAATTCACTAAGCACCATAATTGAATGGAATTAATTCATATTTGCTTTCGTTCGATTTATTTTGTTACGAATTAATTCAATTGCAATAGTTCTTTTTATTAAATCAAATGAATTAATTCACTGGTGAACACGTTCAATTTTATAAATCGAACGGAAAAAAAGTGAATTAATTCCTTACTGAATTAATGCACTACTGAATTCGTTCAATTTCATTTTCGTTCAGTGAATTAAAAAAAAATAAAATTACGTTCAGTGAATTAAAAAAAAAAAAATAATAAGTTCACTGAATTAAAAAAAAAAAATAAAATAAGTTCACTGAATTGAAAAAAAATAAAATAAGTTCACTGAATTCAAGGTCTGTTTTCTGCCGTTCAGTAGAAGAGTAAAAATAAACAAAATAGAAACCGGATGCTGTTTATCAACCTACATGATTCAAAAATAAAGCCTTTTACTATTAAAAATAAAAACTAAACAGATATACATAGATAAATTTGGAAAAAAATATAACTATTAATTTTTCAAACTACTTAGTTATATAGTTATATTTTTTTTTCCAAATTTATCTATATCTGTAAAGTTTTTATTTTTAATACTAAAAGGCTTTATTTTTGAAACATGTAGGTTGATAAACAGCATCCGGTTTCTAATTTGTTTATTTTTACTAGCACACGCTGTAAAATTGCTTATTTAAAAATTTTATTTGTACATTATTGTTTTCTTCTACTGAACGGCAGAAAAAAGGCTTTGAATTCAGTGAACTTATTTTTTTTTCAATTCAGTGAACTTATTTTATTTTTTTTTCAATTCAGTGAACTTATTATTTTTTTTTTTAATTCACTGAACGTAATTTTATTTTTTTTAATTCACTGAACGAAAATGAAATTGAACGAATTCAGTAGTGAATTAATTAAGTAAGTAATTAAGTAAGTAATTAATTCACTTTTTTTCCGTTCGATTTATAAAATTGAATGCGTTCACCGGTGAATTAATTCATTTGCTTTAATAAAAAGAACTATTGCAATTGAATTAATTCTTTGAATTTGTTGTTTGATGAACGCATTCAGTTGAACGAATTCAGTGAATTACTTAAGAAAAGGAATTCATTCAATTGTAGAGAAAATTGAATTCGATTGGTATTGAATTCATTAAAAAAGGAATTAATTCTTCAAAGCTCTGAAACAGCTGAATGATTTTAGTCGGAAAAAATATGAAATGAATAAAGAAAATTGATTCAAACAACAAATAAGGAATAAAAATTAACAAATAAATGGAAAAATTTAGAATAAAATATAAAACCACATGAAATAGATGCTAAATAGTAATGTCGTTTACGGTAATCTATAAGTGTACTATTTAGCTACGGCACGGTACAGTTACATCATATTTATGTTTACGGTAGAGTTGTAAAATTTCGATACTTTTTGAGTACTCAATACTACTCAATACTTTTCAATTGAGTACTCGATACTACTCAATACTTTTAACGGTTTATTTAATTTAAAAATAAAAATGTTGTGAATTCGTATTTATTACGAAATATAATAACAATTTAAATAACTATTGTTACTTACATTTTAATTAATTTAAAACGTTTTAAATAAATTAATTACATAATTTTTTCCAAAAATCCGTTACAAATTTCTTTGTTTCACAAATAGAGTTGTATTTTCCGAGTTGTATTTTTAGGGTACTATTTTTAGAGTTGTATTTTCATACGAAAAATACACATTTCTACGGAAAATTGCATCTTTAAAAGTATTGAGTAGTACCGTTTTAGTATTGAGTACTCAAAAAAACAGTCAGTATCGAGTACTCAGTACCGGAATACTCAATACTTTTACAACTCTAGTTTACGGTCCCATAATCCGCCCTTTATTCTCTGTATGTCTTCTGTTTTTTATTGTATGCCAGTGATGGCACTTACACAATTTGGGTCTGCACGAGGCCGTGTGCAAAAATGTACTTACATATATTGCTGAAATTGCACCGGGATATTGGGTACGTTTACCAGACGCTCAACTGCTACTAATCAGCTACTCAACATTCTGGTGAACGATTTCATTACCTACCACTATGTCAACATGTTGAAGTAACGCTACCTTATTTTAGTAGCGTAAAAAATTTATGGTACTTGTAATCAGTTAGTGATACATTAGCTGTCATTTGTTTTTTATTTTTTTTCTTAAGAATAATAAACAAGTTCAAATATAATTCTAGAAAAACAAAACATTTAAAAAAAATTGAAGAAAACTACGGATATTTTTATTTCAAAACAAAAAAAGTATAATTTTTCACCAGATGAAGGTAATCATAAAGCGCTATATATCAATTGTAGCGATAGCAGGTTTCTGTGGTAAACCTGCACATTTTTTTTTAAATTTGGTGTAAGTTGAGTTTGAATGCAACTCTCTAATGGGGTCAAAATTTTCATTCGGGTTCCAAAACCTTTCCATAAAGTCCAAGTCCGATAATAAATGACGCGATATGTCCATATTTTAACTTTGACCCGAATCAAAACATAAAAGAGTCTTATACAAAATTTTTTTTTCCTATTCAGTCAAAAATTACTAGTTGCAAAAAAATCGGGGAGATGCACTTTACCTATATAAAATGTGCAATGAAATTAGCAAATTACACACAAAGCAAGAACAGCATTGTATTCGTTTCGTTCGTTTCAGGTGTTATTTTAAACCTTTATAGCTCATTTTATTGCATTTCTAGACGCTTGGTAAACTTAACGTAAACCATTTATTTTTTTTGGTACCTTATTGTATCCTGTCTTTTGTAATTAAATGCATAAAATGCCATCACTATGATTTTTTCCATGTTGAAGCAACATTGGAATCTCTTAAATTCTCTTAAAAATCTGAAAATTCTCTTAAAAATCTGAAAAAACTCACTCAACCTCAATGCTTTTTATATAGGGAAATGTGTAAAAAAAACACTCAATCACTCATTTTTTTTACAATGTTTACCAACATGTTTTGTTTTCTTTCCCGACTTCACGAACAAAAATAAAGAGTAACGGTTAACAGAGGAAGAGTGGTATAGAAACCCACTGATTCTACACCACTCCTTGAGTGTATTGAGTTGGTGCTTATGATGTCGGTTCGTCTGTCCGTACAAAATGAACGATCGATCCCTATAATCAAACTACAGGTCGCATTTTAAAACATAATTTTACGAAATTTGGTACATAAGTTTCTACTTCATCGGTTCATATTTTGACTTAGTAATCATGAAGAGGTCCTTTTTGGTATTGAATGTATTGAGGTAGTATCATTCCGGGCAAAGACCAAGGCTCAAATGTGGCTTAGTTTCTCCCGGCTCTTTTTTACAGCGTTTTGTGCTCGAAAAATTCCGAAATATTACAAATATTTAGTTTCTTTTCATGGTTTTTTAGTTTCGTTGGAAGGTTAAAATTATTTTAAAGGGATTTAATCAATTCAGCTTATTTGATTTATTCAACAATTAAATTAAGTACCACCGCAATTAACATCACCCTCGATGAACGCAACTTCTTGGTTATGACAACAATTTAAAGTTTCGATTATTAAAGATCTTTTTTAATCAAAAATACTAAATTTTCGAAAAATTTTAATTCACCTTATTTTTAATATTTTTGTGTACATATTTTCATAATTTGTTTCATTAAATTACGTATTTTAAACTCCGATAGTTAATTTGTTAATTTTAAATACAATATTTGGTATGAAAATTAAAAAAAAAAAATAAAATATGAAAATTTGTAAATAGTACTAAATGAGTCATAGGAGTACCATAGTACTTTTGAGGTTCTAATAGTACCATAAAAAGTACTATAGTACTAACTTTATCATCCCTGTTATGTGCCTTGGAACAGGAACATACTCAAACCAATATCACCCAGCAAACATGGCAATACGAAGAAGATTCTCCGAACATATCGCCAGGAAGAAAACATTTATTGCCGGCAATATCAATTTCGTATTCCGGAAGATTCCTTCGTCGGAAACAACTGTTACACTAAAACAATACTTCCAGGCAATATGAAAGCAAAAAGGGATATCGCTAAATAAACTCCCAGTACAATAAAAAAACGATTTAATTTTTTCATTATTAAATTTAAGCCTGAAAAACAATATCTGCATACATAATCCATTGACCAACTTATAAATTATTTTGATTTCACCTTAGCCGATTTTTCCCGCGCAATTAATCTTAACTTTTCACGGGTTTATTTCCTATATATCTTTTGATTGTTTCTGTCCAAATTTAGTTTTAATTTTTTACAAATTGATAAAAGATTTCAAACAAATTTGCTTTATCTTCCAAATGATACAAAGATGATATTGCCGAAATATTGTCATAAAAAGTTATGACAAAAGATAAAATTTTTGAATTATTTTTTTACAAATATCGTAGAATTATCTTTCAAGTGATAAAAGGAAGACAATTTCAAAGTAAATACTACTTGATTATTTTCATTCATATGACAATATCGCTTTAATATGTAGCCCTAGATTATGAATTTTAAAAAACCATACGTAAAAACTTGCAAAATAATATCGGAATGCGAAAAAAGGCTTTGGGGTTCAAAAAATTAATTAAAAGATGTCCATTCTGCAAACGATGCCAAAATTTTCTTTTTTTGCAACTAACCACCAAACTTTGTTTTATGAAATGGGCATTATATTCCGTAGATTATAAATTTAAAAACCGCACTTAAAAAATTGCAAAATAATGGAGGAACGCGAAAAAAGACTTTGTGGTAGAAAAAAATAATTAAAAAACTCAATCAGCGATTAACAATCTGCAAATGAATACAATGACGCAAAAGTTTTCCTTTTTGCAAATATTTTTTTCGCGATTTATTTTTTTTTTTGCAAACTAAGCACAAACTTTTGTGTATAAAATTGGTACTATAGACCCTAGATTATAAATTTTAAAAAACCACACTTAAAAAATTGCAAAATAATCGCGGAAAGCGAAAAAAGGCTTTATGGTACAAAAAATTAATTAAAAAACTTAATCAGCGATTTACATTCTGCAAAGAAATATTTTAATAAAAAAATTTATCCTTTTTGCAAATTTTATTTTTCGCGATTTTTTTTGTTGCAACTAGCCACCAAACTTTGTTGTATGAAATGTGTATTATAATCCCTAGATTATAAATTAAAAAGAAACGTACTTAAAAAATTGCAAAATAAAAGCGGAACGCGAAAAAAGTCTTTGTGGTACAAAAAATTAATAAGGAAACGTAATCAGCGATTTAGATTCTGCAAACAAATATATTGATGCAAAAATTTTCCTTTTTGCAAATTTTATTTTCGCGATTTTTTTTGCAACTAGCCACCAAACTTTGTTGTCTGAAATGTGTATTATAGCCCCTAGATTATAAATTAAAAAAAAAAAAACGCACGTAAAGATTTGCAAAATAAAAGCGGAATTTGAAAAAAAGACTTTATGGTACAAAAATTTAATCCCTAGGTTATATATTTAAAAAAAACCGCACTTAAAAATTACAAAATAACGGCGGAATTCGAAAAAGGCTTTATGGTACAGAAAATGAATTAAAAGAGGTAATCAGCGATCAACATTCTGCAAGCGAATATATTGTTGCAAAAACTTCGCTTTTTGCAAATGTTTTTTTCGCAATTTGTGCTAATATTTGCTAATATCTAAATATTTAAATTTTATGTTTTTAACGAGCCAAAGAGGAAGCTATTTTTTAGTTATATACATTTTTAAATATGTAAGAGCGATCTAACATTTTTTGGTATAAGAGCCCGATTAAGTGAGCCTTTTCCATCCCTGATTAACCAGTCGGAGTTCATTCCTGTTCTAAGCCGCCTAATATTTTTTCAAATAAAAAATATTGAGAGAGTTGCAAGCAGTGTTGCCATATAGCCAGTTTTAACTCTTTTTTACAGTTTTTTGGGATGCCTAACAGTTTTCCAGTTTTTTCATGTAAAAAACAGTTTTTTTAAATTTATGGATATTTTTACAGTTTTTTCTTATTAAATCGGAACATTTGTTTAATTTACAATTTTTTTAATTTTTTTTACTAAAATTTAAGAATTAAAATTTAAAAGTGCTTATGCATAATTGTTTATTTGAAAACCTTATAAGGCGTTTATAAAATGAATTTTATATAAAATATTTGTTTTATAAGCCACTTAGAAAATGAAAACTTAGAATAAAACTTTCATATTGTAAAAAATTAGGTACAAATCGAAACATAAATAAATTTAAAAATGCCAATATCAAAATATGCTTATTTGAGAAACGAAACATTTTTATAACAAATTTCATCAAAAATTAGCACGGAATAAAATTGGCTGAACCATATCTGACACGTCATAGATCCGACGAACATTTTATTAGCCGAACTTTTCAGATCATTTCTAAATGAAAGATAGAATTTAGAAATTCATATTTTTTTTATAAAAAAATTTTAAAACAATGTCTCATAAAAAACGGCCGAAATTGATTATTTATTTTTTTAATAAATATTTGGCAATTCTGGATAACAATTTACTACAATTTTTTCAATTATGAGGACAATTCCAAAAAACATAATTTTTTTAAGGGGTTTTTTACACACCGTCAAACAATTCCTGACATAACAATACTTAATCCCATGAAAGGTAATTTTATGTGAAATGCAAATCCATAAAGAATATTTTGAAGTACAACATTGACCAGTAAAGTACTCTATCCTAAGTCAGGGGTTAATAAGAAGGCTGTGCAAAAAGTCGATTACTATAAATGCCAAACGCAAATAAATTATTCAAATCTCGATATTTTGAAAATTGAGACCCTGGGATAATATTTTAGTCCCAGGATACTCTGGGATCCCAGAATTTCTTCTATATTTGTTTCTATAAAGAAACAGATTTTTTTTACAGTTTTTCTAAAAAAAAATATATCGTAACACTGGTTGCAAGGCCATTGGCAGTGTTGCCATTTCAGTGCTTTTCGGGTATTTTTTGGTGCTTTTTTCCTACCTGTACCCGGTGATTTTTTACAAATACCCGTTTAAAAAAAGCGGGTATTTACGGTGCTTTTTCAGATTTTTGGCAGTGCTTTTAGTGCTTTTTTACAGTTTATATTTTTGGTATTTGCTCTGGTTTTTTTACATTTTTCTTGAATTTTCTGTCAAAATTTAAAAAATAATATGAACTATACAAGAACTACATTTTTGCACAATATTTGTAGTACAATTTTAAATAGCAACTTCGATACATTTAAACTTCAAAATATTGAAATATTAGTTAGGTGCTTTTTTACCCCTTTTTAGGTAATTTTCTGAACCTTTTTTACACGATTTTTCAAAGTTAAAATGTGTTTTTGAATTCTTGATTTAAATTTTTCAAAAAATTAATATCGTGCTTTTTTACCCCCTTTTTGGTAAATTTTCACCCTTTTTACCCGTTTTCATAATGCTCACGGTGCTTTCCTGCCTTCAGGAGTTGGCAACACTGGCCATTGGTGTTACTCATGAGAGTTGTATTTACCTAGAGTCTTCAATTGCAATGAAATGTGCAAAGAAATTTCAAAATAACACACAAAGCAACAACAAAATTATTTTCGTTGTTGTTGTTTTGTGTGTTATTTTCAAATTTCTTTGCACATTTCATTGCATTTGAAGACACTAGGTTAGTACAGTTAACCGAAAAAGAGAAAAGAGCATCGCTAAACACAATAAGTACATTTTACTTAAAATCTATTACTACAATATTTATTAGAGATGAGCGATCCGGTGATTTTTGAATAACGCTGCTACCAGTGATCGTGATTTTCAAATCACCGTTCTTTTAAACAGTGACCGTGATCACAGGTTTGTAATAGAGATGGGCGATCTGGCGCTTTTTCAGTAACATTGTTCTCAGTGAATGTGATTTGCAAATCGTTGTTCTTTTAAACTGTGATCGTGATCACGGTTTTT
The DNA here is from genome assembly GCA_949987735.1 of Leucophora obtusa. NCBI lineage: Eukaryota > Metazoa > Arthropoda > Insecta > Diptera > Anthomyiidae > Leucophora > Leucophora obtusa. The sequence goes on along the minus strand of OX465295.1, from coordinate 255,834,475 downwards.
CTATGGAAAAGACTGCGATTTTCTGATAAATAAACGAAATAATATTTATGGCGAGTTTTTAAGATGTCAGTTAAACTTGGTTTAGTTAAACCGAAAACGAATTTTGTCAGCCATTTCAAAGTTTATTAACAAAAATTTGCCGGAAAATCTCTTTCTCGAGTATAATTTATTTCTTTATTGTGGCCTTTCGGCTAGGTTATTGTAATAAATAAAGAAATTGAAAAAAAATAAACCACATTTTAAAAGCAGTATTCCAGTTACAAACTGCGTTAAACTAAGTTTAAAGATAATCCACTTCCTAAAAACTGGGCCTTAAAAGAAGAATAGTTGCGACCGGTAACAAAGACATGATAGAAGGAGATATTTTATTCAGAAGAGTGTGAAAGCAAGTCACTGTTATTAAAAAAAAAACATGTATTACTGTGCACAATGAAGTTTGCAAGAAAGAATAGTACAAAAATATTAAAAGAACGACATTCCGAGTAACTGCGACTTGAAATATTTGATCACTGCCGTTGCCAGTGATTTATCAATAACTGTGATTAAATCACCGGTATGAAAATATCGCTCATCTCTAATATTTATACTATAAGTCAGTATCATGCAATGTTAAATTTACCAATTTGAAGTAAGTTTTTCTTTATATAATTCAAATTAGATGTGGGTACATGAGTGAATTTTGCATCACACTCACGAGAAAAAAATTTCAATCACGCACAATTACTCACACGCACAATTTTTTTAATATCACACTCACGCGTGATTCATATGAGTCACACAAATTCAGGAAAAAAAATCTTACCGAAAAAAAAAAATGCCAAAATTAAGGAAAATTATTAAAAGCTGAGAAAAAAATTTCAATACAATTCAACTCACGCACACTCACGACAAAATTTTTTATATTCACGTGAGTAAATGAATGTTTTAATCACACTCAAGCGTGAGCACTCGTGATTCACGCAAAATTCTGCTCACATGCCCATCTTCATTTAAGAAGTTAAATAAAATAAACCAGAATTTTATTTTTTATACAATTTTATATTTAGTTTTTAAGTATGTTTTCTTTAATTATAATTCCCAATATTCTCTTTTTAAGGAAGTGATTAAAAATTTAACTACACTCATAAAAAAAGTCCGTGCAAATAGGTCAAAATTGTGCTGGCGCAAATACAGAAAAACAGAAAAATTAGTTCAATTTAGTCAGAACGCGTTTAACAGACTTTTGTACTAACTTTTTTTTATAAGTGTAGATTCAAGTAAATTCCTCACATATTTTTAGTTTTTCTTACTACTTTTTGTTTTCTTACATGTGGGTATATTTTTCTTAAAATATATTAATGCCATGTACTTTATTAGAGGTAAATATTAACTACATTTGAATTTGGCAAATTTACATAAAACTAAGAAGGGTTTATTTTTATTTAAGAAAATATGAACATGAATCAAAGAAGTTAATGTACTTAAACTAAGGAAGTTAAAATTGTTGAACTATTTTTAAGGCAGTTGTGTACTAAAATTTTGAATTTCTATACAATTTTATATTTATATTTTTTTTAGTGCACAAAGTCTTAAAAGTTAGGAATATTTTAGTTAAAAGAAGTAAATTGTTAATACTTGTAAAGAATATTAACTAAATTCAAGAAAAAAAAATTAAGGAAAATGCCTACTTATTTTTAACTAAATGGACATTTTGAGTAAACTAAAATCAAATACATTTGAATTTAATTCTAAGCAATTATATTTATTTTAAGTAAATTTTAACTAAATTTAAGAAAAGCCGGTGGACTTAATTTTAGTTTTGTGTGAACTTAAACTTAGTTTACACATTTTTTTGAGTGAGAGGAGGAACTCATCGCTTGGGATAGCCTGAAAGCAGTGATCGAAAAAGTTCTCAGCATTCATCGAGTGGACAATTGGCGTGCCATTGTTGATGATATGCTGCAATCTTTCGAAAACATCGGTGTTCGAATGTCGTTGAAAGTGCATTTCATGCATCACCACCAGGATCACTTCGAGCGTCAATTGCCGTCTGAATCAGACGAGCATGGGGAACGTTTCCACAAGGTATCAGCACAGTTGGAACACTGGTATAGTGGAAAAAAATTAGATTCACTTTTGGCAGATCTTTGCTGGAATTTGTTAATGGAATTGGAGGATAACGAATGATATTCCATTGCTTATTTCTCTATTTCAATTGCCAATTTTAAATGAATTACATTAATACGGAGAAACACGCATTTCCATTAATTTTTATACCGAAAAATGTATTCAACCACAAAAAATTTATTTAAATCAATAAAAAACCCGAAAATCATCCGAAAAAGCGTAAAAACGATGGTTTTTGTATTTAAAAAGTGTGTTGAGTTGCTTAAAATGGCAATAATATTGCATAATATATTGTAAAAAGAAAAAACGGTAAGAATTATGTCGATAAGTTTACGCAAGAACTACAAAAAAGCGCATAAAAACAGCACAAAAATGGGGAAAATCGATGAAAAATGGGCAAAAATCATGAAAATAGGCTAAAAATTTTGATTTTCTCAGTTGAAATGTGCGTTCTAATGGTGGAAATAGTAATTGTGAGCCGTATAAAGATAACACAAGAAATTTTTAATACAGAAAAAGCGACTTAAATGGGCTTAAATGGGCTGAAAATGGTCAAAAATTAACGAATTGACCGAAATTAAAAAAAAAAACGCCATAAATTTTTCCCAATGAGCCAAATTGGCACTTTCATCGGTGGAGTAGTAGTCAGGGGGCTCATCCAAACACAACCATATGGTTTTCACGTTAGTACCATTTTACAACTTGAACAGTGTATTTAATTTATTTCGGTATCGGTATTTTAAGGGTAACAGTATTTCAGTTATTTCGGTAATGGCATTTTAAAGAAAGCGGTATTTCGGTTATTTCGGTAACGGTATTTTAGCGGTAATTTAAATAAATAAAGGACATATATATATATATATATTTTAGCGGTTTTGCCTGCCAACCCAGTTTTTATCTTAATTATTTAAGGAAACTTTCTTTATTGAATATACGTTTTATTTATTTGGTCCATTAACAATAAACAAATTAACCTAAAGTTTGAGCTAACTTAGAGTTACAGATGTCAAATTCATACAAATTTGAATTTTTTAACTTTCAGTTTGTGTTAACTTCAGGTTATTTGTTTATTGTTAATGGGGGTTAGAATTAAAATTAGCTTAATTATAAAAAAATGTTGTTAAAAAATTAACTAATATGCAAGTGCTTCTGCAAATATAAATATTACTAACACTTTCGAAAAACTTTTATTTTCTATTGTTGATTATACTCGAATGAATGTCACTACATTACTAGATCTGTCAAAACAACAGAGTACTATATTGGAAGATGACAAAGCAAATTGTGTTATTTTTTTTTTGTTTTTTCTTTGATATTTTAAATGTTTAGAAACGCTCCTAGACGAGAAGAAGAAATTCTCATTAAGTTTGCACTTTAACTTAACAAATATTTCTAGAAATACTAAAAACGTCGCCTCCTGGCGATTGCCTTATTCAAGTATAAAATTTGGATAGGGACATTCTTTTAACAGATTATTTTTCATAATTTGTTAATTAGGTTTTGGGATTTTAGCGCATTTAATTCCTTTAATTTAATTTTATATTTAAAATTTTTAAATAACTTAAAAAATTCACTGTAAATCTTTAAATGCTATTCCAAATTTTTGTGGAGGAACAAAATTTTTCAATGTTTTGTACAAGAAGTCGATTTCTTCTTTACATAAGAATTCTGGCAGAAGTAGAAAACACCAGTTCGCCAGTACCTGAGCTGACTGGAATACACATTATTTGAGGGAGGGGAAGATCTCTAGAATTTTTCCAAAATTGTAAATTATCGCAATCTGGTTTAATATAATCACGCAAGCTAACGCACAAAAATTTACTCACGCACGACTCACGCACGAAAATTTTTTTTTAACTCACGCTCACGCACGACTCACGTGAGTGCTATCATTTTAACTCACGAATTTTAAAAAAATTTAAAAAATAACACAAAAAATTAAAAAAAAACATTTATTATTTAAAAAATTTTTATTTCATTAAAAAAAACAAAAAAAAAAAAAAATGCCGTCGGCAGGATTTGAACCCAGGTTGCTGGCGTTGTAGTCGGCCACTTAACTCACTCAGCCAAACACTGCTATACAACATGACTGACTATATGAGACAACATTGTTCGTGTTACTGAGTTAATAAATAAAAAATAATAATAAATTAGAAACATTCTTTCAAAAAAACAAAAATTAAAAATCTTAAATGTTTTCCACTGACGGAAATTTTTTGGTGAATAAGATAAAAAAAAATGTTTGTTGAAGGTCAAGGGTCATTTTAAATAAGGTATGACATATATAAGCTTAGCAATCCTTTGGAAAAAATACTCTTATCCAACACTTTTTCACAAATTGTTTTGTTTGTATTAAAAGTAGGAGTACAAAAATCAAAATATTGCCAAAATTGTATGTACAAATATTAAAAAAAAAAATGATTTCGCTCTGGAAGAACTCAAATTCGGAACTTTAATGAAATTATTATATATTACGATATCTAATTATATATTTAAAATACTGGTTTAACCTTTTTAAGATCTGTAAAAAAAATATTTAAATCAAGTTGAGTTAAAAAAAGTAAAAAAAAAAATTTTTTTTTCTGCCCGAGCTGGGATTCGATAATAGTACCTCAGTCACATATATAATTATGTGTGGGGTTATATATGACAATATATAATAACATATTAAAATATTATTAATTCCACGTTGCAGTAAACATAACTTTCAGGTGCTGTTGGCAGTAAATGGGTTAATTTTTTTAAGATCTGTTAAAAGAATATTTACAAGTAAATTAAATTGAGTTAAAAAAGTAAAAAAAAAAATTTTTTTTTGTGCCCGAGCTGGGATTCGATAGTAGGGTCTCTCAGGTAATATGTGACTATATATAATTATATATTAAACACATAGAAAATATTACTGACGTGGGACGATATATAACCATATCTAAAATTATATTGTTAATCTTGCACCATATATGAAATCATATATAATCACATCTTATATCATTTAATGTAATATATAATCATATATAAAAATATCTTACATCATACAACCAAAAAATTTTTATAATAGGGCACATATTACTATATCTCAAAATATATGGCTTATATGCCACCATATGTGATCATATATTATGTTATATATGATCATTTATAATTATATATGACAACAGATCTGTCATATCTCATTATGTATAGCATATATGGTAGATATCTAATTTTATAAAAGATAATATATGGTTATATAAGGTAAACATATAATTATATATGGCTATTCATGACAACATATATACTCACATATTACAAAATAAAACAAGATATTTCTATATACGACTATATATAAATTTTTTGATCGGGCATATATAGTACCATATAATTTGATATATCCCCGACCAAAAAAGTTTTCATATAATCTTATATGATTTGATATAAATTTAAATGTTTATATGCGTGGCTTTGGTTTCCCGTGAAAAAACGATTAGACTTGATCAAGTTAGGTTTGATCCAATTGTATCTATTCATATTAGAGAGTGAATAACAACGTATAAAGTTAAATATGAGTTTACCTGCGATTTCGATTTTCAAAATTTTCTTATTCGTTAGCTTATATAATCATATCTTAAAATATATTTTCTCTTATATCATTTTATATGGCATATACAAATACATACCCGAGTAAAAATAGTTATATATTGTCATATATAATGTTATTGGGTTATATCTAACAATGAATGGAGTCACATTAAGACACATATCATTATATACAACTACATCTGATATTATTTTTTCAACGATTTTTTTGTATGGTAAATGATGTTTTTACATATCCCCAAATCTGACTCCATATATAACTACATAAGCCATATAAAACTAGTCAAAATATATGTAGTGACCGATATGGTTATATATGGTTCGATACTTAGTTATATAACACTGTATGTGTGGTCATACTAAAAATATATTCTTTTAATTTGATATAACTTTCTATATAACCCCGTAGAAATTAATATATAGCTAAACATCAAATTTAGTAGTCTGCAAATTAAGAGTTAATTACTCCATATCCAAATAATTTTCACGTGATTTTTTTGCATGTAAAATCATGTTGAAAAATTATGCGTACGATTTAGAAGACAAAAGCATCCAACTAATTTTTTTTTTTATGTTAAAAAATTTGGGACTTTGAAATTGTTCAAATTATACATGTATATATGCATAAAAAGTATACCTACTATCAGCCAAAATTATATAAAATCAGATACTTTTATATCGAATTAGATATAATGAGATGTCCTGGATATGGACAAATCTCGGATCAAACTGTATCAAAGTATATTTAATTTTATATAATTAGACACATGTAGATGACCCATTTTTCGGATCAAGCTGTATGCGGTTGTATATGGAGACATATCAAATAAGATATAATTATATATGACACCATTTTAAGATTTTTACCCGGGTATACAACATTATATATTGCTTCGAACACCACTTTATAAAACTAAATGTGACCCAAGAATATTTTAGATAAAATTATTTACTATCTCGAATCGAACAAAATGTATGTGGATTTAAATACAATTATATACTTAATAATTCAATACAAAATTAAAAAGCTGGGGTTATATGTTATTTTGCACCTAGGGTTTCTAATGACCCAGAATTTTTTCATTTCTGGTATAAATGAGACATACCAATGTCGCACTTTTTTAATTATAATATCTAATCTTAAATCTAATGAAAGAAATAATAAGAAAAGTAACTACACAGAGAAAAAATAATAGTTAAATCAATTACTATATCAATTAATTAACTAACATTTGATTTTTTACGAACACTTCGTAAATAAATTATGAATATTAGGGCCAGTGTTATAGTCATCACTCAGTAGGATATTTTATTTTAGTAAAAAACTTTAAAACGAAATTTTGTAATTGGTGGATATAATAATTATCCTTATTAAAGTAAATATGATTCTAGTTAAACTTTTCTATATTAAAGTTAATGTGTTTTCCAATTTTAAAAATAAGCAAACAATTTTTTATATAAAAAGAAAAAAACCTGAAATTTAGTAAACGTTGTTTGTGTATGATTTTAATTTTTTTCTTCTGTGTAGTTACCAGAGAACGGTTTGAGTACATTCGTTTTTATTGTGCAGTCATACCATTTATTGATTTTGCCTTGTATTCATGCAACAATAATAGCTAATGCTATTTCTATTATATACATTCATTGTTTTTGATGAGTGGTTTTTACTAGAGCCCCCCATTACCCGGTTTTCGGTCTACCCGGTCTACCCGGTCTCAAAACCGGTCTTACGGTCTACCCGGTCAGACCGAAGACCGGGTAGACCGAAAACCCGGGTAGACCGGTCAGACCGGTCTACCCGTAAAAGCCATAGAAGAAAGTAACTTTTACATAAAAATGTAAATTTTTTCGAAAACAATACTTTTTTCCAAAAAAAAATATATTTTTAAAAAAAAAATACTACTTTTTTACAAAAAAAACTACTTTTTTGGAAAAAAAGTTATTCGGAAAAAAATTTTTTTTTTACGAAAAAGTACTATTTTTGAAAAAAAAAATTTTAACCATTTTGCTCTATCTCGCTTAGTTTTCGAGTTAGAGGCGAAAAACCAAATAAACGTCCTTTTCGTTCTAGCATTAGTAGTTTATGAGATATTTGCAATTTTAAAATCTAGCAGAGTTAGCTAAAATTTGATTTCACTAAACAGGTTTTATGGGTGTATTAACACTCAAAGGCAAAAATTTTAACCATTTTGCTCTATCTCGCTTAGTTTTCGAGAAATTAAAAAGATTCCGCGGCAGTTTCATGTGACTGTATATAAAATGCAGCACTTTCTGAATTCTAGTGTAACTTTTGAAATATTTTCGTTCCACGACCTACGCAGATGTCTATAATTCTTTGTCCAATTTATATACAGATAACTGGTTTACGTGTTTAAATGCATTACTTTCTGAATTCTATTACGATTTTGGGAACATTTATGTTCCACGATCCGCCCAGATGTCTATAATTCTTGGTCCAATTTATGTTGACTTGTTTTCTGTAAAGTTTCAGCCCGTTTGAAGCTACTATGTAAAAACGCCGTACTACTACCCGAAAAAGACCGTGGCATTTTCATATAAATACATGGGAAATGCAGCACTTTCTGCATTCTATTACGATTTTCGGAACATTTTTGTTCCACGATCCGCCCAGACGTCTATAATTCTTGGTCCAATTTATGTTGACTTGTTTTCTGTAAAGTTTCAGCCCGTTTGAAGCTACGGTGTAAAAACGCCGTACTACTACCCGAAAAAGAACGTGGCATTTTCATATAAATACATGGGAAATGCAATACTTTCTGAATTCTATTATGATTTTCGGAACATATTTGTTCCACGATCTACACAGATGTTCATAATTCTTGGTCCACTTTATGTTGACTTGTTTTCTGTAAAGTTTCAGCCCGTTTGAAGCTACGATGTAAAAACGCCGTACTACTACCCGAAAAAGACCGTGGCATTTTCATATAAATACATGGGAAATGCAGCACTTTCTGAATTCTATCACGATTTTCGGAACATTTTTGTTCCACGATCTACACAGATGTTCATAATTCTTGGTCCAATTTATGTCTAGATATTTCCTGTAAAGTTTCAGCCCATTTGAAAGTACGATGTAAAAACGTCGTACTACTACCCGAAAAAGACCGTGGCATTTTCATATAAATACATGGGAAATGCAGCACTTTCTGAATTCTATTACGATTTTCGGAACATTTTTGTTCCACGATGCGTCCAGATGTCTATAATTCTTGGTCCAATTTATGTTGACTTGTTTTCTGTAAAGTTTCAGCCCGTTTAAAACTACGATGTAAAAACGCCGTACTACTACCCGAAAAAGACCGTGACAGTTTCATATAAATGTATGGGAAATGCAGCACTTTCTGAATTCTATTACGATTTTCGGAACATTTTTGTTCCACGATCTACACAGATGTTCATAATTCTTGGTCCAATTTATGTCTAGATATTTCCTGTAAAGTTTCAGTCCATTTGAAGATACGATGTAAAAACGCCGTACTACTACCCGAAAAAGACCGTGGCATTTTTATATAAATACATGGGAAATGCAGCACTTTCTGAATTCTATTACGATTTTCGGAACATTTTTGTTCCACGATCTACACAGATGTCCATAATTCTTCGTCCAATTTATGTCTAGATATTTCTTGTAAAGTTTCAGCCTATTTGAAGGTACGATGTAAAAACGCCGTTCTACTACCCGAAAAAGACCGTGACAGTTTCATATAAATGTATGGGAAATGCAGCACTTTCTGAATTCTATTATGATTTTCGGAACATTTTTGTTCCACGATCTAAACAGATATCCATAATTCTTGGTCCAATTTATGTTTAGATATTTCCTGTAAAGTTTCAGCCCATTTGAAGCTACGATGTAAAAACGCCGTACTACTACCCGAAAAAGACCGTGGTATTTTTATATGAATATACAACTTATAGTAGAGTTTTTTGTAGTACCATTAGGGTTTGGGATTTCCCGGACTTTTTTATTTCCCGGGAAACGGGAATAAAAAAATTTGATTCCCGGGAATACCGGGAATCCCGGGAAATATTTTTTAACAAAATTGTTAATGAAAACCGCCTATATAAGTAATTTTTGTTAAAAAACACACTATTTCAGTACAAATGCAGTCTGTATAGTGAGAATTTAAAGTAAAAATATCAGAATGTTGAACATTTGATTTCACATAAATTACTCTAAGCACTGCCAAATAAATTGCATGATTCCAGCAGAAAGCACCCACTACTGGACTGTCGGAAACAAACCGCTTTATCACATTTTGCTCATTAGATATGTTGGCCCAATGTTATTTTCCAAAGACAAATAAAACTCTTCTAGTCTTATTTCTACAATTCTTTTTATTTCATCAGCATTACATCTTCCTGATATATAAACCAACCCCGGGTTATAAAATGAATTATTTCCGTTTATACATATGTTCAAATATCTCTTTTCTGATATTCTTGTCCATTCATCTAAGATTATAGTAAATCTCCTATTGTTAGAAATATGGCTCGATATTTCTTTTATCATGATATCTTTTACGTGATTGTAGTAATTAAATATAATGTTCTTTACATCGGTTTCATTTTTTGGCAATGCCAGGTTTTTATTATAAAAAATTTCTCGAATAAACGAAGATCTAGTTATGGTGCGGATTGACATGCCGACTGCGGCTAATTTGGATACCATTTCAGGAAATGTTTGCCCTACCATAAAACTTTCAATGCCTATTCGCTTACACTTTTTTCTTCTGGTACTTTGCTAATTTTAGCTAGAACGTTATTCTTGTTGTTGGTTTCTTCAAGAAAAGTTGCTTGAATATCAATTTTTTTTGTGAACCAAATTTAGATGTCGGATAAACTACCTCCGTTAACCATTAGTCTTTTAGGGCAAATATTGCACTGCGCTGTATTGTCCTTTTTTTTTAAGTATTTCCATACTCCTGACATTTTATTATTTAATATAAAATAATATATTAGTTTGAAAGGAGGTGTAATTAAATAAAGTAAATTTACTTGAAAATATTTGATTAATGGAAACGTTACTTATAAAATTATTGGCCCTTAATATAAAGGATTATTTTAAATTTAAAGTCGACTTTATTTTTAATCATACGGTCTTGTTCATTTTGTGTATGGAAACCCTACAAAAATATTTATATTTTCAAATATTTTGATTTGTTGAAAATAAATTAAACAATCAGAATGCTCCAAATATAAACCAAGTCAAGGTATACTGCCACCCAATATGTTAACTAAAGTCGTCTTTAACTAAAATATACATTTGAAAAATTTAGATAAAAAGGGCGATTTTTTATAAGAAACAAAACTTTTTGTTCATATTTTTTTTAAACATTTTACCAGATTTTTAGGTTTTACTACTTAATTTTTGAATAAGTTATGCGAAAAATCTTTATTATGTACTTAATTTAATTACTTGGCAATGATTTTTTTTGTGTGTCAAAGAAATTGATTCCCTTTTAAAAAATTTTAACAATAACATTTTTGTTTTGGTTTTTAAAATGTTTTTTATGACCAAAATTAAAAAATCCTATTCTAAATAAAAATAATTTAATATTTTTCAAATTTCCCGGAATTCCCGGCAAACTTTTCCCGGGATATCCCGGGAATTCCCACCCGGGAATTCCCGAACCACAAACCCTAAGTACCATAGAAAAACTATCATATAAAAATGTACTTTTTCTGAAAAAAGGACTTAAAAAAAAAAACATTTTATAAAAAAAAAACATTTTATAAAAAAAAAAAATTTTAGGAAAAAGTACTTTTTTCAAAAACAAAAAAAAAAGTACTTTTTATGCAAAAAGTACTTTTTAATGGAAAAATACTTTTTTATGCAAAAAGTACTTTTTTATGCAATAAGCACTTTTTTTTTGGAAAATGTACTTTTTTTTGTAAAAAATTTTTTTTTTTCAAAAATAGTACTTTTTCGTAAAAAAAATTTTTTGTAAAAAAGTAGTATTTTTTTTTAAACAATACTTTTTTCCAAAAAAAAATATATTTTTAAAAAAAAAATACTACTTTTTTACAAAAAAAACTACTTTTTTGGAAAAAAAAGTTATTCGGAAAAAAAATTTTTTTTTACGAAAAAGTACTATTTTTGAAAAAAAAAATTTTTTCCAAAAAAAAGTACATTTTCCAAAAAAAAAGTGCTTATTGCATAAAAAAGTACTTTTTGCATAAAAAAGTATTTTTCCATTAAAAAGTACTTTTTGCATAAAAAGTACTTTTTTTTTTTTGTTTTTGAAAAAAGTACTTTTTCCTAAAATTTTTTTTTTTTATAAAATGTTTTTTTTTTATAAAATGTTTTTTTTTTTAAGTCCTTTTTTCAGAAAAAGTACATTTTTATATGATAGTTTTTCTATGGTACTACAAAAAACTCTACTATAAGTTGTATATTCATATAAAAATACCACGGTCTTTTTCGGGTAGTAGTACGGCGTTTTTACATCGTAGCTTCAAATGGGCTGAAACTTTACAGGAAATATCTAAACATAAATTGGACCAAGAATTATGGATATCTGTTTCGATCGTGGAACAAAAATGTTCCGAAAATCATAATAGAATTCAGAAAGTGCTGCATTTCCCATACATTTATATGAAACTGTCACGGTCTTTTTCGGGTAGTAGAACGGCGTTTTTACATCGTACCTTCAAATAGGCTGAAACTTTACAAGAAATATCTAGACATAAATTGGACGAAGAATTATGGACATCTGTGTAGATCGTGGAACAAAAATGTTCCGAAAATCGTAATAGAATTCAGAAAGTGCTGCATTTCCCATGTATTTATATAAAAATGCCACGGTCTTTTTCGGGTAGTAGTACGGCGTTTTTACATCGTATCTTCAAATGGACTGAAACTTTACAGGAAATATCTAGACATAAATTGGACCAAGAATTATGAACATCTGTGTAGATCGTGGAACCAAAATGTTCCGAAAATCGTAATAGAATTCAGAAAGTGCTGCATTTCCCATACATTTATATGAAACTGTCACGGTCTTTTTCGGGTAGTAGTACGGCGTTTTTACATCGTAGTTTTAAACGGGCTGAAACTTTACAGAAAACAAGTCAACATAAATTGGACCAAGAATTATAGACATCTGGACGCATCGTGGAACAAAAATGTTCCGAAAATCGTAATAGAATTCAGAAAGTGCTGCATTTCCCATGTATTTATATGAAAATGCCACGGTCTTTTTCGGGTAGTAGTACGACGTTTTTACATCGTACCTTCAAATGGGCTGAAACTTTACAGGAAATATCTAGACATAAATTGGACCAAGAATTATGAACATCTGTGTAGATCGTGGAACAAAAATGTTCCGAAAATCGTGATAGAATTCAGAAAGTGCTGCATTTCCCATGTATTTATATGAAAATGCCACGGTCTTTTTCGGGTAGTAGTACGGCGTTTTTACATCGTAGCTTCAAACGGGCTGAAACTTTACAGAAAACAAGTCAACATAAAGTGGACCAAGAATTATGAACATCTGTGTAGATCGTGGAAGAAAAATGTTCCGAAAATCGTAATAGAATTCAGAAAGTGCTGCATTTCCCATGTATTTATATGAAAATGCCACGGCCTTTTTCGGGTAGTAGTACGGCGTTTTTACATCGTGCCTTCAAATGGGCTGAAACTTTACAGGAAATATCTAGACATAAATTGGACCAAGAATTATGAACATCTGTGTAGATCGTGGAAGAAAAATGTTCCGAAAATCGTAATAGAATTCAGAAAGGGCTGCATTTCCCATGTATTTATATGAAAATGCCACGGCCTTATTCGGGTAGTAGTACGGCGTTTTTACATCGTGCCTTCAAATGGGCTGAAACTTTACAGGAAATATCTAGACATAAATTGGACCAAGAATTATGAACATCTGTGTAGATCGTGGAACAAAAATGTTCCGAAAATCGTGATAGAATTCAGAAAGTGCTGCATTTCCCATACATTTATATGAAACTGTCACGGTCTTTTTCGGGTAGTAGTACGGCGTTTTTACATCGTGCCTTCAAATGGGCTGAAACTTTACAGGAAATATCTAGACATAAATTGGACCAAGAATTATGAACATCTGTGTAGATCGTGGAACAAAAATGTTCCGAAAATCGTAATAGAATTCAGAAAGTGCTGCATTTCCCATGTATTTATATAAAAATGCCACGGTCTTTTTCGGGTAGTAGTACGGCGTTTTTACATCGTATCTTCAAATGGACTGAAACTTTACAGGAAATATCTAGACATAAATTGGACCAAGAATTATGAACATCTGTGTAGATCGTGGAACCAAAATGTTCCGAAAATCGTAATAGAATTCAGAAAGTGCTGCATTTCCCATACATTTATATGAAACTGTCACGGTCTTTTTCGGGTAGTAGTACGGCGTTTTTACATCGTAGTTTTAAACGGGCTGAAACTTTACAGAAAACAAGTCAACATAAATTGGACCAAGAATTATAGACATCTGGACGCATCGTGGAACAAAAATGTTCCGAAAATCGTAATAGAATTCAGAAAGTGCTGCATTTCCCATGTATTTATATGAAAATGCCACGGTCTTTTTCGGGTAGTAGTACGACGTTTTTACATCGTACCTTCAAATGGGCTGAAACTTTACAGGAAATATCTAGACATAAATTGGACCAAGAATTATGAACATCTGTGTAGATCGTGGAACAAAAATGTTCCGAAAATCGTGATAGAATTCAGAAAGTGCTGCATTTCCCATGTATTTATATGAAAATGCCACGGTCTTTTTCGGGTAGTAGTACGGCGTTTTTACATCGTAGCTTCAAACGGGCTGAAACTTTACAGAAAACAAGTCAACATAAAGTGGACCAAGAATTATGAACATCTGTGTAGATCGTGGAAGAAAAATGTTCCGAAAATCGTAATAGAATTCAGAAAGTGCTGCATTTCCCATGTATTTATATGAAAATGCCACGGCCTTTTTCGGGTAGTAGTACGGCGTTTTTACATCGTGCCTTCAAATGGGCTGAAACTTTACAGGAAATATCTAGACATAAATTGGACCAAGAATTATGAACATCTGTGTAGATCGTGGAACAAAAATGTTCCGAAAATCGTACTAGAATTCAGAAAGTGCTGCATTTCCCATGTATTTATATGAAAATGCCACGGTCTTTTTCGGGTAGTAGTACGGCGTTTTTACATCGTAGCTTCAAACGGGCTGAAACTTTACAGAAAACAAGTCAACATAAATTGGACCAAGAATTATAGACATCTGGGCGGATCGTGGATCAAAAATGTTCCGAAAATCGTAATAGAATTCAGAAAGTGCTGCATTTCCCATGTATTTATATGAAAATGCCACGGTCTTTTTCGGGTAGTAGTACGTCGTTTTTACATAGTGGCTTCAAACGGGCTGAAACTTTACAGAAAACAAGTCAACATAAATTGGACCAAGAATTATAGACATCTGGGCGGATCGTGGAACAAAAATGTTCCCAAAATCGTAATAGAATTCAGAAAGTAATGCATTTAAACACGTAAACCAGTTATCTGTATATAAATTGGACAAAGAATTATAGACATCTGCGTAGGTCGTGGAACGAAAATATTTCAAAAGTTACACTAGAATTCAGAAAGTGCTGCATTTTATATACAGTCACATGAAACTGCCGCGGAATCTTTTTAATTTCTCGAAAACTAAGCGAGATAGAGCAAAATGGTTAAAATTTTTGCCTTTGGGTGTTAATACACCCATAAAACCTGTTTAGTGAAATCAAATTTTAGCTAACTCTGCTAGATTTTAAAATTGCAAATATCTCATAAACTACTAATGCTAGAACGAAAAGGACGTTTATTTGGTTTTTCGCCTCTAACTCGAAAACTAAGCGAGATAGAGCAAAATGGTTAAAATTTTTGGCTTTTGGGTGTTAATACACCCATAAAACCTGTTTAGTGAAATCAAATATTAGCTAACTCTGCTGGATTTTAAAATTGCAAATATCTCATAAACTACTAATGCTAGAACGAAAAGGACATTTATTTGGTTTTTCGCCTATAACTCGAAAACTAAGCGAGATAGAGCAAAATGGTTAAAATTTTTGCCCGTTGGGTGTTAATACACCCATAAAACCCTTTTAGTGAAATCAAATTTTAGCTAACTCTGCTAGATTTTAAAATTGCAAATATCTCATAAACTACTAATGCTAGAACGAAAAGGACGTTTATTTGGTTTTTCGCCTTTAACTCGAAAACTAAGCGAGAAAGAGCAAAACGGTTAAAATTTTTGCCTTTTGGGTGTTAATACACCCATAAAACCTGCTTAGTGTAATCAAATTTTAGCTAACTCTGCTAGATTTTAAAATTGCAAATATCTTATAAACTACTAATGCTAGAACGAAAAGGACGTTTATTTGGTTTTTCGCCTATAACTCGAAAACTAAGCGAAATAGAGCAAAATGGTTAAAATTTTTAGCCCTTTGGGTGTTAATACACCCATAGAACCTTTTTAGTGTATTAACACCCAAAGGGCAAAAATTTTAACCATTAGTAGTTTATGAGATATTTGCAATTTTAAAATCTAGCAGAGTTAGCTAAAATTTGATTTCACTAAACAGGTTTTATGGGTGTATTAACACCCTGTGGGCAAAAATTTTAACCAATTTGCTCTATCTCGCTTAGTTTTCGAGTTATAGGCGAAAAACCAAATAAACGTCCTTTTCGTTCTAGCATTAGTAGTTTATGAGATATTTGCAATTTTAAAATCTAGCAGAGTTAGCTAAAATTTGATTTCACTAAAAGGGTTTTATGGGTGTATTAACACCCAAAGGGCAAAAATTTTAACCATTTTGCTCTATCTCGCTTAGTTTTCGAGTTATAGGCAAAAAACCAAATAAACGTCCTTTTCGTTCTAGCATTAGTAGTTTATGAGATATTTGCAATTTTAAAATCTAGCAGAGTTAGCTAAAATTTGATTTCACTAAAAGGGTTTTATGGGTGTATTAACACCCAAAGGGCAAAAATTTTAACCATTTTGCTCTATCTCGCTTAGTTTTCGAGTTATAGGCGAAAAACCAAATAAACGTCCTTTTCGTTCTAGCATTAGTAGTTTATGAGATATTTGCAATTTTAAAATCTAGCAGAGTTAGCTAAAATTTTATTTCACTAAAAGGGTTTTATGGGTGTATTAACACCCATCGGACAAAAATTTTAACCATTTTGCTCTATCTCGCTTAGTTTTCGAGTTATAGGCGAAAAACCAAATAAACGTCCTTTTCGTTCTAGCATTAATAGTTTATAAGATATTTGCAATTTTAAAATCTAGCAGAGTTAGCTAAAATTTGATTTCACTAAACAGGTTTTATGGGTGTATTAACACCCGGTGGGCAAAAATTTTAACCATTTTGCTCTATCTCGCTTAGTTTTCGAGTTATAGGGGAAAAACCAAATAAACGTCATTTTCGTTCTAGCATTAGTAGTTTATGAGATATTTACAATTTTAAAATCTAGCAGAGTTAGCTAAAATTTGATTTCAATAAAAGGGTTTTATGGGTGTATTAACACCCAAAGGGCAAAAATTTTAACCATTTTGCTCTATCTCGCTTAGTTTTCGAGTTATAGGCGAAAAACCAAATAAACGTCCTTTTCGTTCTAGCATTAGTAGTTTATGAGATATTTGCAATTTTAAAATCTAGCAGAGTTAGCTAAAATTTTATTTCACTAAAAGGGTTTTATGGGTGTATTAACACCCAACGGGCAAAAATTTTAACCATTTTGCTCTATCTCGCTTAGTTTTCGAGTTATAGGCGAAAAACCAAATAAACGTTCTTTTCGTTCTAGCATTAGTAGTTTATGAGATATTTGCAATTTTAAAATCTAGCAGAGTTAGCTAAAATTTGATTTCACTAAACAGGTTTTATGGGTGTATTAACACGCAAAGGGCAAAAATTTTAACCATTTTGCTCTATCTCGCTTAGTTTTCGAGTTATAGGCGAAAAACCAAATAAACGTCCTTTTCGTTCTAGCATTAGTAGTTTATGAGATTTTGCAATTTTAAAATCTAGCAGAGTTAGCTAAAATTTGATTTCACTAAAAGGGTTTTATGGGTGTATTAACACCCAAAGGGCAAAAATTTTAACCATTTTGCTCTATCTCGCTTAGTTTTCGAGTTATAGGCGAAAAACCAAATAAACGTCCTTTTCGTTCTAGCATTAGTAGTTTATGAGATATTTGCAATTTTAAAATCTAGCAGAGTTAGCTAAAATTTTATTTCACTAAAAGGGTTTTATGGGTGTATTAACACCCATCGGACAAAAATTTTAACCATTTTGCTCTATCTCGCTTAGTTTTCGAGTTATAGGCGAAAAACCAAATAAACGTCCTTTTCGTTCTAGCATTAATAGTTTATAAGATATTTGCAATTTTAAAATCTAGCAGAGTTAGCTAAAATTTGATTTCACTAAAAGGGTTTTATGGGTGTATTAACACCCAAAGGGCAAAAATTTTAACCATTTTGCTCTATCTCGCGAGATAGAGCAAAATGGTTAAAATTTTTGCCTTTGGGTGTTAATACACCCATAAAACCTGTTTAGTGAAATCAAATTTTAGCTAACTCTGCTAGATTTTAAAATTGCAAATATCTCATAAACTACTAATGCTAGAACGAAAAGGACGTTTATTTGGTTTTTCGCCTCTAACTCGAAAACTAAGCGAGATAGAGCAAAATGGTTAAAATTTTTGGCTTTTGGGTGTTAATACACCCATAAAACCTGTTTAGTGAAATCAAATATTAGCTAACTCTGCTGGATTTTAAAATTGCAAATATCTCATAAACTACTAATGCTAGAACGAAAAGGACATTTATTTGGTTTTTCGCCTATAACTCGAAAACTAAGCGAGATAGAGCAAAATGGTTAAAATTTTTGCCCGTTGGGTGTTAATACACCCATAAAACCCTTTTAGTGAAATCAAATTTTAGCTAACTCTGCTAGATTTTAAAATTGCAAATATCTCATAAACTACTAATGCTAGAACGAAAAGGACGTTTATTTGGTTTTTCGCCTTTAACTCGAAAACTAAGCGAGAAAGAGCAAAACGGTTAAAATTTTTGCCTTTTGGGTGTTAATACACCCATAAAACCTGCTTAGTGTAATCAAATTTTAGCTAACTCTGCTAGATTTTAAAATTGCAAATATCTTATAAACTACTAATGCTAGAACGAAAAGGACGTTTATTTGGTTTTTCGCCTATAACTCGAAAACTAAGCGAAATAGAGCAAAATGGTTAAAATTTTTAGCCCTTTGGGTGTTAATACACCCATAGAACCTTTTTAGTGTATTAACACCCAAAGGGCAAAAATTTTAACCATTAGTAGTTTATGAGATATTTGCAATTTTAAAATCTAGCAGAGTTAGCTAAAATTTGATTTCACTAAACAGGTTTTATGGGTGTATTAACACCCTGTGGGCAAAAATTTTAACCAATTTGCTCTATCTCGCTTAGTTTTCGAGTTATAGGCGAAAAACCAAATAAACGTCCTTTTCGTTCTAGCATTAGTAGTTTATGAGATATTTGCAATTTTAAAATCTAGCAGAGTTAGCTAAAATTTGATTTCACTAAAAGGGTTTTATGGGTGTATTAACACCCAAAGGGCAAAAATTTTAACCATTTTGCTCTATCTCGCTTAGTTTTCGAGTTATAGGCAAAAAACCAAATAAACGTCCTTTTCGTTCTAGCATTAGTAGTTTATGAGATATTTGCAATTTTAAAATCTAGCAGAGTTAGCTAAAATTTGATTTCACTAAAAGGGTTTTATGGGTGTATTAACACCCAAAGGGCAAAAATTTTAACCATTTTGCTCTATCTCGCTTAGTTTTCGAGTTATAGGCGAAAAACCAAATAAACGTCCTTTTCGTTCTAGCATTAGTAGTTTATGAGATATTTGCAATTTTAAAATCTAGCAGAGTTAGCTAAAATTTTATTTCACTAAAAGGGTTTTATGGGTGTATTAACACCCATCGGACAAAAATTTTAACCATTTTGCTCTATCTCGCTTAGTTTTCGAGTTATAGGCGAAAAACCAAATAAACGTCCTTTTCGTTCTAGCATTAATAGTTTATAAGATATTTGCAATTTTAAAATCTAGCAGAGTTAGCTAAAATTTGATTTCACTAAACAGGTTTTATGGGTGTATTAACACCCGGTGGGCAAAAATTTTAACCATTTTGCTCTATCTCGCTTAGTTTTCGAGTTATAGGGGAAAAACCAAATAAACGTCATTTTCGTTCTAGCATTAGTAGTTTATGAGATATTTACAATTTTAAAATCTAGCAGAGTTAGCTAAAATTTGATTTCAATAAAAGGGTTTTATGGGTGTATTAACACCCAAAGGGCAAAAATTTTAACCATTTTGCTCTATCTCGCTTAGTTTTCGAGTTATAGGCGAAAAACCAAATAAACGTCCTTTTCGTTCTAGCATTAGTAGTTTATGAGATATTTGCAATTTTAAAATCTAGCAGAGTTAGCTAAAATTTTATTTCACTAAAAGGGTTTTATGGGTGTATTAACACCCAACGGGCAAAAATTTTAACCATTTTGCTCTATCTCGCTTAGTTTTCGAGTTATAGGCGAAAAACCAAATAAACGTTCTTTTCGTTCTAGCATTAGTAGTTTATGAGATATTTGCAATTTTAAAATCTAGCAGAGTTAGCTAAAATTTGATTTCACTAAACAGGTTTTATGGGTGTATTAACACGCAAAGGGCAAAAATTTTAACCATTTTGCTCTATCTCGCTTAGTTTTCGAGTTATAGGCGAAAAACCAAATAAACGTCCTTTTCGTTCTAGCATTAGTAGTTTATGAGATTTTGCAATTTTAAAATCTAACAGAGTTAGCTAAAATTTGATTTTTCTAAACAGGGTTTATGGGTGTATTAACACCCTGTGGGCAAAAATTTTAACCATTTTGCTCTATCTCGCTTAGTTTTCGAGTTATAGGCGAAAAACCAAATAAACGTCCTTTTCGTTCTAGCATTAGTAGTTTATGAGATTTTGCAATTTTAAAATCTAACAGAGTTAGCTAAAATTTGATTTCACTAAAAGGGTTTTATGGGTGTATTAACACCCAAAGGGCAAAAATTTTAACCATTTTGCTCTATCTCGCTTAGTTTTCGAGTTATAGGCGAAAAACCAAATAAACGTCCTTTTCGTTCTAGCATTAGTAGTTTATGAGATATTTGCAATTTTAAAATCTAGCAGAGTTAGCTAAAATTTTATTTCACTAAAAGGGTTTTATGGGTGTATTAACACCCAACGGACAAAAATTTTAACCATTTTGCTCTATCTCGCTTAGTTTTCGAGTTATAGGCGAAAAACCAAATAAACGTCCTTTTCGTTCTAGCATTAGTAGTTTATGAGATATTTGCAATTTTAAAATCTAGCAGAGTTAGCTAAAATTTGATTTCACTAAACAGGTTTTATGGGTGTATTAACACCCTGTGGGCAAAAATTTTAACCATTTTGCTCTATCTCGCTTAGTTTTCGAGTTATAGGGGAAAAACCAAATAAACGTCATTTTCGTTCTAGCATTAGTAGTTTATGAGATATTTGCAATTTTAAAATCTAGCAGAGTTAGCTAAAATTTGATTTCAATAAAAGGGTTTTATGGGTGTATTAACACCCAAAGGGCAAAAATTTTAACCATTTTGCTCTATCTCGCTTAGTTTTTGAGTTATAGGCGAAAAACCAAATAAACGTCCTTTTCGTTCTAGCATTAGTAGTTTATGAGATATTTGCAATTTTAAAATCTAGCAGAGTTAGCTAAAATTTTATTTCACTAAAAGGGTTTTATGGGTGTATTAACACCCAACGGGCAAAAATTTTAACCATTTTGCTCTATCTCGCTTAGTTTTCGAGTTATAGGCGAAAAACCAAATAAACGTCCTTTTCGTTCTAGCATTAGTAGTTTATGAGATATTTGCAATTTTAAAATCTAGCAGAGTTAGCTAAAATTTGATTTGACTAAACAGGTTTTATGGGTGTATTAACACCCAAAGGGCAAAAATTTTAACCATTTTGCTCTATCTCGCTTAGTTTTCGAGTTATAGGCGAAAAACCAAATAAACGTCCTTTTCGTTCTAGCATTAGTAGTTTATGAGATTTTGCAATTTTAAAATCTAACAGAGTTAGCTAAAATTTGATTTCACTAAAAGGGTTTTATGGGTGTATTAACACCCAAAGGCAAAAATTTTATCCATTTTGCTCTATCTCGCTTAGTTTTCGAGTTATAGGCGAAAAACCAAATAAACGTCCTTTTCGTTCTAGCATTAGTAGTTTATGAGATATTTGCAATTTTAAAATCTAGCAGAGTTAGCTAAAATTTGATTTCACTAAAAAGGTTTTATGGGTGTATTAACACCCAAATGGCAAAAATTTTTACCATTTTGCTCTACCTCGCTTAGTTTTCGAGTTATAGGCGAAAAACCAAATAAACGTCCTTTTCTTTCTAGCATTAGTAGTTTATGAGATATTTGCAATTTTAAAATCTATCAGAGTTAGCTAAAATTTGATTTCACTAAAAGGGTTTTATGGGTGTATTAACACCCAAAGGGCAAAAATTTTAACCATTTTGCTCTATCTCGCTTAGTTTTGGAGTTAGAGGCGAAAAACCAAATAAACGTCCTTTTCGTTCTAGCATTAGTAGTTTATGAGATATTTGCAATTTTAAAATCTAGCAGAGTTAGCTAAAATTTGATTTCACTAAAAAGGTTTTATGGGTGTATTTACACCCAAAGGCAAAAATTTTAACCATTTTGCTCTATCTCGCTTAGTTTTCGAGATATTAAAAAGATTCCGTGGCAGTTTCATGTGACTGTATATAAAATGCAGCACTTTCTGAATTCTAGTGTAACTTTTGAAATATTTTCGTTCCACGACCTACGCAGATGTCTATAATTCTTTGTCCAATTTATATACAGATAACTGGTTTACGTGTTTAACCTATTTGGAGCTACGGTGTAATAACGCCGTGCAACTACCGGAAAAAGTGTCATTGTCATATAAATGTATAGAAATCGTAGTAGTTTCTGAATTCTATTGTGATTTTCTGCACATTTTTGTTCCATGACCTACACAAAAGGCTATAATTGGGGATACATTTCACGTCCAGATAATTTCTGTAAAGTTTAGACCTTTTTGGTGTTATCGTATAAAAACGCCGTACTAGTATCCCATAAAGACCGTGGCATTTTTATAGAAATGTATAGAAATCACTGCACTTTCTGGAGTCTAGTTCGATTTGCGGAACATTTTTGTTCCACGACCTAAAAAACTCGCTACTATTGTTGGTCGAATTTACATCCAGATAATTTTTGTAAATTTTTAACTCATTTGGAGTCACTGTGTAAAAACGCCGTACTACTACCCGAAAAAGACCGTGGCTGTTTCATGTAAATGTATGGAAAATGCGGTACTTTCTGAATTCTATAGTAATTTTCAGAATATTTTTGTTCCACAAAGTAGACAGATATCTCTAAATATTGATCGAATTTACCTTCCTATAATTTTTGCAAAGTTTCAACACATTTGGAACTACGGTGTGAAAACGCCGTATTACTACCCGAAAAAGACCGTAGCATTTTCACATAAATATATGGGAAATGCATTACTTTCTGAATTCTATTACGATTTTGGGAACATTTTTGTTCCACGATCCGCCCAGATGTCGATAATTCTTGGTCCAATTTATGTTGACTTGTTTTCTGTAAAGTTTCAGCCCGTTTGAAGCTACGATGTAAAAACGCCGTACTACTACCCGAAAAAGACCGTGGCATTTTCATATAAATAAATGGGAAATGCAGCACTTTCTGAATTCTATTACGATTTTCGGAACATTTTTCTTCCACGATCTACATAGATGTTCATAATTCTTGGTCCAATTTATGTTGACTTGTTTTCTGTAAAGTTTCAGCCCGTTTTAAGCTACGATGTAAAAACGCCGTACTACTACCCGAAAAAGACCGTGGCATTTTCATATAAATACATGGGAAATGCAGCACTTTCTGAATTCTATTACGATTTTCGGAATATTTTTGGTCCACGATCCGCCCAGACGTCTATAAATCTTGGTTCAATTTATGTTGACTTGTCTTCTGTAAAGTTTCAGCCTGTTTAAAGCTACCATGTAAAAACGCCGTACTACTACCCGAAAAAGACCGTGATAGTTTCATATAAATGTATGGGAAATGCAGCACTTTCTGAATTCTATTACGATTTTCGGAACATTTTTGTTCCACGATCTACACAGATGTTCATAATTCTTGGTCCAATTTATGTCTAGATATTTCCTGTAAAGTTTCAGCCCATTTGAAGGCACGATGTAAAAACGCCGTACTACTACCCGAATAAGGCCGTGGCATTTTCATATAAATACATGGGAAATGCAGCACTTTCTGAATTCTATTACGATTTTCGGAACATTTTTCTTCCACGATCTACACAGATGTTCATAATTCTTGGTCCAATTTATGTCTAGATATTTCCTGTAAAGTCTCAGCCCATTTGAAGGCACGATGTAAAAACGCCGTACTACTACCCGAAAAAGACCGTGGCATTTTCATATAAATACATGGAAAATGCAGCACTTTCTGAATTCTATTACGATTTTCGGAACATTTTTGTTCCACGATCTACACAGATGTTCATAATTCTTGGTCCAATTTATGTCTAGATATTTCCTGTAAAGTTTCAGCCCATTTGAAGCTACGATGTAAAAACGCCGTACTACTACCCGAAAAAGACCGTGACAGTTTCATATAAATGTATGGGAAATGCAGCACTTTCTGAATTCTATTATGATTTTCGGAACATTTTTGTTCCACAATCTACACAGATGTCCATAATTCTTGTTCCAACTTATGTCTAGATATTTTCTGTAAAGTTTCAGCCCATTTGAAGCTACGATGTAAAAACGCCGTACTACTACCCGAAAAAGACCGTGACAGTTTCTTATAAATGTATGGGAAATGCAGCACTTTCTGAATTCTATTATGATTTTCGGAAGATTTTTGTTCCACGATCTACACAGATCTCCATAATTCTTGGTCCAATTTATGTCTAGATATATCCTGAAAAGTTTCAGCCCATTTGAAGCTACGATGTAAAAACGCCGTACTACTACCCGAAAAAGACCGTGGTATTTTTATATGAATATACAACTTACGAGTATAGTAGTTTTTTGTATTACCATAGAAGACTGTCATATAAAAATTAACTTTTTTCTGAAAAAAGTACTTTTTTTGGAAAAAAAAAAGTAAATTTTATAAAAAAAAATTTTTTTAAAAAAAGTACTTTTTTCAAAAAAAAAGTACTTTTTTATAAATTGTACTTTTTAAAAAAAAAAAACGCTTTTTTGGGAAAAGTACTTTTTTTTTGGAAAAAAGGACTTTTTTTGGAAAAAAAAAATTTTTTTTCGAAAATATTACTTTTTCGTAAAAAAAAATTTTTTTCGGAAAAAGTATTTTTTTTTTACAAAAAAGTAGTTTTTTTTTTTAAAAAAAATAGTATTTTTGTTTTTTTTTTGGAAAAAAGTATTTTTTTCGAAAAAAGGTACATTTTTATGTAAAATTTACTTTCTTCTATGGCTTTTACGGGTAGACCGGTCTGACCGGTCTACCCGGGTTTTCGGTCTACCCGGTCTTCGGTCTACCCGGTCAGACCGGTTTTCACAACCGGTCTTACGGTCTACCCGGTCTACCCGGGTAGACTGGTTTACGGTCTACCCGGTTAACCGGTCTTGACCGCAGGCCCTAGTTTTTACGCATTATTTTTATAATGCCCTACATGTCAAGCAATGAAATGAAGAGATGACGCATTAAAAAAATAAAATCATAAACATTCATTTAGTATTCGTTGACCTGTTGCAGTATTTTGAAAATTACATTTTCTGACCAATAAAATTGTATCAGGTCAAAAATCAGATACAATTTCATCTGATTAACACATAATTTAATCAGGTCAGATCTAAACTGATACAATTAGATAAAAACTGATAAACAACTTATACAATTTTATCGGGCCATTTGTCGGATCACATGATACATGGATCACTCTAAATTATATATTACCATATAAAGCTCCATATTATTTATTTTAGTACCCGTGAAAAATTTATTCGGTAGCATATCTTTTTTAGTTTGGCATCATACTAAATTATATAAAATTTCATCCAGAAAATGGATTAATCAAATTGTATATAAACAAATAAAAAAGATATTTGAATTGATATAATTTCATCCAATTTTATCGGAGTTTTGGTCTTATTCAATTGCATTAAATTTTGTTTGTTTATATGAATATGTATAGTGTAGGAAAACGACCAATTATTTAACTCAGAGAATTATCTGAATGATATTAATAAATTTTTGCACAAAACCGATGAAATTTCACTGGGCCTCGTCTATTGAAACATTTCAGAGAAATAATGGAATTTTTGATGAAATGTTGTGAAAATATTCATTTTATTTATTAAAAGTTTCATACACTTAATGAAAAAGTTTCATTAAAACTAAATTCATAAAATATATGAAGATTTTTCACCAAATTTAATAAATTTTTCATTTACCTTGTGACGAAAACTTTATTATTTTACTAATAAATTTCATTAAAACTGGTACAGCAAACTTCTCTCTATGTGGGTTATATAATCCGTTATCAGTAATTACACAGAAGAAAGAAATTAAAATCATACAGAAACAACGTTTACTAAGATAGAAAAAGCTTTGAAATCACACAAATCTCAGGTTTTTTTCTTTTTATATAAAAAATTGTCTGCTTATTTTTAAAATCGAAAAACACATTAACTTAAATATGAATAAGTTTAACTATAACTTACTTTACTTTTGCTTCAAAGTTTCTTAAGGGCAGATTATGGGACCGTAAACGTAAATGTGATGTAACTGTACCATGCCGTAGCTAAAAAGTACACTTATAGATTACCGTAAACGAGATTACTATTTAGCATCTATTTCATGTGGTTTTATATTTTATTCTAAATTTTTCCATTTATTTGTTAATTCTTATTCCTTATTTGTTGTTTGAATCAATTTTCTTTACTCATTTCATATTTTTTTCGACTAAAATCATTCAGCTGTTTCGATGCAGGATAGAAAATTCTGATTTCAACAGAATGACCGGTAAGTACATTTACATTTACGTGTTAGTAACCATTCATATACATTTCTTCTTGTGGTTTCGAAACAGCTGATTCGTTACAGATACGTTTACGGTTGGGTAACTCAGCCTTTACTTAAATAAAATATGCTACCAATCGATGACTATAACACTAGCTCCAATATTCATACTTTATTTACAAAGTGTTCGTAAAAAATCAAATGTTAATTAAAATCTGATATAGTAATTGATTTAACTATAATTTTTTCTCTGTGCAGTTACTTTTCTCATTATTTCTTTCATTAGATTTAAGATTAGATATTGTAATTAAAAAGTGCGACATTGGTATGTCTCATTTATCCCAGAAATGAACAAATTCTGGGTCATTAGATACCCTAGATGCAACATAACATAAAAGCTCAGCTTTTTAATTTTGTATTGAATTATTAAGTATATAATTGTATTTAAATCCACATACATTTTGTTCGATTCGAGATAGTAAATAATTTTATCTAAAATATTCTTGGGTCACATTTAGTTTTATAAAGTGTTGTTCGAAGCAATATAAAAATGTATCTTCAACGAGATATAATTTGATCAAGTATATGTGTTTGTATATGGCATATAAAATGATATAAGAGAAAAGATTTTTTAGGATATGATTATATAAGGCAACGAATAAGAAAATTTTGAAAATCGGAATCGCAGATAATTTCATATTTAATTTCATACGTTGTTATTCACTCTTTAATATGAATAGATACAATTGGATCAAACCTAACTTGATCAAATCTAATCGTTTTTTCACGGGTAGGGAACATACCATATATGGTGCCATTTAAACAGTATATTGTCATATATGGTGCCATTTAAACAATATATGGTAATAAAGGCTTTTTTCGCATTCCGCTATTATTTTGCAATTTTTTAAGTGCGGTTATTTTAAATTCATAACCTCGGAATAATAATACCCATTTTTTATAAATAGTTTAGTGATTAGTTTGCAAAAATAATTCGCAAAAAAAAAACATTTTGCAAAAAAGAAAATTTTTGCATCAATATATTAGTTAGCGGAATATAAATCGATTAAGTTTTTAATTAATTTTTTGTACCATATACAATTTTCCACAATTGCGCATTTTGAATATAAGGTATTAATTTATCGATCAAATCTGCGAACACCATAAAAACTAAAGAACGCGAAATAGCGGATTTAGTTATATAGTTTGTATATTTAGTTTTTTATTGTACTTTATTTCTTATTAAGTTTATCCACCAAACAATTATTCAAATATTAATTTATTGATAAAATTTGTAAACACCGAAAAAATTAGAAAAAATACGAAATTGCTGGTTTGATTTCAAGTTTTGTGTATTTAATATTTTTTATTGTAGGTATTTAGGTTTTTATTTTTTCATTTTGAATTGTTCAAATAACTATTCAAAGAATTATTCAAACATTTATTAAAAATAAAATTCTCTAAATTTTGAGATTTTTATTTTCCAAATTTAAAAATCACACATTTTTGGGATTTTTATTTTAAACAAAAATAAAATTTCAAATATTTATGGATTTTTAAATAAAACTCAGAATTTTACCTTGTCTGATTTGTACTCGGGTATGGAAGAAATATTAAAATTTTAATTTGTCGCTTTATTTAGGCGATTCGCATAATAAAGGTTGAAGGCTAATCAAGAAATCTAGTAGTCAAAAATTTCGGTTTTTGCTATAAATATGTTAACACTATCAATAAAATAAAATCACGTACTGAAAATTACTCATCTAGTCTTGTTCTTTCAGAAGTTATGGCGATTTTCGCTTTTTGAAAATTACGAAATTTGGCACAAAACATCAATAAATTTTGACGAAACTAGTTTTGCTTACTACTAGCTCTGTGTTTAATTTCAGCTAGTTTTTGAGTTAGAGGGATATTCGTAAGATGTATCCTGACGTTATCCTGTGAGTCCTGGAGCAAAATTTGTAACTGATTTTATAAGTAGAGACTCTAAGCTAAATATATTTTTGACGATTTTTCAAATATTGTTTACGGTTTTAAAAAGTTAATTTTTTCAAATTTACAAAATTTCACTTTACATCAGGCTTCGGCAAATATATACAACCTAATTTTGTGCTTGTATGAGTTAGTTGCAGCCTCTCTCTCTCAATGCACTGACAAAAAACGTTTGTATAATAATTGGAAAATTTTAAATGTTTATAATGGGAATATAAAATAAAAATTTAAAAGCAAACAACAACTACAAAAACAAATATCAAAAACAACAACACAAAAAAATAAAAACAAAAGAACTTAAAAATAAATTACCAAAAAAATGTGTCAATAAACATTATGCAGAGTGTAAAAAATTTGCCAAACAAGCGATCTGAAAACCTACTTCATTGAATGCTTCTTTGCAACTGAGTTATTTTTTTGTTCTATGTGTGAGCTTATGTAGGTGTGAGAGAGCGCCCATGGGCATAGGTGTTGCCGACGTCTGCTTTACATCCTTCTCGCTTAAAGATCATTCCTTATACAAAAAAGTTTGAAAGCAAAAAAGTAGGTAATTATGTTTTCTATTGATATAATATAGGTAAAAAATTATTTAATGTCTGAAGACTTTTTAACGGCCTTGGTCATTAGAGTGTTAAGCATTAAACACATAGACGACTGCAGCTACACGACTACTGCCTGTCAAAAATAAAATACACACGTTTATATGAAAACGATTATTTTGACACCAACACAGCTACACGGCTACACGACTACTTTTGCCGCTGTAGTCAACTTAGGATAATTTCTATTTTTGTTGGCTACAAAACAAAAATAGTGTTGACAATATAACAAAATATGTAAAACAGGACAATTTTTCCCGCTAGAGGCGAAATAAAATCGCTAGTTCTGACTAAAAAATCACCGTTATGGGAACACTAAAGAAACAGCTGTTTATATTTTAAAATTGTTTGAAGGTTTCATTAATTTATATTTGGAACTAATTTTATTGTGATGTTTTGTAAAAAAAATGGATCTTACAAAATTAACAAAATATTCCTCAGCCATTATTTTAGAAGCACAAACCAAAAAAGATTAACATTTATCAAAACGTCAAATTTTTTGCATCATCTGTTTACTATGTTGCTGTCGTTTTCAAAAAAATTAAGTAGCTGACTACACGACTACAATTGCAGCCAGCAGCATTTGTAGTCGTGTAGTCATGTAGCCGCAGTCGTCTATGTGTTTAAAGCATTAATGTTAAATTCCATACATAAAAAATATGGCTTGTATTTATACAAGGTTTACAAGGAATTTACGAGTTATTTACGCCTTTTATATTTTGAAATCATACATAAATATATCTCAAAAAACATAGACTTTGTTTACATTGCGCTATACTTAATGTTGGGCAGGGTGACTCCCTTTCCAAGCAAATGTTGATTAGTAAAAAACTCCAAGTTTTTTTTTCTAATAAAATTAAAGCTCCTTGCTTTATTGAGTACTATTCTTAGACTAACAAAAATTTGATTATTTACAAGAAGTATTTACAAAAAAAAGCGCTATTTAACTAGCGAATAAAATTTAGTTTAAGGAGAACGTGAGTATTAAGATCAAAAAAGAGATAAAAAAACAAATACTGGTTTTTTAAGAGAAAAAATATAAATATGTATATATACAAAACCATAAGCAAGGTTGCCAACACTTGAACTGAAAAAATGGCTAGATTACGGAGAAAAAATGGCTAGAAATGGCTAAAATTGGAAAATAATGCTAAAACTTAATAATTTTAAAATAAATCAGTGATAATAAAGAGTTTTAACACGACTTTCATAAAAGTGGCCTTTAAATTTTAATGTTTTCCGAATTTCTAAAATATGTTCATTCAAGTTTTACAAAAAATATGATTTTAATTCGAATGTAAAAATTACTTGTGTCTGTAAACCCAAATAAATGTTTCAAAAATTGAAAATTTTGCACTAAAAATTTTAAAATCGTAAAAATTCAAGGATTTTTGTTTGAAATTAACTGTAAAACATTAAAAGAAAAAATGGCTAGGGGAAAATAAAATGGCTAAATCTTCCGGCTAGATCCAATCTAGCCATTTTTTTATGGCTAGATGAAATTAAAACGGCTAGATCTAGCCGGAAAATGGCTAAATTGGCAACCTTGACCATAAGGTTGTACCAAGGACCATTGAGTATGAGGATGTGCAAAGACGGCTTGCAGTGGGTGAAAAAATAAAATCGAGATTAGATGGCATTTTAATATGGTGACCGTTTTTTGGGTTGGCATAAAAAAGCAGACCAAAAATGTGCAATAGCCATGGCAATATGCCATTTGTACTGGTGAATTTGAATTTATTTAGGAAATTGTAAAGGGGCACAATTAGTATGTGTGGTGAAAAGTTATTTTTAAACATTATTGATTATGGTTAGTTTATGTGTATGGTATATGTTATATATTGTGATTAGTATTAGTATTATTAATAAGAATGTGCTGTAGTAGTTTTCTTTACTGTGAAGGGGTGTTTGTGTTCAAATCTCGATAGAGGAGAAAATAACTTTTTTTTTTATAAAATTGATTGTGGTATAAATTGAAAAATTTATAAAACAAAAACTGCTATGTTGCGACATTTCATTTGCTGGATGCAAATGGTTTAAAGTTTGTGCTGATTATCAAAAATCAACAAGTGCAAAGAAATATGAAAAATAAATTTAAAAAACATACATAAAGAGCTAAAGAAATTGTGAAATATTAAATATGAAAAATATGAAATGGATAAAGTTTTTTTGTATTAAATTATGTTTTATAAAATTTTTTAAAGCTACAAAATTTAATAAAATTATAAATTTTTCACAATTTATTTCTTATTTAATTTTGTATCTATTCAATATTAATATTTTTATTCGTAATAATATTGTTTTCACATGAATTATTGAGTAATATGATTGTATTTTTGTAATTATCAAAATAGTAAAGAGAAATAAATTTTCTAACTCAAAAAATAGGTATATTTTTTAACAACATATTTTTGAAGTTATGTTTAAAAATAGTTGTGATTTTATTAAAAAAAAGAAACATTTTTGTTGTTGTCAGGAATAATTTGAAAATCTAAAATAAAATAAAGAAAAAAATATTTTTTCCTTTTTTATGAAGATTTCGTTAAGAGTAAAACAAATTTTTTTGAAATTTAATTTTTTGTACTAAAATAAAGTGTAATAAAAAATATTTGATATTACAAGGAAATTACTTTTATTATTTTTATAATAAAAATATTCGTATTTAAAATTGTTAAAATAATAATAAACACTTTATAAAATTATTATAAAAATTTCTTTTTTTAATTTGATTAATTTAAATAATAATAAAATAAATAATATTATTTTATATAATTTTTTGATCATCAATTTTTGTTATATTTAATTGTTTTGTCAAAACTTCTTTTCTAAAAATAAAGAACTTTTGAAAAAGCAACTTATCATATGGCAATATAATAATTCTTACGGAAAGGAAAAAATTTTCTTTTCTTTAATTCTTCTGTAAAATTCTTTAGAAAAAATATTACATTTTATATTGTTTCTTTTTTTTAAATTTATTTTTATTATATAAAATAAATTTTAGATTTCAATGAAAAACTTTATACATCCCAGTGTAGAAAATCATTACCAGATATGTGGTTATGTAACTACATACTTGGTAATGGTAACTAGTTACTTTTGTTATTACATTTCTTATTACCTTTATATGGCGATGTCGCGAAAAATAATGAGTTGTCGTTACACACCAGCATACGAAAAATCAAAAAATATATCGTTACCTATGTGCTTACCAGTACTGACAAAAATAATGAGTCCAAAAATAGATTTTCTAAAAAATAAATTATATAAAAAAAAATATTTTTTATTGTATTTTTTTTTTTAAATAAAATTTGCTGGTGCGGGAATCGAACCTGGGTCTACAGATTGCCAGTCAACAGCTCTACCATCTGAGCTATATCGACATGTAATATTTAATAGATAAAAACACAATTGACCTGCTGCACACAAGTAAGCTTACTCGCCAACATACAAAAAATCAAAAAATATGTGGTTACATATATCCTTACCAGTGTTTAAAAAATTATGAGTCTAAAAATAGATTTCAAAAAATTTTCAAAAAAATCTAAAAAATTATTTTCTATTTGAAATAATCATAAAAATAAGACATTATCAGTAAATCATTATTATATGTTTTAAAATAATACAGAAGGTAAGTGGGTGTCATTACTGGTAGTCTAAAAAATAATGATATGTCATTACCGTTTCTACACTGGGATGTTGTACGAAAAAGAAAATTTTTAATAATATTTCATAACAAAAAAGAAAGTCAATAGAACAAAAGAACAAAAAGATACTAAATTAATAATAAAAATCGTGCTTGCGGGTCATTTCGGCAAAACAACCTTCCGCACCAAATGCAATTTCTAAAAATAATTTTTGCTCGGGGATTTAGTTTAATTTACATAACCAATTATTACAAAAATTATTGTAAACGGTTTCGTAATTTTTACAGTAAATAGCTTTTAATTAGTATCGTTTGAGTCTCATTTGTTTAAAACTTCGGAGAAATATTTTTATTAAACTAAAACTCTATAGACCAAATTCCAACCCTTTTGGTGCGGGAACTTTTTTGACAGCAGCGAAAAAGTAAGATTGCATTTCTTAATATTTTTTATGGCTTTTTTGGCTAAAATTTGATATTTGCAAAAAAAATCAAAAAATCATAACCCTTATATACATACATATTTTTGTTTTTTTTTTCATCATTAAAATAGTAAATAATAATAAACTCCTAGGAGGAGTTTGAGGACAGCCCCCAAACTAACCAAATGTCTCCATAGTAAACTTTAGATCGAAAAAATGTCCCCGTAGCATGCGCTATGCATACATATATTATATATATATACAGTAAAACTCTCTTAAGACGAAATCCGGGGGACTAGATTAATTAGTTCGTTGTAAGCGAGGTTCGTATTATCCGGGGTAATATTTATTTAAAATATTCTAATTATCCACAAAATATTTAAATTTCCTTGAAACAACTTTAAAAATTTTACAATTTTTTATTTGGTTTCCTAAATATATTGTTTGCAATATATTTAAGAAAAAATGTCTTTGTATACGGTTTAAAAATTGTCAGAAAACAAAAAATATATATAAAAAATTGTCGAATTTTGTAAAGTTCATATTAAAAGTGGAAAATTGTATAGAAATTTGTTTGTGGGACCATCACAAACAGTTCGATTTAACCGAGTGTTCGTCTTAAGCGAGTTCGTAGTAACCGATGTTTTTTATATTGAAATTGCTGCCAAAACTTCGGGACTTCTAAATTAGTTCGTATTATTTTTTCGCGACACTGCACTTTTGCACACTGCACTGAACCTTTACCCTTCCAAAGTGCAGTGGTGGTGTGCAAAAGTGCAGTGGAATTGTCTACTAATAAAATATAATTTTTTCAGAAAAATTGTATTTAAGTGAAGATTTTATACAAAGACTTAAGACACAAACTTGATAGTTTGATAATTGTGTTTTTTATACAAAAATCGTTTTCTCCAAATACAAGGATCGTTTTCTCTGATGTGTGTGCGTGTACAAGTATTGTTATACATTTGTTCCCTGCAAACTTTTGGAAGATATCTTCCAAGAAGATGATAAAGTGATATCTTCTATTTTTTATTTGAGTAAAAATAATCAAGTAGTATTTTGAAATTGTCTTTCTATTATCATTTGGAAGATATTTTGGAGATATTTGGAAAAACCAATTCAAAAATTGTATTTTTTGTCATAATTTTTTTATGAATAATATTGCGGCAATATCCAATTTGTATTTAAGTGAAGATTTAATGCAAAAGACTTAAGACACAAACTTGATAGTTTCAAAATTGGGTTGTTGATACAAAAATAATTTTTTTATTAATAATATTGCGGCAATATTTTCAAAGTTATAAAACTAATTTTTTCTTATTCATAATAATATTTAGCCTTACTATCAATATTTTTCAAAGATATATTTTTTGTTAAATTCGACTTTATTTTAAAGTAAATGTTTTGTTTTAACCGTAGGTACTATACAAAATATTTAACAATAGAACTTTTAAAATAATGGCAAACATATACATACATTCAAAAATTTTGTTTATTAAAAAAATAAAACAAAATGAATGAGAGGAATGTTTAGTTGATCTCTTATTTTGGTAAATGAATTTTCTTTAGTTTGACTCTAGATCATAAATTAATATCACTTTCTGTTTAAATTATTTTCAAATTAAAGAAAGATGATACAATTTTTGAAAATAATTTAAACAGAAAGTGATATTAATTTATGATCTAGAGTCAAACTAAAGAACATTCATTTAAAAAAACAAAATTTGAAAACAATAAAATCAAAATAAATAAAGACAAAATAAAAACAAGTCAAAACTTCAAATTTAAAACAGAATTTTAAGGTATACTTTAAATATTTTGTATGGTACGAAAACTAAAATAATAGTCAAGTTTTGTGATTTAAATCGACTTTTTTACTTTTTTATAATAAAAGGTGATTTTTTTCACCTATATTAAATATTTTTGTTTATGTTTTTTATCATGAAAATAGTGAAGGATAATAAAATTCTCAATTTAAAAATTATAAATTTTGGTTAAAAACAATTGTAATTTTATTCATTTTTTTTAAGTATAACAAAATTTTGAATAAAATTTCAGATGTATTAGTTTTTTAAGTGAAAAAAATAAAATATTTTTTTTATCAACATTTGTTTTAAGTTTCGTTAAGGGAAAAAAGAAAAGAAAAAATTATTTTCGATAAAATTTTCTTTTGTTTTTAAAATTAATTAGTATTAGAAGTTAAATTAATTTCTAAAATAAAATGAAAATTATAATAAGAAAATATTTGGTTTCAATGAAATTTGTAAAGAATTTTCACAGATGCATTCTTTTATATTTTTTAGCCAGCTTAAGATCATGTGCTTTTTCTGATAATTTTGCTTTTGATTTTAGAGCACGTTTCAGCGAATAAAAAATATAAAACAAAAAAAGCTAAGTCCATGTAAGATAACAAAATGATAAAAACTATAATTTTGAAAGTGGTATGAGTCCACTCACCATTGAAAAAAACAGGTATTTTCGCAATATATATTAAAAATTCTTTGTGATATAAAAAATTTAACTATATGTTATTAAAAATACGTGTAAAATTTCTTGAACAGAACCACCCATATTTTTAAACACGTTAAAAGGAAAACCCTTTTATATCACTTTGGAATCATACCACTTTCAAAATAAACCGTTCATATGAATTTGAAAAAGTAGATTTTAAGAAAACAAACTATGTACATATATTTTTAATAAAAAGTAATAAAAAAATTCTCTCATAAAAAATTATCTCAAAAATTTTAAAAAACAAAATAAACAAAAAAAGAACAAATTATATCATTTCATTTGATAATTATATTTTTTACTACTTGCTATTTTTTTAAAAGAAAAATACATGTATCTAAATAAATGTATCTTTTTGTTCTTTTGTTCTATTGACTTTCTTTTTTGTTATGAAATATTATTAAAAATTTTCTTTTTCGTACATGTATAAAGTTTTTCATTGAAATCTAAAATTTATTTTATATGATAAGAATAAATTAAAAAAAAAGAAACAACATAAAATGTAATATTTTTTCTAAAGAATTTTACAGAAGAATTAAAGAAAAGAAAATTTTTTCCTTTCAGTAAGAATAATTATATTGCCATATGATAAGTTGCTTTTTCAAAAGTTCTTTATTTTTAGAAAAGAAGTTTTGACAAAACAATTAAATATAACAAAAAATTGCTGATCAAAAAATTATATAAAATAATATTATTTATTTTATTATTATTTAAATTAATCAAATTAAAAAAAGAAATTTTCATAATAATTTTATAAAGTGTTTATTATTATTTTAACAATTTTAAATACGAATATTTTTATTATAAAAATAATAAAAGTAATTTCCTTGTAATATCAAATATTTTTTATTACACTTTATTTTAGTACAAAAAATTAAATTTCAAAAAAATTTGTTTTACTCTTAACGAAATCTTCATAAAAAAGGAAAAAATATTTTTTCCTTTATTTTAGATTTTCAAATTATTCCTGACAACAACAAAAATGTTTCTTTTTTTTAATAAAATCACAACTATTTTTAAACATAACTTCAAAAATATGTTGTTAAAAAATATACCTATTTTTTGAGTTAGAAAATTTATTTCTCTTTACTATTTTGATAATTACAAAAATACAATCATATTACTCAATAATTCATGTGAAAACAATATTATTACGAATAAAAATATTAATATTGAATAGATACAAAATTAAATAAGAAATAAATTGTGAAAAATTTATAATTTTATTAAATTTTGTAGCTTTAAAAAATTTTATAAAACATAATTTAATACAAAAAAACTTTATCCATTTCATATTTTTCATATTTAATATTTCACAATTTCTTTAGCTCTTTATGTATGTTTTTTAAATTTATTTTTCATATTTCTTTGCACTTGTTGATTTTTGATAATCAGCACAAACTTTAAACCATTTGCATCCAGCAAATGAAATGTCGCAACATAGCAGTTTTTGTTTTATAAATTTTTCAATTTATACCACAATCAATTTTATAAAAAAAAAAGTTATTTTCTCCTCTATCGAGATTTGAACACAAACACCCCTTCACAGTAAAGAAAACTACTACAGCACATTCTTATTAATAATACTAATACTAATCACAATATATAACATATACCATACACATAAACTAACCATAATCAATAATGTTTAAAAATAACTTTTCACCACACATACTAATTGTGCCCCTTTACAATTTCCTAAATAAATTCAAATTCACCAGTACAAATGGCATATTGCCATGGCTATTGCACATTTTTGGTCTGCTTTTTTATGCCAACCCAAAAAACGGTCACCATATTAAAATGCCATCTAATCTCGATTTTATTTTTTCACCCACTGCAAGCCGTCTTTGCACATCCTCATACTCAATGGTCCTTGATCAAACCCCAAAAACGGAATGTAATTGTAAATGTACAAATTATAAAAATAATGTTGACCAAAATAAAGACGAAATTGTAGAAACTTACGAATCAGGAAATTTTCATGTACCAGCCTCTCTGAGGGACAACCCAAACGATTTGGACTTCCCTATATTTTACTCAGAGGACAGACAAGAAATTTTAGATTACTAATTTATACAGGATCTACTGAAAATTTTCTCAATTTCCACCTAAGTTCATTAAAAAATTAAATAAACCCATTCAAATTAAAACCTCTTCAGGAAATTTTCATATTACCCATGAAGGCACAATTCCCAAAAATAATATTCAAGCCCCTTTAAATTTGGACACTACTTTTGGACTCTATAAATTTCACAAATTTTTTAACGGTCTTTTAGGACATCTAACGTTAAAACAAAATAACTACTTAATTAATTATGAAACAAAACAGATTAAAATCAACGAAAAAACTTTCCCATTGTATTATGATTCAGAGGAAATAATCCCAAAAGATTTAAATCAACTACCAGAATTATTCAATATCAAATATTTAGGGACTAATGACCCATTACGTTTAGAGCATCTTAATTCAGAAGAATCAAAAGCAATGAAAATTTTGATTCAGAACCACGAAGACGTTTTCTATCAGAAAGGTGACGAGTTGACCTTTACTAATGAGGTTAAACACAAAATTGATACTGGACCTTCCGGACCAATCTATACCAAAACCTATAGATATCCTGTTACCCATACTGAAGAAATGGAAAAACAGATGAATGAAATGCTAGAACAAGGCATTATTAGACATAGTAATTCCCCATATAATGATCCTATATGGATTGTTCCTAAAAAAGAGGACAAAGAAGGTAACAAAGAGTGGCGAATAGTCATTGATTACCGAAAATTAAACCAAGTCACTAGAGAAGATAAATATCCTATCCCTAGAATTGACGAGGTCTTGGACAAGCCAGGACGATCAAATTATTTTTCAAATTTAAATTTAACTAAAGGATTTTATCAAATAGAAGTAGAACCGGAAGATAGAGAAAAAACTGCCTTTACAACTCACAACGGACATTTTGAATTTGCAAGAATGCCTTTTGGACTGAAAAACGCTCCGGCGACATTCCAAAGAATGATGAATAACGTTTTAAGGGAACATGTAAATATAGAATCTGTGTCGTGTACATGGATGACATCTTGGTCTTCTCAACTTCACTACAGGAACACATCGATAATTTGGAAAGAATATTCAAAACATTGAGGAAAGCAAACCTCAAAATATCTTTAAATAAATCAGATTTCTTAAAGAAGGAAACCAAATTCTTAGGACACATAGTCACAAAAGATGGCATAAGCCCTAATCCATATAAAATAGCCGGCATAAAACGTCAAACTATTCCAAAACCATTAAGGAAATACAAAGTTTCCTCGGACTCAGTGGTTATTATCGTAAATTTATACCTGATTATGCGAAGATAGCTAAACCTTTGACAATCCGCCTTAAAAAGGATTCAATTATCAATGTAAATGATAAGGACTATAAAGAAGCTTTCGAAAATTTGAAAAATATATTAATGTCGAACATGATTCTAAAATACCCCGACTTTAATGGAAAATTTATTCTAACTACAGATACAAGTAATTATGCATTAGGTGCGGTTTTATCTCAAAAAAACGGACCCTTAGCATTTGCATCTAGGACGTTGAATAAACATGAACTATAGAAAAGGAACTACTAGTCATAGTATGGGCCGTAAAACAATTTAGACATTACCTCTATGGAAGAAAGCTCGATCTTCAAACGGATCACAAACCACTCCTATGGTTAGCCAATCTCAAAGAACCTAATTCTAAACTTATCCGATGGAAAATCAAACTCAATGAATATGAATTTGATATATCTCACGTACAGGGAAAGGAGAATAAGGTGGCTGACGCACTTTCAAGAATTAGAGAAACTAACGTCAATCGAAGAGAAAAGGCAATCAGATTAGGTGACAATATATGCTCTCTTTATAATGGAAAATATGCCACAATTAGCTCATTGAATAAACATTTAAGAGATATACATAATAGAGAAGATTTAACGGAGGAATCTAGACCAAAAAGAAAATTGAAGGAACCCCACAGAATGTCGATATTAGACAATATTCCTATCATACCTGATGATGATGACCAAACCATACATTCCACCGAAGAGGATAGTATGGACTTATTCAAAACTACCGAGAAACCTTTCCAAAGTTTTTTAACCAAATTGTCCTTAAAAGGGGAATTGAAG
This sequence comes from Leucophora obtusa, assembly GCA_949987735.1. Taxonomy (NCBI): domain Eukaryota; kingdom Metazoa; phylum Arthropoda; class Insecta; order Diptera; family Anthomyiidae; genus Leucophora; species Leucophora obtusa. Next base: position 255,794,285 of record OX465295.1, on the reverse strand, counting down.
ATAATATTGGGAAGGAAATAGTATTCTCATACAGAAGAACAACATACAATTATGAAAACTTAAACCCTGAACTAATAGCGCAAATATTAGATCAGATTACAGTTGACAAATTAGTAGCTCTTCGTTGTAACAATACAGAAGACTTAATAACGCTTCAAATAAATTTAAAGAAAGACAATATAATCCGAATAACATTATAAAAACTAATGTGTTTGTATCTTACGAAACTGTAACAGAAAAAAGTTACGAAGAGATGATAGAAATAATAGCAAAACATCATAGACTTGATAATAATCACCCAGGTATAACTAAAACTCATGAGGAATTAAAGAAAATTTATTACTATCCTAATCTGAAAAAGGAAATTACTATATTCATTAATAACTGCCATACTTGTAACTTTAAGCATGAACGAAACCCTATTAAATTACCTTTGGAAAACACGGAAACTCCAACAGAACCTTTTCAAATTTATCATTCGGATATATATTTTATAAACAACCAACAAATGTATGTTACTATGATAGACAAATTCACAAAATACGCAATGATCGAAGAGATATCCGATAGAACAACTCTTACACTGATCAAAGCTTATCTGAAGTTATTTATTTTAAGGAAGAAACCAAAAAAACTTACTCTAGATAACGAAAAGGGATTTAAATCACCACTATTTACTGATTTTTTGGAAAAACAAAATATTCAATATCATTTCGCAACACCTAATAGACACACAGGAAATTCAGATATCGAAAGATTTCATGGAACAATGAACGAACAAATACGAATATTAAAGATTAGAGAAATAGAAAATGATATCAATCTAAATATAGATTTACCAATACAAACCTTAAGCAATTATAATAATTTACTTCACCTCACTACAGGTAAAAAACCTATAGACCCACATTTTTCCAATAAAATAAACCTTCAAGAAATATTTGAAAGAATGGAAGATAAAAAAAGAAAAATACGCGAATATAGAAACAAAAATAGAAAGAACGAGTAAAAAGGTTAAAGTCGGGCATGCCGACTATACAATACCCTACACCATTCTGGTTAAAAGCCAACTAATGTTTGGATCCGAAATTCGAATGGGTTAAAATGGGGCTTGCATCAAAATTTTCTATAATCTGAGTCAGCGCACCAAATTTCATTAAAATATCTTAATATTTGCGATCTGCAGTTTGTAACCAACCCAATTTTGGGGGGACCCTTATATGGGCACTAGGTCTAAACATGGACCGATGTTCACCAAAATCAATAGGCTTCTTCCTTGGGCCAACATAGGTCTGTGTACCAAATTTCATCAAAATATCTTAATATTTGCGACCTGCAGCGTATAAACAGTATAATTTTGGTAGGACCCTTATATGGGCACTAGGTCTAAACATGGACCGATGTTCACCAAAATCAATAGGCTGCATTATTGGGCCAACATGGGTCTGTGTACCAAATTTCATCAAAATATCTTAATATTCGCAACCTGCAGCGTATAAACAGTATAATTTTGGTAGGACCCTTATATGGGCACTAGGTCTAAACATGGACCGATGTTCACCAGAATCAATAGGCTGCGTTACTGGGCCAATATAGGTCTGTGTACCAAATTTTATCAAAATATCTTAATATTTACGACCTGCAGCGTATAAATAATATAATTTTTGTAGGACCCTTATATGGGCACTAGGTCTAAACATGGACCGATTTTAACCAAAATCAATAGGAGTCGTCCTTGGGCCGATATAAGTCGGTGTACCAAGTTTGATCAAATATTTGCGACCTGTAGAGTGCGCACAAGAATGCATGGACAGACAGACGGACGGACGGACAGACGGACATCGTTAAATCGAAATAAAAAAAATTCTGAGCCGATCGGTATACTATAAGGTGGGTCTAGGACCAATATTTTTTGGTGTTACAAACATCAGCACAAACTTATAATACCCTGACCACATAGTGGTGTAGGGTATAATGACCACATAGTGGTGTAGGGTATAATGAAGAGATAAACTCTAACTATGTGAAGACATACAAAAACAAATTAGATCAGAAAGTAAAGAAAGTTAACGTAAAGATAACAGATAATAAAAAATACTCTAATAATAATCAAGAATTTCATAAGGATCAATTCATTAAACAAAGGAAATATATTTCCAGATCTTTGGAAGTCCTTATCGATCCTATTGATGATCAACCTAGCTGCAGCACAAAAGCTATTAACAACCGATCTTAATCAAGGAAATGGATTCACTATCTTCCAATCAGGAGAGATATCCTTAATTCAAAATTACTCGAAAATATTACACATATTCAAAACTGAAGATTATTTAACTTACATTAACACATTAGAATTCGAAATAATGACACCAGATGACGCATATTTACAACATCAAATTAAACACACTAAACTACAATTATTGAGTTTAATACCCAGATCCCGTGCTAAACGCGTGCTAATATCTTTGGAACAGGATTAAAATACCTGTCCGGAACAATGGACGATGATAACAGGACGGAAATTGAAGAAAAACTTAGAATCAATACTCTTAATAATCATAACGTAATCGAACAATCAAATAAACAAATCAAAATCAATGCTCATTTTGACGAACAATTAAAAACATTAACAAATTTGCAAAACCTACAGACTAAATTACTTATACAAAATATGGAATTAATCAATCAAACTAAAACAGATTCACGCAAAGCTTACCTCAGATACGAAATTGAACATGTCGGGAAATTGATTGAACAAGCTAGAGAATTGCTATTGGCTTCAAAATTGCGAACACTAAACAGGAACATACTAACGGATAAGGAAATTAATGACTTTAACATTACATTGTAAAAAATGGAAAACATTGAATTAGATGTTGCGACCCAACAAAAAAACATCATTTTTATAATTAAGGTACCTAACATGAATCAAAACAACTATAAAGAAATTGTTATACAACCAATACCTAATTTTAACAAAAAACAGTTAACCTTAGTTAATAGGAACTACTTAATGAAAGATAATATAATCTATGAAACAACTAACAAAATATATAATCTAAAGGAAGAGAAAGATAATTGTATTCAAAACATATTTAACAAAAACCATATGCATTGTAATTATGAAACCAATACTTTAACAGAGATTATGGAAATTGGAGTTAACGCGATTATAGTCATTAATGGAAATTTTAAAGTAAATCACACATGTAATGAATTCCCACTCACCACATGTAATGAATTCCCACTCATGGAAACTATTTAATATATATTGAAGACTGCCAAATTTATCTAGATAAATGGTATAACAGGAAAGGTTATTCTAATACAATAATTGTACCTAATCCTATTAGAAACATAACAACTAATGATTCACCATTAACTTTAGAACAACTTCATTATAAAAATATAGAGAATATAAAAATAATCAGAGAGTTAAAACAACATAAAAAAATTCAAAATGTATCTATCTCTACTATTGTAATAATAACACTGTTCAAGTTGTAAAATGGTACTAACGTGAAAACCATATGGTTGTGTTTGGATGAGCCCCCTGACTACTACTCCACCGATGAAAGTGCCAATTTGGCTCATTGGGAAAAATTTATGGCGTTTTTTTTTTAATTTCGGTCAATTCGTCAATTTTTGACTATTTTCAGCCTATTTAAGCCCATTTAAGTCGCTTTTCCTGTATTCAAAATTTCTTGTGTTATCTTTATACGGCTCACAATGACTATTTCCACCATTAGAAAACACACATTTCAACTGAGAAAATCAAAATTTTTAGCCTATTTTCATGATTTTTGCCCATTTTTCATCGATTTTCCCCATTTTTGTGCTGTTTTTATGCGCTTTTTTGTAGTTCTTGCGCAAACTTATCGACATAATTCTTACCGTTTTTCCTTTTTACAATATATTATGCATTATTATTGCCATTTCAAGCAACTCAACACACTTTTTAAATACAAAAACCATCGTTTTTTACGCTTTTTCGGTAATGTGCGTGGACAATTAAAAAGAAAAAAGGAAAGTGTACTTTTTTAATTATTTGGGTTTTTTCCGTTGGCTACCTGCATGATTTTTTTACACAAACGCACACGAATCAGGTATATAGCCACCCTTAAAAGATGCGCCAATTCATAAGTACCTCTCAGTAAAATATTGAAACTTACGTAGTATTTATAGATGTTCATTGATCGATTTTTGTCATTCAACAAGTGTCTCCGAACGCGTAAAGTACAATTTTTTTAAAGTGACGAAAAAGTAATAAAAGTATAAATAAAGTTTCCAGTTTGAAGTGATTAATTTTTACGGTAAAAATGGATGAATGCCTGAAAAACTTCAATCATTACTGTTATATGTGCGGAAAGTGGACCATTATGTCGTCTAAGAAAAAAATTACTGATGAAATTGCAACATTGTACGAGCAGTACTTCAATATTCCAGTGACTCGTAATGTTGACTGGGTGCCTAAAATAGCTTGTTCATCGTGTGTAGCACGTTTGTATGATTGGCGAACAGGTCGACGGGAAAGCATGCCATATGGAATACCGATGATTTGGTCAGAGCCAGTCGACCACGAAAAAAACATGTGCTACGTATGTAAAAATAATGTTGTGGGTATGAACAGAAGAAAGGCTATGGAATATATTTACCAAAGTGTTCCGTCAGCTCAAACCACTCTTCCCCATTCTCCGCCAGTGCCAATCCCGAGAAAACCGAGTTCAACTGAAGAATACATCCCACCATCTTTTTTTTCGGAGCCAGAATCGAATTTTTCTTTGTATCAGCCATCAAATATTACGCCACCATGCAAACACATTTAAGTTACACAACAGCGCTTGAACATAATGTCAAGACAACTAAAGTTATCACAAAATAAAACCATAATTCTTGCTCAACATCTTAAAGCTGTGAACATCCTGTCACCAGAAGTTAAAGTGTTCGGTTCGCGTGGTCGACAGCATAAATTTCTACCGTTTTTTACTCGCAACGAAAACAATTCATTTACGTACTGTAATGATATCGATGGTTTGATGTCGGCCATGAATTACACGTACAATGCGGACCAATGGCGGTTGTTCATCGATGGATCGAAGAGCAGTCTCAAGGCTGTGCTGCTGTATTTCGATAATACAAAAAACTCTGTGCCAATTGCGCTTGCCGTGAAAACAAAGGAAACGTATGATTCCATGAAACTAATCTTGGATACTGTGAAATACCATGAACATTGTTGGAAAATATGCGCTGAGTTGAAAGTGGTTGCACTTATCTGTGGCCTTCAAACTGGTTACACTAAAAATATGTGCTACTTGTGTACGTGGGATTCACGATATACACCACAGTATGAAAAACGAGATTGGTTACCGAGAACAAATCGTCTAATCGGGCAGCAGAACGTTATCCACGAGGAGTTGGGGCCGATGGATAAGGTATTGCTGCCACCATTGCACATTAAACTTGGGTTAATGAAGAATTTCATCAAAGCGTTACTGGTGCGTGGAAATAGATTGGCTTTTGGACGATTGGAGTACATTTTTCCACGCTTGAGTGAAGCGAAAATTAAAGAAGGTAAATAAATATTTGGAATTTTTTTCCGCCAAACAAAGATGAAGTATTCTTGAAAGTTTTTATATTAAATCATATATTTATTTCAGGTGTGTTGAATGGCCCAGACATTCGCAAACTGATGAAGGATGAAGACTTCAACAATGTCCTTCAAGAGGAGGAACTCATCGCTTGGGATAGCCTGAAAGCAGTGATCGAAAAAGTTCTCGGCATTCATCGAGTGGACAATTGGCGTGCCATTGTTGATGATATGCTGCAATCTTTCGAAAACATCGGTGTTCGAATGTCGTTGAAAGTGCATTTGATGCATCACCACCAGAATCACTTCGAGAGTCAGTGGCCGTCTGAATCAGACGAGCATGGGGAACGTTTCCACCAGGTATCAGCACAGTTGGAACACTGGTATAGTGGAAAAAATTAGATTCACTTTTGGCAGATCTTTGCTGGAATTTGTTAATGGAATTTGAGGATAACGAATGATATTCCATTGCTTATTTCTCTATTTCAATTGCCAATTTAAAATGAATTACATTAATACGGAGAAACACGCATTTCCATTAATTTTTATACCGAAAAAATGTATTCAACCACACAAAATTTATTTAAATCAATAAAAAAAACCCGAAAACCATCCGAAAAAGCGTAAAAAACGATGGTTTTTGTATTTAAAAAGTGTGTTGAGTTGCTTAAAATGGCAATAATATTGCATAATATATTGTAAAAAGGAAAAACGGTAAGAATTATGTCGATAAGTTTGCGCAAGAACTACAAAAAAGCGCATAAAAACAGCACAAAAATGGGGAAAATCGATGAAAAACGAGCAAAAATCATGAAAATAGGCTAAAAATTTTGATTTTTTTCAGTTGAAATGTGCGTTCTAATGGTGGAAATAGTAATTGTGAGCCGTATAAAGATAACACAAGAAATTTTGAATACAGGAAAAGCGACTTAAATGGGCTGAAAATGGTCAAAAATTGACGAATTGACCGAAATTCAAAAAAAACGCCATAAATTTTTCCCAATGAGCCAAATTGGCACTTTCATCGGTGGAGTAGTAGTCAGGGGGCTCATCCAAACACAACCATATGGTTTTCACGTTAGTACCACAAATTTTGTGTTAAAAACTTGAACAGTGTAATTATTACCATAATTTGTATCTACATTTATGTCAAAATCCGGAATAAGAATGTTAAGCAACCTGGAGTTACCGTTAACTTACCCTTAATCCCTTTGGGAACCGGGCAAGCTTCTTCGTCTGGGGGTGTTATATCAACTCACTCTACGAATGAGCGGAAACTCCCTTTTGAATAATTATATTAAGTATCTTGACAAAACTGTACTAGTTATAAATAACCAAATATATTTTTAAGTCTTATCACATAAGAAAAAAACCCATAATTAGTAATATTGACCAAATGTATTTTTAGGTCTTATCAGATAAGGGAAAAACCCATAATTAGTAATAATAACCAAATGTATTTTAAGAAAAAACCCATGATAACAATATAATCTTTTAGTACCTTTCCTATGAAACAGATAAAAACTTATTCTGTGTTTAGGAAGGAACATCAGGCACCGATAAACGATCACCTACCTGTGTTTGTTTATCAGGATGTATATTATATTGTGTATTGAAAATATTATAAATAGAGGAACAACTAAATTTAATAAACAGAACTTATTTTACCAGCAAAGAGATATCGTCTCATTTCTTAAGCGAATATTAGGAAACGGTTAAACATTTTTCTCGAAAAGTAATGCTGATAAAATTGAAAGTAACTTCTTTCAATTCATCCGTATTCAAAATTAAACAAATAGAAATCCACCCTTTTCAAATCAGCAGTCTACAATTTATGGAAAATATTTCTATTGATTTTATCAAGAAAATTGTTATTTGCATTCAACTGAATTTAACTTAAATATATCTAAAATATTGTAGATATAACAATTTTTGTTTGCTATTTTTTGTCAACTAATATTCAGCCTAGCTCTATGCAGATTTTAACAGGGTAATTTGTTATTTTCAATTGACTAAAAGTTACTTCGAACATAAATAAAATTTTCTAAATTCAATAGTTTTATTTTTGCTATCCTTATCCTTCTAATATCTAGCAAAAACATCTGCTAGTCTTAGCAGTTTTTTCTGTCGTTTATCTTTGAGTGTATATTAACCCACTTTGCTTTACATTTACTTGGTATTTAGGTTCTTAATAAATTAAAAGCGTGTAAACGCATTTTCCCACGGTAACGTACGTGAAACAAAGCTTGTCTTTAAAGAAAAAAAATGGGTGACAGGTAACAAGTTCAATGGACATAACGTCCAGTGTCACTATTTCCCATAGTAGTGCGAAATAAAATCAATTGACGTAATTGCCTTCTCAAAAGAGGAAGAAGAAGAAGAAAACATTTTCACTGAAAAATTTAATACAAGGGAATCACCAGACTGCCGCAGTTTCGTGCCAGCCAAAGACTCGTCAGTGGTTAGTTTATATGTCAATTGGTCAAAGTAATTTTAAATTTGTCTTTATATGAAAAACTTTTTGTGTATTGCCATGACCGGGGATCGAACCGGCAGCCCTCTGCACAGACTATGACTCATAGTAACACCTCTTAACAAGATACACCACGGTCGGCATAGCGCTTAGTGTAGCTAATTGAAGCTTTTTCAATCACAGCATATACAATGTATGTTTTTGTAATCAGAAGAGCCAGAATTAACTAATACTTGAGCAATTTATTCTTCAATGAGAATGTTTCCTCTCTTCCATTGATCTCGTTACCTGTCATCAAAAATTATTATTTCTTTCAATTGAATATTTTGAATTTTTAGTGTTTACTTTAAGCGCACTTTTTCGAATTTTTGTAAATTTTTTAGTTGCAGCCCTAATTATAACTAATGCACCACATTTGTTTTTTAAAGAACAAAGATGACACCAGCAACATGGTTATGCTACCAATGGAAGGAATAGATAATGGAGATATACCAGGTGATGATAATACAGAAGAAATACGAAGGAGGCGTCGTTCAGTTCCATCCCATGAGACTCAACACATTAATATGGTAAAATAAAAGTTTGTCCAATGCAAATCAGGTTTGATATAAAAAAGTACCGGGATTTTGAAAATACCGATTCCATAATCACAGGATTACGAGATTACAGTGATATTTTGACATCCTGGGATTTTACGGGAATTTTTTTTTTTATTTTTCACTAATTATTGGTCCATATTCCTAAGAAAAGCCTGTGACTATTAGTTGGGATTGTATTCCCCATGTATTTGTTGTTGAAAAGTCACAATAAATTATATTTATTCAAATTTTTCTTTGAAAACTTCAAAAAAATTAATACTTGGCATCGACACAATCATAACATTGACAAATAAAATTTGAATTTATTGTTGTTTTGTATGAAAAGTTGTGACTAGGGAAACATAAAAGTAGCTCTAAAAATCAGCTTTAAAAACTCAAAAAATTTACTACAAATTTAATTACAATTTTTTTTAATTTACTGATTATTTTCTAAGGCCTGTATTTACAAACACTAAAGCCAAACGATTTTTATTTTAAAAAGGTCTCATACAAAATTTGTTTAATAAACCTCTTATATATCTTTACTTTTTATATAAACACAAAAAGAGATTGCTGAAAATTCAAAATTCTAAAAAATGTTGTTTGAAATTATTTTTATTTATTTATTAAAATTCGTTGATGAAATTTTTAAATAAGGAACTATTGCCAAAACTATTTTTATATAAAGAGAAAGACCCTTCTACATCAACGGAATGCAGAGGATGTATTTAAAAATCAATCTCTTTTGATGAATACTCCAAATTTGCATTTCTGTTGTTTGAACTCCCGTCTAAAATTTGTCCAATTTGCTTAAGGTTTTTGTAGCCTTTACTCTTTTCGTCTCCAACGTTTTGTTGTCGGCTGTGGCGGAAGAGGCAATTTTCATTTACTTCCCTAAGAATCATGTATCATGCGCATTAAATGCGTAATTTTTTGATAGTAGCCTTAGCCATACATGGTGCGGCAACTGTCACCAGCAAACTTTGGTTTTATCTATACTAAATTCTGTCATTGTATCATTAAATGAACGGGCAACTCTTGCGCTATTTACCTTTTCAAGAATAAAGTTTTTCAGCAAAACATTTTTTCGGAAACATCTTCAAATATGCTAAGAATTCCGAGAATTGTATTAATGTCGTGCCTATTGGATTCATCTCTAGTTTCGTCTATTGATTTTCTATTGATTTTTTAATATTATTTAGCTAGGAATTATTTATATTTTTAAGTGCTTATGCATAATAATTTGAAAACCTTATAACACGTTTATAAAATGAATTTTGTATGAAAACTTTGTTTTATAAGCCATTTATAAATTCAAAAAGTGATTAACATGCTTTGTTCTTAATAGGAACTCAGATAGAACATGAAAGGAAGTGTTGTTTTCTAAAAACGTTTTAATTTTGTCATTCCTGACAATGAAATATAAGCTGCCACAAAAGCCTCGCACAATTCCAATCCATTTTTCGGATGCTTATTTAGGTTCCTGCAAAAAAGTTTGGCATAAGTTCTGATTTCTTCGTCTTTTCATTAATTCCAAGAGCTTCTTCGAACCAAGTGTTTCTGAACATTAAATTGCTTGTCGAAATTTACTAATTTGGAACATGCATTGCAAACTAATGTCCTCCCATCCATAAATAGATAATCCTTTACAATCCTTTTTAACTTTTGGCCGCTAAAATACCGTTATCCCTTTCAACTCACTACCATTATCGTTACCAAAATAACTGAAATACCGTTATTTCTATACCTTTATCCTTAAAAAAACCGATTCCAGAATAATGTATATTTTTGTCAATTTAACAATACTCACGATAAAGATGATACACTAAAAAATCCGCAACATTTAAAAAATTAGCTGTTTTCATTTTTTTAGCACTTAAATCTAAAAATTTAGCTTAAAAATCAGCAATTATTAACCAAATTAGCTAAAATAAGCCGCTTTGATCAAAAAATACAAAAAAAGCAATTATGATCAAAAATAGCAAAAAATGTCTCTAACAAATATGGTTCAAATTGTTTACTTTTTAACGAATCGAATTTATATTAAATCTATTACACTGTGAGACAAATGGTAGGGGTCAGTGATCGGGAAGGGTTCAAACTACCGGGGAAAGTTATATCGGTAAAAAAGAAGTTATACGTGTCCCGGCGTTTCGCTGGGTCACCTCTAGGAATCGAGATATATCGATTTGACCTTTGGTGGTCTTTTTTTTTGACATAACTCGAGAACCACTAGTCCGATTTTGCTCAAACAATTTTAAAAAAATTAAAAATTACAATTCCTTTAATCTGTTCATATAACGTTTTTCTATATACTCAACAGTTTTGCCGGTAAAAAAAAAAAGATATATCTCGATTCCTAGGGGTGACCCAGCGAAACGGCGGGACACGTATAACTTGTTTTTGACCGATATAACATTTCCCGTTGGTTTCATCCCATCCCGATTTTGACTGTCGCATAGTGTTATTTACCAAAAAAAGTTGACTTCCCGATCAAAAAAATTCATATATAGTCATATATAGTAATATCTTGTTTTATCTTATAATATGTGAATATATATGTTGTCATGAATAGCCACATATAATTATATGTTTCTTATGTTGTACCTTATATAACCATATATTTTTGTATATTGTCTTTTATAAAATTAGATACCAACCAAATATGCTATACATAATGAGATATGACAGATCTATTGTCATATATAATAATAAATGATCATATATAACATAATATATGATAACATATGAAGGCATATAAGCCACATATTTTGAGATATAATGATATATGTCCTCCTATAGAAATTTTTTGGTTGTATGATGTAAGATATTTTTATATATGAATATATATTATATTAAATGCTCTAAGATATAGAATTCAATTTTCTTTAGAATTGAATGAATTCCTTTTCTTAAGTACTTCACTGAATTCGTTCAACTGAACGCGTTTATCAAACAATAAATTCAAAGAATTAATTCCATTGCAATACTTATCATTACTAAATCAAATGAATTAATTCACTGATGAACGCGTTCAATTTTATAAATCGAACGGGAAAAAAGTGAATTAATTCCTTAATTCCTTACTGAATTAATTCACCACTGAATTCATTCATTTTCACTTTCATTCAGTGAATTAAAAAAAAATATAATTACATTGAGTGAATTGAAAAAAAATAAAATTACATTCAGTGAATTAAAAAAAATTAAATTACGTTCAGTGAATTAAAAAAGAAAAAATTACGTTCACTGAATTGAAAAAAAAATTACGTTCACTTAATTGCAAAACAAAAATTACGTATGCTGAATTAAAATCCTGTTTTCTGCCGTTCAGTAGAAGAAAACATTGTATTGTAAAAACGTATAAATAATAGTTATATTTTTTCCAAATTCATCTATATCTGTAAACTTTTTATTTTTAATAGTAAAAGGCTTTATTTTTTAATCATGTAGTTTGATAAAGTGCATCGGGTTTCTCTAACACTTAATATATGTGACCTTCTCCGAGAAAAGGGACCTAGTGTGTGAAAATGAAGTTTTGAGAAGAACGCATTTAAAGTTTCATAACGCATTATCACTTTGAACACACCTTCAGTTGGGAGATGCGACTTGGTATGGTTAGTTATGATTGGGTTCCGACTTTGGTGTCGTCATGCCTATGTGGTGACGTATTTTTTTCGCTTTTAGTGTGACAATACCTTTGCTATTGTCGCTGCTCTGTTCGCTCTCAGCAAAGGGTTGATGTGCGTATACTAATACGAAGAACACTGTAAAAATAACTATAAGAAAGGAAAAGAATAAAGTGATGCTTCAGTCTTGTGCCAACTGTATAGCGAGTGTTATCAATATCTCAAAAGTTGTTTCGCAATTTTGGTTGTTTTGTAATTTTGTTACTAAGCTGATGTTAATTTGAAGTAATTCTTATAAAAATGGATATTTCTGACAGTTTTGATGATGATTTAAAAAGACTCGGTTTATGGCGATGATGAGATCGATATGACGTTATCTGAAAGTGTCGGTGCTAATACTTCGGGACTAACTGAAAATCAAAGTTTTTTGCATGATGTTTCCGAATCCAATATTATATCCGAATTGGAGGAATCCGTTGAGGAAGCGCCGAAAAAAGAAAAAACTGAAATTGTCAATCGGAAGAAAATCAAAGTACCAGATCACGAAACACCGAAAAAAAAGTCCAAACTCCAAAAAAAATTCGAAGACTGACGAAAAAAAACAATTTAAAACCAAAAAATCAAAAAAAATAAAATTTTAATGTTTTTCTCATTTTTATCGATTTTCCCAAGTTCGTTTTGTACGTTTTTATGGGGTAAATAAATTTTTATCAGAAATCTAACTCGTTTCATCTTATTCTACACCCTTTTAGGTACCAGAATCCACTCTTAAGTCCAAACCCGTTGTTTGACACACTAGGTCCCTTTTCTTGGAGAAGGTCACATATATGTAATTTGTTTATTTTCACTAGCAAACGCTGTAAAATTGCTTAGTTGAAAATTTTATTTGTAAATAAATGTTTTCTTCTACTGAAGGGCAGAAAACAGGCTTTGAGTTTTTTTTTTTTTTAATTCACTGAATGAAAATGAAATTGAGTGAGTTTTTTTTAGATTTTTAAGAGAATTTTCAGATTTTTAAGAGGATTTAAGAGATTCCAATGTTGCCTCAACATTCAAAAAATTCCCGTGCCAACAAACATTTGTCAATAGTGTCAATTTTGGGCTTTTTAAAACTAATACTGATAGTTAATATAGTTTTATTTTTTAAAATATAGTTTATTTTAACAAAAACAATATTCATTTAAATTAACAATAACGGTGAAAATAAATTATATATTATTTGTATAATAAAATAAATTATTTACAAAATTTTCAAATAATATTAACAAAAATTATTAAAAACATAAGTTGAGTTATATATTATTTGTATAATAAAATAAATCATTTAAAAATTTTTAAAATAATATTAACAAAAACTATTAAAAGCAGTAGTTGAATAAAATTTACTACACTCATTAAAAAACCCCTAAATGGAAAATCAAACTTGACAACATTGATCAAAGAATTTTTTTTAAAAGAAAAAAACGAAAAAATGTTTCTCAAAATGCTCTTCCAACTCATTTTTTCTCTTAACAACATCATCAACATGTTTTCTTAGCCTTTCCCAAGTTCGCCACACAACAACAAAATTTGGTGAGGACGGTAGTTTCTCTATAGGTTTATACTTGTTGATATGTATACACAAGAATTTTGCTTTAGTTAAACCGTACAGAAAAAAAACTCAAAATTATTGAAAAAAACGAAAAATCATGTTAAAGCAAACCGAATTAATATTTTAAGGAATGTAAGCAAAGGAATATTTTAACACTAGGCAACAAATTTTCACAAAATCACAATTAGTGTTTTAACATTTTTAAATTTTAACGAAAACAAAATTAATATAATTTTATCACTAGCAACGCGATTAGGTTTAATCAAGTTATTAAAATTATTCCAAAAAACACCTTAACTGATTCTATTTAGGGGTTGTTTCACCATACTGTCCTGCACTATTCTTTCCCCTCTTAACCACTTTAAACAGTCTTTATTTTTTTTTATCTGTGTTTTAACAGGTTCTAGTAACAACAATTTTATATAAAAATTCAATTTCTTTAATTTTCTTTTAAAGTTAACCAACTTTTACGAATAAAATTTTATGCAAAATTTTTCCTTTTTTCTTTTTTTCAAATATTTGGCACGTACACCCGAGAGTTTTTGTTTGTAAATCGAGGTCTTTTTCCAACTTTTAGAATTATTATTCAAATTATTATTAACATGCATAGGAAATTAAAAAAAAATGTTGAGTGGCCATTTTTTTATAATTTAACAATTTTTTTCCTCGCTCTTCAACATTTTGCAAATATGTCTTCTACACTATTTTATTATAGTTAGTTTTAGCGGGTTTTTCACTTTTATAATGGAGTTTCTTATTGGTTTTTTCCACAATTCACATTAATATATATATCAACTATGTATAGATTAATTTTTATGAATTTTTTTATAAAAAATTCCTACACACTTTTGGGCCACTTAATATTTTTTTTTTTTATATATTGCTTCAGCGATTAAATTTCCGAAACGTTGCCAATGACATTAACACAACCGAACTGCCTTAAAACAATCTACCCAAACGCTTGCTCGCCGATGGTCTGATAGAGCAAAGAGAGCAAATTAACCAAAAGCTTTTATTTGTCTACTCCAAGTCAGGATTTGTTGTTGATATATTTGCCTGTAGACAGAGAACTTATATTCTTAGAGAAGGTGCATTAGAAAGCTCACTTTTTTTTGAGCTTTCTATGGCGTGAACGATGAGGGCAAAAATTTGATTTTAGCAAATTCTACTTTATCACTAGATGACGTTAGTGTTCCCGTGAACTGAAGGGACAAATTATTTTTGTTTACGAAATGTGGTAAGGTAGGACATGTAAGAAATGTAATAGGCGAGCAGCAAAATTAGGATGGGTGAAAAAAACAAAAATCAGGAATTTGTTTTTCTTTTAGGCGAGGGGGGCGCATATTACTACATGTTATTGTTTATGATATTTGGGTGTGCGGGGTTGTAGAAAATGTTTTTTTTATTGGTGGATAGGTTTCTTGACATGGGGGTATAGTTAAATGTTTGTAACTTAAGGGACGAGGAGGGATGGCTAGATTTTTGTTTTAATGTGTATAAATTGCATTAGATGCGTGTGTATGTGCATTTTTGTTTACATTTGTAACAACAATAAGCTTTACACGCAGGAGCAACAACAATGTTTACAATTTTTTTTTTTGTTGTTTTGGTTTTTTTATTTTGTTTTTTTTTTTGTTTGGTGAAGCAAAAGATAAGCAAACCAACAACAAACATACTGTTTTTTATTGTTGGACAAAAATATTTTCTATCATTATATATGTATGTATGTACATATATATGTACATATGTACATATATGTATATGTAGGTGTTAAAACTTATTAAATTTTAATTTTTTTGAATTTGCCAAATTTCACTATTCTTTGAAATTTGGCAACATGGCTTGTGTTCGTATATTGTGTATTACAATTACTAACATAAAATATTTTTGGATTTATAATCTAAAAAACATCTTTATTTCTGTTTGTAAAAATGGTAATGTATATTTGAAATTTTTGAAATATTTGAAATATTTGCAATATTTCAAAAATTTCAAAATATTAAAAAAAAGGAAGCTAAGTATTTTACTTAACTACATATTTCATTTATTTCAAAATATTTATATTTCAGCTTTGAAGTATTAATATTAACAAAATATTTATATTTCAGCTTTGAAATATTAATATTTATTTACTTACTCCAAATTATTTGAAATAAATAAAAAAATATTAATATATTACAACTCAAATATAAATATTTGTTTACTTGCTTAAAAACCTTTTTAAGTAAGTAATAAAATACTTATACTTGAACTTTCAAATATAATTACGAAAAATATTTCAAATTGTTAATTTAAGTAAATATTTTTAAGTAACTATACAGCTTTGTTCCTGGCACGAGCAAATTTTTTTTCGAAAATCTATTTTTCAATACTGATAAGCATATACATTCAAAAATGCTTGACAGTTACTACATGACAATTGTTTGTGTAGTAATCAGTAGTAGTTGTTTTCAACTGTAATTACTGTTGTTTTCCTATGCAAAAATATAAAACAATTGGTATGACAGTTATTTAAAGAACTAACAAGAAGTACTGCAATCTTTTAGCACTTGGTTAAAGCAGTTATTTTTAATATCCCAGTGAAAAATGCTCATATACGCTCAAATATGTTCATATATGGTTTATGTATGGACGCATATGAACAAATATGGATTTTTTATGAACATATATGGATTTTATATGAACATATATGGAAGAGGCACTCATACATGGACAAATATGGAAGTATAAGTTATTCGATTTATGCAAAAGTGACTTGTATATGAACATATTTGGAAGAATACATTTTTCCATATGTGTAAGAGGAACTCATATTTGGGTAAATTTTAAATTATATTTAATGCAATGAATAAAAAAAGGAACATATGTAGCGCCTAATTTGAATGTCATATATAAATTTATATCTATAGTACAACCTTATAATAAAGGACAGCAACGTTCGCATGTATGCGCATATATTTAATAAATGTATATGTTCATATATGTCCATATACTTAGGTGTTACCTCATTTTTCGGATCCATACATATATGGTTGGACCATAAATGTTCATATATGGACATTTTTCACCGGAATGATAATAAACAACTACCAAAACAGTATTTTGACAGTAAACTGTTATTTTTAAAATACAATTTTTTTTCAATTTCGTTTAATTTGAAAAATTCTTCGTTAGTTTATATTTCAGTGTTGTTAACTTTCTTTTAAAATCGCTAAAAACAAAGAAAAATTTGGTCATGTTTAAAGTGCTGCAATTTTAAGTCTGGTGACTATTTGTAGATAAAAATAATGCAAGACTTAAGGAAATTTTATAGGAATTTCAAAAATATACAGTTTGTACAGAACCGATCAGTACTGCCTAAATTTTATTATGTAATTTGATAAAAGGTTGATATCGCAAATTTTTCGTTAAAAGCCACGCCCACTTAAAATAAGTGACAAAATGAGAAAACAAACATTACGCTAAAATTCTGCATAATTTTCTGAACCATCTCCTTGCCTTTCGTGGCGAATTTAGCCACTATTTTGATCTTTAAAAATAAAGGCAACAACAATAAAATTAAAAAAAAAATTGAATTGACTTAATTTCGTGAGCACAAGTGTATATGGAAAAATGTATTCTTCCAAATATGTTCATTAGAGTGGTCCAAAAAAACATGAAAGTTGGAATTCGCGATCTCCACAATGTTGCCCCTATTCCTTAATGTCTAAAAACTCTCTGTGCCAAGTTTCAGCTAAATCCGCTGTTATTTAGAGGTAGCACAAAAAGGTGTCTTTTAAGAATTAGTAATTTACCTCTAGAGTAATTTATACAAAAAGTAGGGTTGACTTTAAATTTAATTATTTCTTAACCTGTACGCTATTATGTAACAGTTTTTTTAAATCTGGTCTTAAATAATGTGAATATAAGGAATTTGAAATCAAAACTTAAAAAAATTAAGTAACTTTTATGTAATTCGCGGTTTTTTTTAAATTTATACAAAAAAATACATATTTTAGTCAAATTTTCGAAATTTTCCGAAAAGATGTAATTAAAACTTCAACTTGTTTTTGCCTTGTATGCGCAAATTTCTCAAATCTGATTTTTATTTTAACGAAGATTATGAATCAGCAATCAAAATTTAAAAAAAATTTGTGGTTTATGAATTATTCGCGGTTTTTGGAAATTCAAAAAAACTCAAGTTTTTTGAGATATTTTCCTAATTACCTGTAAACGGTGTTATCGAAAAATGCAATTTATTATACTTTTGCAGTTCACTTACCAAGGACCTTCATTATATATAACACTGATTTTAATTTTAAAAAGGATAACAGATATCCTTGCAAATTAACTTAAAATTTTACATTTTTTAATATTTCGCTATTATTTAGATTGCTATAATTTTATTGCTACCAAAAACCCTATCTCACATAATAGGACATTTCACAGATATATATTAATGCAAAAACGAAATTTTCATATTGGTAAATATAAGAAAACATCCTGATCGAAGTTGATCATTTTTTGTGTGTAATTTTCAAATTTCGCGAAATCCGCGACTCCGATTTCAGTTTTGATTTCATATTCGTAATGTACACCTAAAAATATATTAGATTTGATATGTCGCGATCATAATAATTATATTTAATTTTTCTCATTTTTTCCATTATTTTTAATTAATTAAAAATAATAGAACAAGTACAACCTCGAAACTTCAATTGCGATGTGCTACCTCTAAACAAAACTTTTTTGGTGATTTTTTTGATCAGACCACATTTTTTTTCAAAGTGGCATATTTGTAGGGTTGTGGAGCGTGAAAATTCCAACTTTTTTTTTTTGGACCACTCTAATGTTCATATACAAGTCACTTTTGCATAAATCGAATAACTTATACTTCCATATTTGTCCATATATGAGTGCCTCTTCCATATATGAAATAGCAGATGCCTCCATATATGTCTGTGTATGAAATCTTTTTCAATATATGGAATCACATATACTTCCATATATGTTCATATAAAATCCATATATGTTCATAAAAAATCCATATTTGTTCATATGCGTCCATACATAAACCATATATGAACATATTTGAGCGTATATGAGCATTTTTCACTGGGATATTAAAAATAACTGCTTTAACCAAGTGCTAAAAGATTGCAGTACTTCTTGTTAGTTCTTTAAATAACTGTCATACCAATTGTTTTATATTTTTGCATAGGAAAACAACAGTAATTACAGTTGAAAACAACTACTACTGATTACTACACAAACAATTGTCATGTAGTAACTGTCAAGCATTTTTGAATGTATATGCTTATCAGTATTGAAAAATAGATTTTCGAAAAAAAATTTGCTCGTGCCAGGAACAAAGCTGTATAGTTACTTAAAAATATTTACTTAAATTAACAATTTGAAATATTTTTCGTAATTATATTTGAAAGTTCAAGTATAAGTATTTTATTACTTACTTAAAAAGGTTTTTAAGCAAGTAAACAAATATTTATATTTGAGTTGTAATATATTAATATTTTTTTATTTATTTCAAATAATTTGAAGTAAGTAAATAAATATTAATATTTCAAAGCTGAAATATAAATATTTTGTTAATATTAATACTTCAAAGCTGAAATATAAATATTTTGAAATAAATGAAATATGTAGTTAAGTAAAATACTTTGCTTCCTTTTTATAAATATTTTGAAATTTTTGAAATATTGCAAATATTTCAAATATTTCAAAAATTTCAAATATACATTACCATTTTTACAAACAGAAATAAAGATGTTTTTTAGATTATAAATCCAAAAATATTTTATGTTAGTAATTGTAATACACAATATACGAACACAAGCCATGTTGCCAAATTTCAAAGAATAGTGAAATTTGGCAAATTCAAAAAAATTAAAATTTAATAAGTTTTAACACCTACATATACATATATGTACATATGTACATATATATGTACATTAGAGTGGTCCAAAAAAAAAAAAAGTTGGAATTTTCACGCTCCACAACCCTAAAAATATGCCACTTTGAAAAAAAATGTGGTCTGATCAAAAAAATCACCAAAAAAGTTTTGTTTAGAGGTAGCACATCGCAATTGAAGTTTCGAGGTTGTACTTGTTCTATTATTTTTAATTAATTCAAAATAATGGAAAAAATGAGAAAAATTAAATATAATTATTACGATCGCGACATATCAAATCTAATACATTTTTAGGTGTACATTACGAATATGAAATCAAAACTGAAATCGGAGTCGCGGATTTCGCGAAATTTGAAAATTTCATACACAAAATTATCAACTTCGATCAGGATGTTTTCTTATATTTACCAATATGAAAATTTCGTTTTTGCATTAATATATATCTGTGGAATGTCCTATTATGTGAGATAGGGTCTTTGGTAGCAATAAAATTATAGCAACCTAAATAATAGCGAAATATTAAAAAATGTCAAATTTTAAGATTATTTGCAAGGATATCTGTTATCCTTTTTAAAATTAAAATCAGTGTTATATATAATGAAGGTCCTTGGTAAGTAAATTGCAAAAGTATAACAAATTGCATTTTTCGATAACACCGTTTACAGATAATTAGGAGAATATCTCAAAAAACTTGAGTTTTTTTGAATTTTCAAAAACCGCAAATAATTCATAAACCACAAAATTTTTTTAAGTTTCGATTGCTGATTCATAATCTTCGTTAAAATAAAGATCAGATTTGAGAAATTTACGCATACAAGGCAAAAACAAGTTGAATTTTTAATTATATCTTTTCGGAAAATTTCGAAAATTTGACTAAACTATGAATTTTTTTGTATAAATTAAAAAAAAAAACCGCGAATTACTTTAAAGTTACTTAATTTTTTTAAGTTTTGATTTGAAATTCCTTATATTCACATTAATTAAGACCAGATTTAAAAAAAATTGTTAAATAATAGCGTACAGGTTAAGAAATAATTAAATTTAAAGTCAACCCTACTTTTTGTATAAATTACTCTAGAGATAAATTACTAATTCTTAAAAGACAACTTTTTGTGCTACCTCTAAATAACAGCGGATTTAGCTGAAACTTGGCACAGAGAGTTTTTAGACATTAAGGAATAGGGGCAACATTGTGGAGATCGCGAATTCCAACTTTCATGTTTTTTTGGACCACTCCAATGTACATACATACATATATAATGATAGAAAATATTTTTGTCCAACAATAAAAAACAGTATGTTTGTTGTTGGTTTGCTTATCTTTTGCTTCACCAAACAAAAAAAAAACAAAATAAAAAAACCAAAACAACAAAAAAAAACATTGTAAACATTGTTGTTGCTCCTGCGTGTTGTTGTTACAAATGTAAACAAAAATGCACATACACACGCATCTAATGCAATTTATACACATTAAAACAAAAATCTACCCATCCCTCCTCGTCCCTTAAGTTACAAACATTTAACTATACCCCCATGTCAAAAAACCTATCCACCAATAAAAAAAAACATTTTCTACAACCCCGCACACCCAAATATCATAAACAATAACATGTAGTAATATGCGCCCCCCTCGCCTAAAAGAAAAACAAATTCCTGATTTTTGTTTTTTTCACCCATCCTAATTTTGCTGCTCGCCTATTACATTTCTTACATGTCCTACCTTACCACATTTCGTAAACAAAAATAATTTGTCCCTTCAGTTCACGGGAACACTAACGTCATCTAGTGATAAAGTAGAATTTGCTAAAATCAAATTTTTGCCCTCATCGTTCACGCCATAGAAAGCTCAAAAAAAAGTGAGCTTTCTAATGCACCTTCTCTAAGAATATAAGTTCTCTGCTGTAGATCTATTTTACAAGCACAAGGTGCCAAATCTATCAAAAAGAGATTTTTATAAGAATTTATTTCAAATAGAAAGCTAAGTGGCTAGCATTTTACCCATTGAGATGGCACCAGAGGGAAAAACGTAATTAGAAAGTCCAGCCAAACGTAGAGGTCCCACAGAAATTAAGAACAATGGTAAAAAGTACATCCAGTTGGCTCCTAAACACTATAGGAACGCCAATGCGTTTAAGAGTCAAAATGACCAGAAATCCCCTTGGGAAAAGGTACCTTGTCAACGATTTCTCGTCTCCTATTAACCAGCAGTAAAAGCTGTAGTAAAACAAATAAAAACCCAAAGTTCTCTTAAGTAAAAACCAAAAAAAAATGCAATCGATTGTAATGAAATAGACCATGCAAATTAAAACAACATACTCACTTGATTTATTTATTTGTTTTAATGGGGGAACTCTTTTAAAATTCCGCACCAAATGTCTCATGAAAGAAGCAAGATATTTGCAAATAAAAAAAATTACCACAACTCACTAACGTTTATCTTTATAAAAACCTTAATATTTAAATTTGTCACTTTAGTATTTTATTAAACTTTGTTCCACCAGAGAACTTTCTCCAAGGACTGTAGGATAGTAAAATGGCTGATGACCTTATCATTTGGCCAAACGAAAGCTCGGTTTCACCATTATGACTCGGGAAAAATAAAACAGCTAACGTTTTTATCCAATTTTTGGTCAGATGCCCAACAAATAAACATAAGATAAACGTCAAAATACAATAAACAGACGAACATTAGGGAAGTAGCCGTTCACGTACAGATAGCGTTGTACAAAAGCGTTAAAAATTTCAAAACAAAAAATCTTTGAATACTAAACCAATGAAAATAAAGTAAAAACCAATGGGAAACAAAAAAATAAATAAATATTGAGAAATTTTGCAAGCGCCATTACATAAATAAATAATTTTATTGCAGATTTTTAGTTGATCTGAAGATGTTATTTTTGTTCGGTTTAAGATCAAATATTACAAATTCTAAATAGAATTTACAATTTTTATTTTACAACCAATAGAGAAAAACTTATGAAAAAAACTTTCCTAGAACCAATGGTTGACAATTAATGCATTTTCAAGTGACACCGCTCACTATCATCAGATTATCTTTATGGGGTCCTCTCTAGGCTATAATGTAGATTTTAGTTTTTTGTATATATATGTTCAATTTCAAAGAAATGCATTTTGAGAAGTAAATTCAAACATTTTTACTTATCCATTTTTCATTATTATAACTAACGAAAACCACATATCTTTAACAAAGCTATTATTTTTCCCTATGTTGTAGTTGTGCTTTTTCATTCATTTTTCGTTAGTTATAATAATGAAAAATGGATAAGTAAAAATGTTTGAATTTACTTCTCAAAATGCATTTCTTTGAAATTGAACATATATAAGTTAAGACAAAATACATTTAAAACTTAAATATAAAATAGCAACGACGATATTTGATGACTTAATGAAAAGTATTGTTAAAAACGTTCACATGCTGACTCTGCGTCTAGACAGACTTAAGCAATACAGCAATGTTCACCAACACGAGCCTGGATTGTATTACAACGTGAGAAACAACAAACGACAATACAACGGTGTGCAGTAGAATATAAATTAGGGTAGTTTGTAAGAAACTTTGCTCTTTTGTAATCTGAAAATCAATAAAGAAACAACTGTTGAGCTAATCACTCAGCAGTTGAACATTTTTTTAAAAAACAAACTCGTAACAATAAATTAATTTATATACAAAAAACTAAAATCTACATTATAGCCTAGAGAGGACCCCATAAAGATAATCTGATGATAGTGAGCGGTGTCACTTGAAAATGCATTAATTGTCAACCATTGGTTCTAGGAAAGTTTTTTTCATAAGTTTTTCTCTATTGGTTGTAAAATAAAAATTGTAAATTCTATTTAGAATTTGTAATATTTGATCTTAAACCGAACAAAAATAACACTCATTGTAAATAAATAATTTTTAATTAAAATCTCTTTTTTAAACAACAAATAAGTGTACATTAGGGCGGGTCAAATTGTATGGATAAAAATTTTTTGATATTGCGTCATCGATTTTTCGAAAGCTTTTAGAATGGGGAAAAAAAAGTTCCACTACGACATATCAAAAAAATCATTTTCGAGGCTCCCAAATTTAAATTTTTTGCAATTTTATAATAAATGCTAGATTAGCGTCATCTTGAGGTGGCTTTTTGAAAAAACTGATAAAGTTGTAAACAATATAACATTACAACCTTTCCAGAAAGGTATTACTTATGAAAATCGGATAAAAAATGTGTCAACTAGAGGTAAAAGTATATAAGTAAAATTATTTTCTCCATTATCATCATTTCTCATCATTATCATCATTTCATCATCAAGCAGAAAATAATTTTACTTATATACTTTTACCTCTAGTTGCCACATTTTTTATCCGATTTTCATAAGTAATACCTTTCTGGAAAGGTTGTAATGTTATATTGTTTACAACTTTATTAGTTGTTTCAAAAAGCCACCTCAAGATGGCGCTAATTTAGCATTTATTAGAAAATTGCAAAAATTTTAAATTTGGGAGCCTCGAAAATGATTTTTTTGATATGTCGTAGTGGAACTTTTTTTTCCCCATGCTAAAAGCTTTCGAAAAATCGATGACGCAATATCGATTGCTAAATCGACCCACCCTAGTGTACATACATTTAAAACAAAATATAAAGTGTTTAAATAAAGTAAAAAAATGCCCAAAAAAGGTGGTCGTCGCAGTATTGCAAAAAAAAATATGCTTTGTGATCATTGCGAATATGAAATCAAAACAGAATCTGAAGATTTTATACAATGTGACAAGTGCGGGAAAAACTTCCACTCGCAATGTTCTAATTTGAGTAGAAAAGAATTTGAACGTTTGTTAGAAAATGAAATGTTTATCTGTGAGTTTTGTAAAGAAGGAAGTGGAGAGATAAGAAAAGAATTAAATACAATCAAAACAGAACTTAGAAAACTAGAAAAGTTGGAGAAATTGGATCAGCTGACTGAATCAATAAACTTTATGTCAGCTAAGTTTGATGAAGTCTTTAAAGATGTGGCAGAAAACAAGAAGAAGATATCAGAGATGGAAAAAGAGAACAAAAAATTAAAAACTGAAATAAAAACATTGAAATCTTCTGTGAAAATTTTAAATGACAATCGAGTTAAAAACGATTGTATTTTTCAGCGGGTTAGATGTTATCGATGGTACTAATGCGGTGGATGCTGTGGTAAACCTAACGAAAGATGTTGGTGTCGATTTGGATACAAATGCTGTTGAAGACGCCTACTTTCTTAAAAATAAGAGGCAATCTAGTAAGAAAAAAACCTTGGTCGTAAAATTTTCTTCCAAAGTGCATAAAGATAAGCTGATGTCATCGAAATCTAAATTAAAGGAAAAAAAGTACAAGTGAGGTATTTGTTCGTGATTATTATAGTAAGGAAACAATGAATCTTTTTAATCATTGCAAATCATTAAAAACAATTGGGTATCAACATGTTTATACAAGGAACGGAAAAGTTTATTGCAGGAAAAGTGATATTTCTAAGCAACAATTAATTAGATGTGAAGATGATGTAGATAATATGCTATTGGAAGCTACAACAAATAGACATTGGAAGAGAAGATCTATGGTTCATAATAGGGAAGTTGAAACTGCTATTTCTAGTGATGATGGTGCTGCTTATGAATTCCCTTCGTAAGGAAATGTATAACTTATTATTTATGATTTATTTTTTATTCTTTTTCTTTCTATATTTATGATAAAAAATCAATATTTTAAACAATTTGCCAATTTTAAAAATTATGTTAGTAGTTTGAATTGCAATTATTTTAATATAATAAGCATAAATATCAGAAGTCATCTGTTGAAAAATTTAATAAATTTAAATCTTTATTAGCAAAATTCTCTAAATTACCAGATATAATAGCGGTTCAGGAAACATGGTTTCAAGAGAATATTACACAGATTTATGAAATTCCTGGTTATAATAATATCCATTGTTGTAGGGATGATAACTATGGAGGTACGTCGTTGTATTTAAATAAAAGCTTAAATTATTCAGTTTATATTTGCAAAAGTGCAAATTTCGTTGAACTTAAGCTATAACGTTATTTGATTTTAAAATCGATCACAAACCATTGAAACTTATATATTTTTACCGATCACAAAGATGTAATTTTAATGATTTCATTAATCTGTTTGATGTTGTTTTAAATGATCATGCGCAGAATCCAATAATTGTATTTGGTGATTCAAATATAGATATGTTTCAAAATCCTTATTACTTTGATTATGATTGCGAAAGTACTCACAATCTGATAACAAGGCCTGATAGTGGAACATGTATAGATCATGTGTTTAGCAACATTTCTGAAAGAATTTTTGTGGACTCAGTGGAGTGTAATCTATCGGATCACAACATTATTTGTTGTAAGTTGAAAAGTAAAACTTTAACAAAACAATATATAGAGACTTCAAAAACTCACTGTGATTATACAAAAGCTTTTTTACCTCGTAGTTATTCGTCATTGAATGCGTCAGTATTGGCTGATACACTGGTGTCGTGTATGAAAGCTGCCATTGAATATTCTTCCATAACAACTGAGTGCAGAAAAAAGGTGAGATTTGAACTCACCCCATGGATAAACAAAAATCTACAAGAATTAATTTTATTAAAAGAAAAACTATTAAGAAAAAGGCGCAGGTCTAAAAACAAAGATAATGTTGAAGATGTTTTAAAACGGATAAGTAAAGTAATTAAGGTTGCTTCAAAGGAATGTGGAAATAATTATTATGCTGATACCTTACACAAAATAGGAAGTGATCCTAAGAAATGTTGGAAATTTATTAATAGTACTCTTGGTAGGTCAAAAAGTAATGATATAACTTAACGATTCTCAAGGGCAAAAAATTGTATGTGATCAAATAAAAGTTAACCGTTTTAATAATTATTTTCTTACTGCTGTGGAAGATCTTAAACAGCAAATAGAAACTCAACCTGGAGACACGTTTAATTCGGTACAAACTATTTCTAGATTCCGCTATTGTTTTACACTTAATAATGTTAGCATTGATGATATTACTGAAGTAATTTTGAATATGAAAGTAGACAAAAGTCCAGGCAATGATAATATTTCACCAAAATTTGTAAGGGAGTGTAGAGTGGAAATTACACCCGTACTAGTGGATATTTTTAATAAAATGGTTAATAATTCCGAATATCCTGATATCCTTAAGATTCATAAAATAGTTCCAATAACAAAGGAGGTAAATGTTGCAAATGTAGATAAATACCAACCGATTGCGGTTCTATCTACAGTAGACAAAATTTTCGAAAAGATATTGCATGATAAATTATTATTTTACCTGGAGGAGAATAGGCTTTTATATGATTTTCAATTTGGATTCAGAAGTGGCTGTAATACTGAAGATGCAGTGTTAAATGTAATCAAATATATTTCTAATGGATTAGATAATGGTTTCAGTGGTGTTGCTGGAGTATTTTTTGATTTTACAAAGGCTTTTGATCTTGTAGATCATCAAATTTTGCTACAAAAATTAGTATACTATGGTGTTCAGGTGTTGTTTCAAAATTACTTCGCCAACAGGAAACAGTATGTTCACATAAATAATTCAAAGGAATTTATATGAAAAAAGAGTTCGATATGTGATATACATCCCTTCGACGTTTAATTTATTAGTGACTTAGGAAAAACTATTTTAAATAAATCATCTTAATTTTTGCATTAAAAATACAAAAATTGTTTTTTCGGACTTTCTATATTTTCAGTTAGAATATTCTTCTACCTCAAGTCCAAATTCTAATAAGATATTGTCATATTAGATTTTATTTGTTGTTTCAAAAAAGGGTTGATCATTTTCATGATAGACAATACAATTGTTTCGTAGACATCACTCTACTCTTCAGTTGTCCGCAATAAGAAAATGAGAACTTTCTTACTCAAACCGAGACATTACATAAGGTACAAAAATTCAACGGGACGAGAATTTTGTTCTTTCGTATATGAACTGTCTGATTTGGTAAAACCAGCTATAAATCAACTCCTTTTTGAAAGCAACAATTACATAAAAGTACCCTTTGGGTACTATTTATATGTATGTTTGTTGTCAATACATTTTGTAAAAACAACTAACTTTAAACTCAAAACAAATTAATTATTTGAATGAGTTTCTAAACCATCATCTTAATTTTTGCATTAAAAATACAAAAATTGTTTTTTCGGACTTTCTATATTTTCATATATTTAGTTAGAATATTCTTCTACCTCAAGTCCAAATTCTAATATGATATTGTCATATTAGATTTTATTTGTTGTTTTGTTGCTTTCAAAAAGGAGTTTATTTATAGCTGGTTTTACCAAATCAGACAGTTCATATACGAAAGTACAAAATTCTCGTCCCGTTGAATTTTTGTACCTTATGTAATGTCTCGGTTTGAGTAAGAAAGTTATCATTTTCATATTAGAATTTGGACTTGAAGTAGAAGAATATTCTAACTAAATATATTTTAAATAAAAATATTTACCAGATTCTGTGTTAGTTTTCCTACAAAAAAACATCAGATTCTAAAATGACTACCTTAAATAAAATTTTTATGATAAATATTTATAAATTATCTGAATAAATTTTCAAATTTATTGATTTAGATAATGGAAAACTAACGTATTTGTGAACAATTGTTGTTATAGTTATTGAGAAAAATCGTCATTTTGAAGAGGAAAATCATCATTTGGCTTTTCTCGATAGTAAAAATCGTCAAAATGACGATAAATCGTCAAAACTGGCAACATTGCAACCATCACGAAATTTAGCATTAGCTGCAGTGTTACCATATATTTTTTTTAGAAAACTGTAAAAAAAACTGTTTCTTTATAGAAAAACTGTTTTTCGGAAAAATTTTAAAAATCAGAAGAAATTCTGGGATCCCGAAGTATTCTGTGACTAAAATATTATCAAATGGTCTCAATTTTCAAAATATCGAGATTTGAACAATTTAATTGCGTTTGGCATTTATAGTAATCGACTTTTTGCACAGCCTTCTAACGAAACTTTTTTAAGAATTTTGGTCTCCTAGGCCCGAATCTGAAGTTAAAAAAAGTTCATCGAATCACCCTTCCGAGATGTGAACCTTTTTTTATTAACCCCTGACTTAGGATAGAATACTTTACAGGTCAATGTTGTACTTCAAAATATTTTTTATGGATTTGCATTCCGCATAAAATTACATTTCATTTGAATGAGTATTATTATGTCGGGAATTGTTTGACGTCGTGTAAAAACCCCATAAAAACCTCGAAAATCACGTTTTTTGGAATAGTCCTTGATTATAATTTAAAAAATAGTAGTAAACTGTTATCCAGAATTGGAAAATATTTAATTAAAAAGATGAATTTCGGCCTTTTTTGATGAGACATTGTTTTAAAATTTTTTCAAAAAAATATAACTTGCCAGCCAGCAAACAAGCCCAAAAATGAATCCAAAAAAAAAACTCAAAAAATATTATTAAAAATTAAAATTTTTTATGAAAGTGGTTCATCCAAAACAGCCTTCTTTTTTGATTCAAAAATTACTCAAAAAAAATTTTAAAAAATTCGAAAGGATCAAAAATTAATAATTTTTTGAGCCTTTTTCGAATTGTTCACAAAATATTCAAATTTGTTTACATTTCTGAGCCATTTCTGAACCATCTTTTGGATTTAATAATTTGGCTCAAATTTTTGTGTCTTTTGATTCATTTAAAAAGGCTCATATTTTCGTCCAAAATATGAGCAATTTTCGACAAAAAATTTGAAAATTTCAAAAAAAATTTGTTTTATTTGAGTAAGTTTTGAATCATAGAATAAGAAACCCTAAAAAAAGTATCCAAATTTTGTTGGCTGGGTTTCTAAATAATCCTTCATTTAGAAATGATCTGAGAAGTCGGCTAAAAAATGTCCGTCGGATCTATGACATGTCAGATATGGTTTAGCCAATTTTATTCCGTGCTAATATTTGATGAAATTTGTTAGAAAAATGTTTCGTTTTTTCAGTAAGCATATTTTGTAATTTAATATTGCCATTTTTAAATTTATTTATGTTTCGATTTGTACCTAACTTTTCACCACAATATCAAATTTTTATTGTAATTTTTGGGTCATATGCATAATCACTTTCTAAGTTTATAAATGGCTTATAAGGAAAATATTTCATACAAAATCATTTTATAAACCTGTTATAAGTTTTCAAATTATTATGTATAAGTATTTAATAAATATTTGAATTCTTAAATTTTAGTTAAAAAATTCAACAAAAAAAAATTGTAAATGAAACAAATGTGCCGATTTCATATGAAAAACTTAGTGTTTCCAATTTTGGGTCATATGCATAATCACTTTCTAAGTTTATAAATGGCTTATAAGGAAAATATTTCATAAAAAAATCATTTTATAAACCTGTTATAGGTTTTCAAATTATTATGTATAAGTACTTCTATATTTGAATTCTTACATTTTAGTTAAAAAATTCAACAAAAAAAATTGTAAATGAAACAAATGTGCCGATTTCATATGAAAAACTTAGTGTTTCCAATTATTCGACATAGGCGGTTAACCGGTTAATGCATTATTCGAAAAATCACTAAAATTAATTAACCGGTTATTCGGGTCGGTTAATCGAGAAAATTGGCGATTAATCGTTTAATGCAAAATTAATGTATTTTCTTAACTTTTTATCAATAAAAACACAAAGAGCTGACTTTTTTAAAATTAAAAACTAGAAGAGCCTTTTACATAGAGCCGTCAGTATAAAAAATATTAAGCTCTATTTAAAAATACCAATTTACTCTCCAAAAATCAGCAAAAACTTTTGCTGAATATTAGTAGTCTGAGAATATCATAAATGATTGTTAAATTTTCAGTCTCGGTTTTTAAGGGACATTAACAATAAACAAATTTTAACCTAATTTACGCAGACAGTATTTAATTAGACGAGTTTTAATGAAAGTTTTCACTAAACTAATTAAGTTTTCTTCATAAAGGTAGTGCAAAACAAATTTTACGGAAAAGCTTTTTCAGGGTGGGTGCGAACTGGCTAAATAAAATCTAAACTAACGGCATGTTTATCTATTACGAACGAAAAGAAATTTTCGTTAAAATAGCGAACGAAAACTTCTTTTGGTTCATGTATAACGAAAGACACTTTTTACCGAACGATAACGTAAGCATATAAAATACTATTTATAATTTTGTAAAACGAAAGCAAATTTTCAGTTAAGTCAAAATCAGACGATAACCAATTTGCTTTCGTTTAAAATAAAATTATGATTTTGCCAGCTTTTGTGCGCATTAATAATTGCACAAAAAATAATTAACACTACCCTACGGGAAATTTTAACAAACTGTCACCGAACTGGCCCCTTTATATGAAATAGACTGGTCACTTCTACATGGCGTTATCATAGGAGGGGGAAATTGACCCCTTGTGACATGTCACAAGACAAATCCCAGGACAGGTCCCTGAACTTTGTTTTTTATGAGAGTTCAGTTAATTTCCCCCTCCTATGACAACGACATGTAAAAGTGACCAGTCTATTTCATATAAAGGGGCCAGTTTGGTGACAGTTTGTTAAAATTTCCCGTAGGGTAATAATATATTTTATATTTTTTCAATTATATACAAACCTTAAGAAGAGCACTCATTATTAGGATATTAACCAGCGTTCTTATGTTCACCATTTTGATAAAAAAAAAACCGATGGACGCACTTAAACTTTATAAATTTGTACACTATTGAGCTATTTTAGATTATATTTATCATTTTTTTTTAGTTTTTGAATTTATTTTGTATACATTCACTTTTACAATTTCTTTAAAATGAATTTTAATAAATTTTAATATTTTTTTTCTATTTTCCCAGTGTAGAAACGGTAATGACATATCATTATTTTTTGGAGTACCAGTAATGACACCCACTTACCTTCTGCATTATTCTAAAACATATAAGAATGAGTTACTGATAACTTATTTTTATCATTATTTCAAATAGAAAATAATTTTTTAGATCTTTTTGAAAATTTTTTGAAATCTATTTTTAGACTCAATATTTTTTAAACACTGGTAAGGATATATGTAACCACATATTTTTTGATTTTTTGTATGTTGGCGAGTAAGCTTACTTGTGTGCAGCAGGTCAATTATGTTTTTATCTATTAAATATTACATGTCGATATAGCTCAGATGGCAGAGCTGTTGACTGGCAATCTGTAGACCCAGGTTCGATTCCCGCTCCAGCAAATTTTATTAAAAAAAAATACAATAAAAAATATTTTTTTTATATAATTTATTTTTTTGAAAATCTATTTTTAGACTCATTATTTTTGTCAGTACTCGTAAGCACATAGGTAACGATATATTTTTTGATTTTTCGTATGCTGGTGTGTAACGACAACTCATTATTTTTCGCGACATCGCCATATAAAGGTAATAAGAAATGTAATAACAAAAGTAACTAGTTAGCATTACCAAGTATGTAATTACATAACCACATATCTGGTAATGATTTTCTACACTGGGTTGTTTTGGTTATTTACTTAAAAAGAATTGTCAAAATATTAAAAGATCGATTACTATTTCAGCCAAAATGCTTAAGAAAACTTGGAATAATTTGAAAAAATTTGGTGGCAATCCTTTTACTTACAAAAACCAAATGAAATGTAACGTAACATACGTAAGTCTGGACGAAAAGTTGGAATCGTATAACATAAACCAAATTTCTTACGTGATCGTTCGTTTCCCTTTCGTTCGTATAGTTTTCGTTTCTTTTTAGATAAACAGGCCGTAAATTCAGATTTCCAAATTTTTATGAAATTTGAAAAAATTTTCAAATAATTACCAGAGAAATTTTAAACCCTTTGTCAATTTGTATTTAGTTTAGAATTTATTTAGCCACCTCGCACAGGGCCTTAATTTTCAATAAATAATACGAAATTTTTCATAAAACTTCATCAATTCAATGAAAAGTTTAGTATAGTGTTGTTTTAACGTCCTATAGACAGCTGCAATTAATAATGTAATCAATAGGGCAAGGAATTTCATGAACTTAAAAATGGAAAATATGCGCCTATAATATGCGGCTAAAAACTAAAAATATGCATTAAAAATATAAGAATAATGCACTTAAAACCATTATTTTTTCAAAAATAATGCAATTTAAAACTAAAAAATGTATTTAGCTTAGTTATTTTGCAAACAGACACAGAACTCGAAGATTTTCCATAGGTCAATAAGGTTTTTAAGAATGTTTATTTTGATTGAATCAAAATATAAAAATTTGAATTTTTTATATTTTTTACAAAAAAAAAATGCTTCTTAAAATAAAAAATATGCACAAATATGCATTAAAAAGCACAAAATATGCATTAAAAAGGCACCAAATATGCATTTAAAGTCAAAATATGCAAAAACATGCATTTATGGCAAAATATGCAAAAATATGCAACTACAAATCGATGCCATTTTGTTCTAAATTTGATGATTCGGATAAATATTTAGACCATATTAGTTTTGGACTATCGAGAAAAAACATGCATTTGCATAGAATTCCTTGCCCTAGTAATTAATATGCAATTTTATCAACTTTAATTAATATATTTGAGGTTAAGAAGAAGAATAAACCTTCTTCTCTAAAAATTATAAACACATAATAATTTTCAGATCAGACTAGATCTAGTTTCTGCATTTTTTTTTTTTTTGTATGGACAGGCGTTGTCGTTGATTTTCCATTAAATTGTATTAATTATTTATATGTTTTTATTCTCAGATTGTCTCTATATGATAATTTTTTTCAAAAACCCGTCACCCGAGTAATGCCTTGAATGCAATGTAACTAGGGAATGCAAAATCCCGCACTTTTTGATTTCCCAGGAAAGCGGGAAATTTATCTTGAATTCCCGGGATCCCGGGATCCCGCAAGGGACATATATTAGAAAATATTGTATAGTAGTTTAAAAATTTTTATTAATAAAATGTCTTAAAGACATCAAATTTTCATGATCGTGAAAAAGCTCAGGTGGTTTTTCTTTGAATTTTCGTAGTGGGAAAGAATTAATTTTATATTAGAAATTATATAAGTCTAATTATTAGGGCAAGGAATTTCATGCACTTAAAAATGGAAAATATGCGGCTAAAAAAGAGAAATATGCATTAAAAATATAAGAAATATGCACTTAAAATTATTATTTTTGCAAAAATAATGCACTTTAAAATTTAAAAATATAATTATTTTAATTTTTGCATTAAAAAATACAAAAATTGTTTTTTCGGACTTTCTATATTTTCATATATTTAGTTAGAATATTCTTCCACTTCAAGTCCAAATTCTAATATGATATTGTCATATTAGATTTTTATTTGTTGTTTCAGAAAGGGGGTTGATCATTTTCATGATAGACAATACAATTGTTTCGTAGACATCACTCTACTCTTCAGTTGTCCGCAATAATAAAATGATAACTTTCCTACTCAAACCGAGACATTACATAAGCTTCAAAAAACCAACGGGATGAGAATTTTGTAATTTCGTATATGAACTGTCTGATTTGGTAAAACCAGTTATAAATCAACTCCTTTTTGAAAGCAACAATTACATAAAAGTACCCTTTGGGTACTATTTATATGTATGTCTGTTGTCAATACATTTTGTAAAAACATCTAATTTTAAACTCAAAACAAAATAAATATTTGAATGAGATTTTAGCCGTGGTGTGCTTATTTTCAACAATTATTTTAATTTTTGCATTAAAAAATATAAAAATTGATGTCTACGAAACAATTGTATTGTCTATCATGAAAATGATCAACCCCTTTTCTGAAACAACAAATAAAAATCTAATATGACAATATCATATTAGAATTTGGACTTGAGGTGGAAGAATATTCTAACTAAATATTTAAAAATATATTTAAGTTAGTTATTTTGCAAACAGATACAGAACTCGAAGATTTTCCATAGGTCAATAAGGTTTTTAAGAATGTTTATTTGATTGAATCAAAATATGAAAACTTTTTATATTTTTTTACAAAATAAAAAATGTTCCTAAAAATAAAAATATTCACAAATATGCATTAAAAAGCACAAAATATGCATTAAAATGGCACCAAATATGCATTTAAAGTCAAAATATGCAAAAACATGCATTTTTGACCACATATGAAAAAATATGCAACTACAATTCGATGCAATTTTGTTCTAAATTTGATGATTCGGATAAATATTTAGTCCATATTAGTTTTGGACTACCGAGAAAAAACATGCATTTGCATGAAATTCTTTGCACTACTAATTATATATGTATTTTTAAAAATTTAATAAACTAAAACTAATTTTTTTTAGACTAAAACACTTGTCCGTAAAAAAAATAAATAAAAAAATTAATATAGAAAATAATTTTAGAAAATTGGAAAAAATTTTAAAAATTATGGGAACAAATTCTAACTTTAAAATTTTTAAAAATCAATGGATAAATTTGTCTTTAATTCTGTACAGAATAAGTGCGATTCAAAATTTTTTATACAAACACTATTTAGTTGAGTGGTTTTCTTAAAAAATATATTTTTGAAGTTCCTTTTAGTGCCTGTTAAAAAAAGGGAACTTAAAAAGTTCGATCAAGTACACAAATTAATCAGTGTGTTCGTTTACTCGAAAATCTTACTACTTTTACTACAATTTTGTAAGTAAATGAGCAAGCCTAATGTAAGATTTTTATTATTTTCAGAACATTGGAAAATTTTGCATAAGTAAATTTGAAATAATTAACTTTATTATTTTAAAGTGCATTTTTTGAAATCCCGGAATTCCCGGTCGAAATTCCCGGGAATGCGGGAACTGAAAAATGCCTAATTTCCCGGGAATCCCGGGACGGGAAATTCCGGAATGCATTCCCTAAATGTAACTAATTCGTTGTTTTCTTTCCTATTCAGCTTTCTGTTATTGTTTTTACCTTGAAGTGATCAATACAAACGCATACAAATATTCTGTTTTTAGATTTTTGTTCATCTTCCAATCTCCTCCGTGTTTCAGTGGACGAATTCCAGCGAATTTCATTGAATCAATATAAAAATTCATAAAAAGCATGTAGACAATTCCCTCAGTCTGCAGTAACAGATGTCAAATCTCAAACAGATTTGTTTGTGTTTGAAAGTGAGAGCAGTTTTTCAGCCTCTCAAAATTCTATGTGTGAAATAATAAAATTTTAAAAAAGAATACGCACTGTTTTTGTTAAAATAAATATAAATAAAATCATCGACTAGAGGCTGAAAAACTGCTCTCACTTTTGAAAATTCATTTTACACTTTAAAAGAATTAAAACAGAAATGAAAAATTATCTATTGTATTTCCTAAAGCCTGCTCCAGCCAACACATAGTGTTAAAGCACATTTTTTTGCAAAAAGAAACTTTATTATTTTTATAAAAAAATTCAAAAAAATTTTATTAAAAATTAATTGCGATAATGTTAAACAAATCCGTTTAAGAGTCTTTTAAAACGCATGGCGTGTCTCGCTGGTTCAATGTCGACTTGCTTGGGTTGCTCAAAAAATGGTATGTAAAGGTTTCTCTTTCAATCGATTTTAAAACAATTTGATCGTATTTTAGTTTTTATTTTTTTAAGTGTTTCTTGCAATTTTCTAGCCAAAGTTAAGAAAATTATACATTTTTGTGAAAAAATGAAAGAAAAAATAACATATTAAAAATTTAACCGGTTATTCGACCTATTTTAACCGATTATTCGGGTCGAATAATTATTTGAGTTTTAAATTATTTGTTTCGACATCAACCGAAATAGAGGCGATTAATCGAGGAATCGTTTAATCGATTAACCGAATTGGAAACACTAGAAAAACTGTAAAAAAATGCATGAATTTAAAAAAACTGTTTTTTACATGCAAAAACTGAAAAACTGTTATGCATCTCAAAAAACTGTAAATAACAGTTAAAACTGGCTATATGGCAACACTGATTAGCTGTGTTCGGGTACTCAACATTGGGATCCCGCGGGATCCCAATTTTACCAAAAAGCGTTTTCTTACTACACAATTGCGTAAATGAGAGCTGTCATGAGAGAGTAATATTCTTGTTCTTCTTGCACGAGAAAGCCCAGACTTTTTTTTTGTGTAAATTTGGGTAAATTGTTTTAATCAGCTGTTATATCATCAGTTGGGTGCAACTAGTTCAATTGAACTCTTCACTGATTTGAACCAAAGACCTAGTTCACAACTAATAGCACTTTTAGTTCAATCGATCATTTCATTCATTCAGAAAATATGTTAATCATTTACAAAAATTAGTATAATAGTTGCAACAGCCTATCGGTGATTTTA
Source organism: Leucophora obtusa (assembly GCA_949987735.1). NCBI lineage: Eukaryota > Metazoa > Arthropoda > Insecta > Diptera > Anthomyiidae > Leucophora > Leucophora obtusa. The sequence continues at coordinate 255,757,187 of OX465295.1, read as the reverse complement.
CAACTCCATAAAATTACCGACAATTTTGTGAAGACGCTTGTTTAAATGTGTTAAAGAGTAAATATGTAAATAAATCGAAGCTTTTGTTTAATATAAAAATCTTTTCCAAATTTAATAAACTATGTATTCCTTTTTGTAAATAGAAATGCCTAAAAAGGAAATTTTTGTTAAATTTTTGATTTAAAAACGGGTTTAACTAGAAAAGCTATCTAGATTTTTACAACAAATTGAACATGAACTAGAAAGAGCGCTCACCAAAACGAACTATAATGCACAAATCTATTGACATTTGTTTTTCGGGCTTCAAATGTGGTTTTTTGCGTTCGTTTACTTTTGTGCATTTTTGTTATTTCGGGAGAGTATTTCTTGTTAACTCCCATTTTACCGAACTTTACCCAAAAAGTAAAGAAAGAGAGCTAATATCACAAATTATACCAGATATGAATCAGCTGATTTGGGCAATATGGCCGACAGAAAATGAGCAAAGCAAAACGCAAAAATTTAAGAAAAACACAAAAGATAAAGCACAATAATCTAAAAAGAGACAGATATATACAAAAAATGCGCAATACAAAATGTATGGAGATTTTATATGGTTATCTCCCGCTTGACTTGACTTCCATGTAAACAAAACCATACGGTTCGAGAACACTTTTTTGACACCTGTCATTGGTTTCACATCTGGTATTAATCTGTTGCTAATATCATCAAATTCGCTTCAAAGCTCACTTATTGACATTCATTCGACACAGTGTTGTCAGTTTAGGGGATTTATCCCCAAATAGGGGATTTTTTTTCGTCAATGGGGATAAAAATTTCCGTTTGGGGATCCGGGGATTTATTGGGGATGACACGAAATTTTAGGGGATTTTTTGGGGATAACATATTATTGCCTTTTTATATTTTTATGAATTTAACCCTGATAATTCTAAATATTTATATATTTCTTTTAAGTATGATGATAATAGTGCATGATTTTAGGCTACACAAATTTGTGTCTGGAAAGTTAATGTGCGTACAAACCTTAATTCCTTTTGGTGAAAATTTGAATTCCTTTTGGTTCCAAAATATTTAACCTTCCTATACCCTCGCGTTGGTCTGTGAGACCGAGAAATATATTTAATTTAAGGCTGTTTTGTAAACGACTGAAAGTCGATAAAATTACTGAAAATAAAGTTATTGCATGCTATAATTTTTTTCATTATATCTTTAAGTTAAAAAAAAAATATTATCTATATAGGTTGTGTTAGGAAAAACTATGAAGAAACAGGTTTTAAAACCTTTGGTCTGTGAGACCGCGCGCGGTTATAGGTGTTACAAAAATAAGCGCGGGTATAGGAAGGTTAAGGTTATTCGGATGTAATATGAGTTATAAGAAGCTCTTCTTAAATTAAATATATACTTTACATGTTATTCAATTGTCAAAAATTCAATCCATCTGCTGAAATATTAAAACTTTTTTATATTGTACCATACGCAATAAAATATCTGAAGCTGATGAAAATTTTGATTCTGAAATATTTAAAACGAAAAAATTTGGCTCACATTTTTTTATGCTGTTATTTAAATTTATTTGTTCTTTTTTGTAATTTGTTAGAATTACAAAATTTATTAAGTTTGAGTGTATAAGGTACCGAAAAGAATTAAATAAATATGGTATTTTTACATTAATTTAAAAAAAAAGTTAACGAATACGAATTTTTTACAGAAAAAACATTGGGGATTTTTGGGGATAACAAATTGAAAATTGGGGATTTTTGGGGATAACAATTGGAAATTTGCGGATAAAGTCTGAAAAAAACTGGCAACACTAATTCGACAACAAATACTACACCACAGATTAATACCAGATGTGAAACCAATGGCAGGTGTCAAAAAAGTATTCTCGAACCGTATGGTTTTGTTTACATGGAAGTCAAGTCAAGAGGGAGATAACCATATAAAATCTCCATACATTTTGTATTGCGAATTTTTTGTATATATCTGTCTCTTTTTAGATTATTGTGCTTTATCTTTTGTGTTTGTGTTGTGCCCAAATCAGCTGATTCATATCTGGTATAATTTGTGTTCTACACCATGCTCTACTGACGTCACACAATAAAGAAAACTTGAATTTGAATTTATTTACTTGAATTTCTATGCTACAAGATATAATCTTATAATTACAGCATAGAACTTAAATTGATTTACATAGGTTGATTGTTTTATTACAAAAAAATTGATTATATAAAAAAAAGCAATGAAAAATGAAAAATTTTAAAAATAATACATTAATAATTAGTTGAAAAATAAAAAAATTATAATAATAATAAAAACCAATAGAAATTAAAATAACAAATAAAAGTAAAAATTAAACAAAGAATTTAAATAAAAGAAAAATAGAAAAAAATAGAAAATATAATAACATTAATAATTAAAATTCACAGAAAAAAAGATTTGAATTGAATGATCATAATTTGTTTACAAAATACACCGGCTGATCATGGTAGTTTAGCTTGTATTAAAAAACTAAAATACATTATTACAATTTCTAGTGAACCACTGTTAGAGAGTCTGTTAGAAAAATTTTGGATATTGGAAAATTGTTCAGTGAGTGTTAAAGAAAAGCTTTCTGCTGAAGAATTGCAGTGCGAACAATATTTTTATGAAACTACAAAGAGGTGTACAAAAACAAACAAATTTATTGTTCGTTTACCGTTTAAGACTAATCCATCAATATTGCAGTCATTTGAAACTGCTAATCGAAGATTTTCATACTTAGAATCAAAATTTTCACGTGATGGTGATATGTATATGCAAAGAGTATAGCAAATTCATGGAAGAATATTTAAATCATATGGCCCCAGCAGAACCCAGCCAGGAATCGCGATATTTTATACCACACCATTGCGTTGTAAAACCCGATAGCTCTACAACTTGTTTGACGCGTCTTGTCAAACAACTTCTGGAAAATCTTTAAATGATGTTCTATGCCACAGATTAATACCAGATGTGAAACTAATGACAGGTGTTATGCGTTGGGCCAACACCACAAATTATACCAGATATGAATCAGCTGATTTGGGCAATATGGCCGACAGAAAATGAGCAAAGCAAAACGCAAAAATTTAAGAAAAACACAAAAGATAAAGCACAATAATCTAAAAAGAGACAGATATATACAAAAAATGCGCAATTCAAAATGTATGGAGATTTTATATGGTTATCTCCCTCTTGACTTGACTTCCATGTAAACAAAACCATACGGTTCGAGAATACTTTTTTGACACCTGTCATTGGTTTCACATCTGGTATTAATCAGCATATGCTTAACTACCATTAAAATTCCCAGGTTTGTGTCTTAATTCATGTACTAATATCCATGCATTTGCAGATGCGAGTAAAAAGGTAACAAAATCTTCAAATGGTATGACCTCATCATTAATACTTTCCAAATCTAGAGTGGCACCTGCCAAGGAAATTTCTCTCCCTGGCCTAAAGCTATGTGCAGCCCTATTGTACATAAAACTCGTGCAATCAGTTCGAAATTGTTTTCCTCAACAACCGTTTACGACATTTTGTTGGTCAGACTCTACACTCAGAAAAGTTCTGCAGTTACTACATGACAGTTATTTATATAGTAATGCGGTTGTAGTTATTTTAACTACAATTGTAGTTAATTTACTTAGAACAAAATTTTTCAATGTTTTTGACAGTTATTTTTTTAAACAAACTACAAAAATTACTACATTGTAGTAACATTTATTTTATGCAGTTATTTTGAATTTTATTTACAAATACTTAAATTTTCAAGTGTGTATGCACACACACGAAGCAAACAGAAGTATGTGTATGAATCACTTGTTTAGAAATGTCTAGTGAAAGAATATGAGTATAACATGTTTTCTCTTGTCTTAGTCATAAAACAACGCCAAAGAGTGAGCACGCGTTATACGGAAAAGGTTATATATTTTTTATTAAATTACTAAAATACTAAGGTAAGTTTTATAATATAAATTTATTTACGGGGAATGTTAAAAAAATATTGTATTTATTTTCTTTCAGTTCTTTTATATTCTCATCCCTTTCTACCTGGAGAAAAAAAAGGAAGCCAAACAACAGCATATTTCATCCCTCACAGACGGACATGTACAACAATATCTTAATAGTGAAAAAAAAGTGACATTAAGTGTAAATTTTGATTTCTCAATTTTAAATTTATTATAGAATAAAATTAAGTTAATAGTGTTTACATAAATTTGTTTTTTTTTTATTAAATTAATAATTAAAAAAAAAAAATTTTATTTATGTTTTTTTAACTACATTTGCAAGTTGTTTGTACAGTTTTACAATAATTTGCATGTATGTTGTTTCAATTGCATTTGTAGTTGTTTTTACTACATTTGTCAGTTGATTTTTAACCGTTAAAAATTACTTCATATTGCAGTTAATTTAACTGCAAATGTAGTCTACACCTTTTTAAGTGCAAATGCAGTTATTTTAACTGTCATTTGCAGTTGATTTTACCTACATAATTCCCTGAGTGTACCATTAAATTGGCATGGATTGCAGGAGAGGCTCACGGGCATCCAAATTTTGTGGCCAATAGAATAACCAAAAATAAAACAGCTTTCTGACCAGGTAAAATGGCGTCACGTTCTTCTCCTTCTGAACAAAACCCTGCAGATTGGCTATCTAGGGGTGCTACGGTTAGCGGTATTACAGAAAATGATTTATGGTTTAAAGGCCCCTCCTTTATACTACAAGATTACTTGAAATGGCCGCCATGCATCATACCCACAGCTGATTCAGAAGAGACTAACGTCACTCAAACAACACTAGTAGCAAATAAAGAAACAATATCAAGGGACATTTTAGAAAGCCACAAATTCATAAATAGCTATGAAAAGCTGCTACGTATCAGAGAACGGTTTGAGTACATTCGTTTTCATTGTCCAGTCATACCATTCATTGCTTTTGCCATGTATTCATACAACAACAATAACTAATGCTTTTGCTATTATATACAATCATTGTTTTTGATGAGTGGTTTTTACGCATTATTTTTATAATGCCACTACATGTCAAGCAACGAAATGAAGAGATGACGCATTAAAAAAATAAAATTAATCACAACATTCATTTAGTATTCGTTGACCTGTTGCAGTATTTTGAAAAATGCAGTGTGAAGAAATTTCCATTTTTTTTATTTAAATATGAAATATGAATATATTTTCTCATTTTGTTAATGTTTAAGTGAAAAAAATAAACACCAAAAATATACTAAAATATTTGACAGAAAAAAATTTTAAATTTTTATACAACCAAGATTGAGACCATTCGTAACAATCGGTTTGTATTCATACCAATAATTTTATATTCGTTGATTTTGTGTTAGGTAAGATTAACAGAAGACATGCAGTGCAATGCATGGCTTTCGTCATACTCACTTTTTTTCAATTGTGTCTGTATTGCTTTACTGAAATGATGTGTATTGACAACAATATGCACATTAGGGTGGCATTGAAATGTATGGAGCAATTTGAACTTTGGATTATCGCTTAGGTCTGCTCGGATTATCGTGACACTTGGTCTAAATATCATATGGTGAAAATTTGAGCTAATTCGGATAACTCTAAGCCGTGGACCCTAGGGGTCAAAGTTCAGATTTTACGAATTACTGTATTTTTACCTATATTTAATTGTAGAAATACTTATATTTCAAAGCGTCCTGCTAAAAAGTTGTAAAATTATTGTAATTAATATTCTAAATTACAATATGAATTTTTTTATGAAAAAATTAACCCTTTGGTGAACCGGGGTCAAAATGAACCATTTTTTAAACACAATTTAAAACCCTTATTGTCCAAATACGATTAAATAGCAACTATTTTTTATTATAGTCTGACATTTTTTTTATAATAATTTATGAACAAATTAACCCTTTTGTGCCACCCGGGTCAAAATGTCTCATTTTTAAAACACGATTTGAAACCCTTGTTGTCCAAATACGATTACTAAGCAACTATTTTTAATTATAGTCTGAAATTTTTTTTTTAATTTATAAAAAAATTAACCCTTTTGTGTCACCCGGGTCAAAATTACCCAGTTTTAAACACGATTTAAAACCCTTTCTGTCCAAATACGATTAATAAGCAACTATTTTTAATTATAGTCTAAACATTTGCTTGAAAAAAATTAACCCCTTTAGTCTTGGAGTTCCAAATTAACCACTTTTTATCTTATATTACAAGATTGGGTGTAAGGGTGCATTTTGCCGAAGTTTTTTAATGCACTCAGAATCAAACAATTTGTTTATGAACCATTTACTGATAAATATAACCAAAAAACAATTAGTAAGGACATAAACCAGTTGTTAGTTTAAATTTAACGGATTTACTTCAAAGAGTAATTTTAGAGCATTTAATACGGGTTTTCCCCTATTAAAAAACAAATAAAGAAAAACTAGTCAAACCCACTTTTTTTAATTGATTGAAGGTGATTAACATTCGTATAAAGTGTGTCTTAAGTTATTTTTTATCGTAATTTCTTTAAAATTAAATATGCCAGTACTAAGAAGTGAAATTTACTTAATTGGCCACCAAAAAAAAACAATTATCTGGTAGTAAGCTTCCATCAAAATTAGATTATCTAAGAGTTTTATTTTATAATTTAAGAACTAAAAAGTTAAATGTTGCTAAAAGTGCTCGAATAGTTATAAGGGAATGCTAAATTTTTTGGGAAAGGGCCCGTATTCCTGTCATTTCAAGATCAAACGCAGAACAAAAATTAGCGACCCTGTATAATAAGTGGAAGCAGTTATCCAGACGTAAGTTAAGAGATTCTGATAGTTAAAAAAAAAGAGAGAATCTTGGAAAGACTCACTTGACTATTTATTTGATATGGCTCATGTGGACGCACTCAACCTAATAAAGATCGAGGAATACAAGCAGTTTTTGATCCAGCAGAGATTAAAAGACCGCCCAGGGTGCATGATAGGTATTGATGCAAACTTAAAAAAAAGGGAAGAAAACCGTGAAAAACGTCAACAAGCATTTGAACTTAGAAGACAACAGCTTATGGAAGCTCCATCAACCTCAAAAGGTAAATATATGTATATTTAAAAGTATACTCATTTGCACCCAACTGCATCCATATAAAAATCGAAAGATTTCATCTGACCGAAAATTCGGTTGTGAAAACCGAATTTACAAGGTTGCGGTAACCATTGAAAATCGGTTGCGGCAGCCAAATTTGTTATAAGAGTGTGTTAAAACAAAAGTGTTATGGGTTAAAAATGGGTACAGAGGCTTTGATAGCAAAATTATTTTTTTAACCAACCTGATTTTAACAGATTGTATTGCCTACGATTCTTTATGTTTGGATGAGTCAGACAACGAAGAATCCATTCAAAACGAGAATAATAATTTTGGTTTAAATGCACAAATAGCGGATAATGTCACAAAACCAAAAAAAAAAAAAGACCTCGCAAAGAAATTTTGACACTAAGACTAGCAGCTATTTTGGATAAATTAAAGATAAGTTCCAGAGATACAGTTCATTTACTAGTTGCTGTTCTGGATGCAGTTGGGCTCAGCTCATCCGAATTTATTATAAACCGTAATTCGATTCGTCAGCAAAGGGATGCGTTGCGCAAAGCAAAGAGCACAAACATTGTATCAACGTTTAAACAAAACTCCCAACCTTTAACAATTCACTGGGATACAAAACTTTTGCCTAGCGTAACAGGAAAATCCGAAGACCGTCTCTCAATAATAGCAACTGCTCCAAAGACAGAACAAATATTAAATATTCCTGATATACCATCAGGAACTGGCCTAGAAATTGCATCTGCAGTCTACGACACTCTTGAAGACCACAATATTTTAGACAAAACCGAGGCCTTTGTATTTGATACAACAGCGTCAAACACAGGCAAATTTAGAGGAGCCTGCAGTATTTTAGAAAAGCGAATCGGACGAGACATTTCATTCCTTGGCTGCAGACATCACATTTTGGAAATTGTGTTAGCAGGTGTATTTGAGAAAGAAATGGGCGTTTCAATTGGCCCTGAAATCACTATATTCAAAAAATTTAAAAAGCATTGGCCCAAAATAGATCAAAACAAAATTTCGACGGGATTTACATATCCACGTTTTAAAACTATTTTAGGTGATGAAAGTGATGAGATTTTAAGCTTTGCAATGCAAAAGATTAGAGAGGACTTTCCACGGAGTGATTACCAAGAGTTTCTTGAGTTAATTATAATCTTTTTGGGTGGAGGTCCTCCCCGTGGACTAAAATTTTCAAAACCAGGAGCTATGCACCATGCTAGGTGGATGGCCAAAGTTATTTACTCTTTAAAAATTTTAATTTTTCGGGATCAATTCCCTGAAATAACCGAATCAGAAATAAATGGTTTACTTGAAATTGCTGGCTTTATTATTAAGTGTTACTCCAGATTCTGGTTCAATGCAGACAAAGCAGAACAAGCGCCTGTAAATGATTTAGAATTTTTAAGAAAATTAGAAAGCTATAAAACTATTAATATAAATATAGCAGAAAAGGCTATATCTAAATTTATCAATCACTTATATTATTTAAATGAAGAATGTATGGGATTCGCTTTATTCTATGATAGAATTGACTGCGAAGCGAAAGCCAAGTTATCTGAAAAGATGTGCTTGAGTTATGTTGAAGAAGAAAATGATAAGAAGGTGAAGAAATTTTAAAAAAGCTATATATCAAGAAGGAAAATCTAAAAGAATTCATTGACAGAGACAATTCATTAATTCTAAATGACTTGTTCTCCAAAAATACTAAAAGGCTTTTGAATAGGTTCGATATTCCAACAGATTTTTTAGAAAGAGACCCAAGTACTTGGAATGATTTGTAAGAGTATAGAAAAGGAAAGGAAATTATTCAAAACTTAAAAATTGTAAATGACTGCGCCGAGAGAGAAATAAAACTTTCAATACGCGTGCTAAACCGGAACCCGTTCAGTGATCTACTTTATGTACAACTCTTTATACATTTTAATAAACCTAGAATAGTGATATTGTTAAGAATAAAATAATTGAATTTTAAATAGTAATAAACTATTAAGTGTTTTATTGACAGTATCATACACAACAGAGTTCAGTAGTCGCCGTCGTTCAGACAAGTTCGTTTTTCTAATGCAGTCTAACACTTTTTGTGCTAGCTGCTATAATGCAGTCGGTAGTGTTTCTATTAAATGTATAATTTGCAGTAGACATTTTCATCAAAAATGTTCTGGTGTTGATAATGATTATAACTTTAATCTATTAAAATCTTCGAATAATATTGTTTACAAATGCAATAAATGTGCTGGAAATTCTAATGATTTAATTACTATTGTGTCAATTTTGTCGAATGAGATAAAGGAATTAAAAACGCAATTCCAGGCCTATATGAACAAAAACAATGTAATTGAGAGTGGTTTTTTAACAAACAAAAACAAACATGCCGAAACAGGTTCATCGAAAAATAACACAAAACAAAAAGGTCGTTCAACTTTGCCAGATTATTTTTCAACAAATTCTGCCAATCGTCACTCTTTCAATGTTTCTAATGATCAAGTTGATGTCAATGCTGTTGTTGTTGGTAATGCACATGATTGTCATAATGCTGTAGTTGTTGCTGCTGAACAAAGTAATCATACAGGTGCACGTATACGGAGAGCCAGTATTTGTTGTTCGCAAAAGTCTGACGACGATTGTTATAATGATATTGTTGCTTCTAAACCAAGTGATGTTAATTTTAATGTTTCCAAGGCCAATAGTCCACGTAAAAGGAGAGACAGTATTTGTTATTCTGACAATACTGATACTGCTGCTACTGTATGCTCTAAAGTAGACACTGACATCCCAATAAACAATTCTGAATGGATGAAAGTAAACTCAAAAAGAAAGCGCAAACATGTTGTTTTTGGGCACAATAACAACAATGAATTGGAAGTTATTGAAAATAAAAAATGGGTTCATTTGTCCTCATTTAAGCCGAGTGTAACAGCTGAACATATAATGGAATATATTACGAAATATGCTAATATTAAAAAAATTCATTTACAATGCAATAAATTGGTCAAAAGGGATACTGATTTGAATTTGATAAAGAAAATATCATTTAAAATTGGGATCTCTGCTAAATTCTATAATGAACTTTTAAAGCCTTCCTTGTGGCCTGTAAATGTAAGGTTGCGACCATTCCAGCTTTATCAAAAGCCTTTAGTTTTTAAATAATTATAAATATTAGTTTTATATTTAATTAGTCTGTAAGGAAATTATGTTCCATAGACTGAATAAAGAAAATGAAAATGAAAAATGAAAACTAGTTCAAGATTACTACGAAAAAATTACAAAAGATGAAGAGCAGAGGCAATATTTATTTAAAGTAATACAAAATGTTATTAATAATGTACAAAATTATAGACAACAATATTCAAAAAATAGGTAATTATGTAGGTAAAATCACTGCAAATGACAGTTAAAATAACTGCATTTGCACTTAAAAAGGTGCAGTTAAATTAACTGCAATATGAAGTTATTTTTAACTGTTAAAAATCAACTGACAAATGTAGTAAAAACAGCTACAAATGCAATTGAAACAACATTCATGCAAATTATTGTAAAACTGTACAAACAACTGCAAATGTATTTTAGTAGGTTTGAGGTTAAGAAGAAGAATAAACCTTCCTCAAAAGTTATAAACACATTAAATTTGCAAATCAGACTAGATCTAGTTTCTGCCTTTTTATGGACAGGCTTCATCAGTGATCTTCCATTAAATTGTATTATTGTTTATATTTTTATTGTCAGATTGCCTCTATATGAATAATTTCAGAAGTGATCAAACAGACATATACAAACATTCTACTTCAGATTCTCTCTGTTTATCTTCTTATTTCCTCCGTGTCACCTTTTCACAAATATTGCCACATTGACGTATGGTTTGTACGTACAAGTGCAGGCAATTTGTGTATATTGGAGACGGACAGCCAACAGGGCATTGTTTATTTTTTATAGTATAGTGTTGTAGTTAAAAAAACATAAATAAAAAATATTTTAAAAATTATTAATTTAATAAAAAACAAATTTTTGTAAACACTCTTAACTTAATTTTATCGTATAATAACCCAGCAAAATATTGGTAATCACAACTCATTGCTGTATGCATTACCAATAGTGATATACCATTACCTTTTGCATTATTTTGTAATATAAAATAATGACTTAATAGTTTAAATAAGTACTTTTTACAAAGTTAAATTTTATACATTTATATTTATTACTTGTAAATATGTTTTGCGTTAAAATTTTTATGACGAGTTCTAAAATTACACACTAACAAAAACTTTAATTTCTCTGAATGTATTTCCTGAAGCTAATAGTATTTGTGTAACTCCTTATTTTTAAGAATCAAGTAAGCAGTCGGATAACCACTTATAATTCAACTTTTTGTAAGCATTTTTGTAACCACTTATTATTCAGAATCTCATAACTACTTACTTCTCATTTTGTCGTAAGCGAGCGGGTAAGCGTGACTACTTATAAAAACGACCACGCCAAACAAAAATAATGAGTTTAGACGCCAAAAAATAAGTTGTTCGGAGCTATGAATTTCTATTATATAACCACTTATTTGGTAATGAAAGATTTTGCTGGGAAATTTAAAATTGAGTAATCAAAATTTACACTTACGGCGCTGTTCTCAGTTCCGAATCCACATAAAAAAATTCTAAAGTGGAACATTCCGAACATTTTTGCTGTTTTGTGATTCACATCTACAAAAATTTTTGTGAAATATTCCGTGTATAAAAAGCTGGGTGGAAGTAAAACCGAATGCACTTTTTTTCTATGAAATATTTATTAAATTATTAAGAAAACATTTTTGAACAAAATTTTTAAATGTTTTCTTTGTATTTTCACTAAAATATTGAAATTTGTAGAACATTTAATAAATAAAAGATAATTTTAAAAACTGTCTATAAATTTTAACATTTTCTTTCGGAATCAAAAAAAAAAAGAGGAAGAAGAAAAAATGATTTAATCAAAATTTCAAATTTATTTTCACAATTGTTTTTTGTTAATATTTACATCAGCTGTGTTACCAAAGTTTACTTGAAGAAAAAGTCTGGATAAATTTTGGTAAAAAGAAAAACACTAATACACTCTCATTAGCGCTCTCATTTACCCAATTTTCGAGTACGGGACGCTTTTGGGTAAATTTCGTTAACTTTGGGTACGTACACGGGAACGCACTTAATATGTGAATACCAAAACAGCAAATTTCCAAATATTTTAATTCCATGTGCTTTTAGAAATCCATTCTAAATCAAAACCCTCTAAACTCAGAACAGCAGTGTTAATGTCACTTTATTTTTCACTATTAAGATATTGTTGTAGATATCCGTCTGTGAGGGATGAAATATGGTGTTGTTTGGCTTCCTTTTTTTTCTCCAGGTAGAAAGGGATGAGAATATAAAAGAACTGAAAGAAGATATATACAATGTTTTTTTAACATTCCCGTAAATTAATTTATATTTTATATTATAAAACTTACCTTATTATTTTAATAATTTAATAAAAAATATATATAACCTTTTCCGTATTACGCGTCCTCAATCTTTGGCGTTGTTTTATGACTAATGCCGTTTTCATTTCTGAAAAAAGTGTTGCCTTTTTTCTGCCCTTATTTTAAAAAATGTATTTTTGTGCATAGAAATAATAATTAAATATAGGCATATTAGGTATAAAATTAAAGGTATTTTAAAGACCTATTTAACTATGCTTCAAAAATGTCCAACAATATTCAACTTATTTAACGAAACACCAAAATATAGAAAAATGTGACATTTTGTTAAATTGCACGAAAATTAGGGAATAATTAGACATATTTTATACACGGTTAGATTGATATCTGAAATACCTTTAATTTGATACCAAATTTGTCTATGTTTACCTTTTATTACTATACACAAAAAGGCATTTTGTAAAAAAAGGGCAGAAAAAAGGCAACATTTTTTTCAGAAAAGAAAACGCCATAAGACAGGAGAAAACATGTTCTTCTCATATTCTTTCACTAGAAATTTTTAAACAAGCGCTTCATACACATGCTCCTGTTTGCTTCATGTGTGTGCAGACACACTTGAAAATTTAAGTATTTGTAAAAAAAATTCAAAATAACTGCATAAAATAAATGTTACGACAATGTAGTAGTTTTTATAGTTTGTTTAAAAAAATACATGTCAAAAACATTGAAAAATTTTGCTCTAAGTAAATTAACTACAATTGTAGTTAAAATAACTAAAACCGCATTACTACACAAATAACTGTCATGTAGTAACTGCAGAACTTTTCAAAGTGTACAAAGACCATGTTTTTCTGCTGAAATTAAACAAATTAAAGATGGTAGAAAATGATAAATTCGAAAATAATTCAATTATCGCCGTCCCTAAAAGATGGCGTTATTCGGATTGGAGGACGTTTAAGAAACTCATCATTAGCTTTCTTTGCCAAACACCCTATTTTGTTGCCTAGTAATCACCCTTTTGTAAAAACGCTAATTACATCCCAGCAAAATCTTTCATTACCAAATAAGTGGTTATATAATAGGAATTCATAGCTCCGTACAACTTATTTTTTGGCGTCTAAACCCATTATTTTTATTTGGCGTGGTCGTTTTTATAAGTAGTCACGCTTACCCGCTGGCTTACGAAAAAATGAGAAATAAGTAGTTATGAGATTTTGAATAACAAGTGGTTACACACATGCTTACAAAAAGTTGAATTATAAGTGGTTATCCGATTGCTTACTTGATTCTTAAAAATAAGGAGATAAGCAAATATTTTAACTTAAGGAAATACATTCAGAAAAATTTAAGTTTTCTCTAGTGTGTAATTTTAGGACTCGTCATAAAAATTTAAACATAAAACATATTTACATATAATAAATAAAAATGTGTAAAATTTAACTGCGTAAAAAGTACTTATTTAAACTATTACGAGTAAGTCATTATTTTATATTTAGAAACATTGAATACAATAGGCGGTTATTAGGAATTCATTATTTTATATTATAAAATAATGCAAAAGTTAATGATATATCATTTTTAGTAATGCAGATAGTAATGAGGTGTCATTACCAATATTTTGCTGGGATACCTTCATAGTGCAGTGCATCTTCATGCAGGTTGTAACGAACCTTCCATCTGGGGTCTACTTCTTCCAGGGCAGGGCTACCTATAAAGCCGGCCGTGCTCAGGGCTGGGGTGTGTTCTTGCCCCTTCGGAGGTAGATTAGGGTTCGCTGACAAAAATATTAAAATAAGGTAGCAAAAAAAAAAAAAAATAAAAGGAAATAAATCGAATGGTGAAAATGGGACAGAAAAGGGATGTTGATGACTGACTGGGGTAGTCTCAGATGTTATAGACTACCCTGGTCTATACCCACCCTACCTTGCCGACTATAGGGTAGATTTCAGTCGGCCCAAAAGATCACTTCCCCTTTTGTTAACCAAATTAATAAAAGAAAGTTAGAAAGTATTTACTTCTAAAATACAACGACAGTTTATTTATACAATAACCCAGTCAGAAAAATACAAACGGGAAGATGGTGGCAAAGAACTTTAACAGGTGGTACAAGTACTGGCAAAAAGTGCTTTCCCAATCCGAAAATGATAACATCATTTGACAAAAGGACCGGCTGTTCAAAAAGCGCCGGAAAAGCACTGGAGGAACAAAAATTTTAAACGTTGGCAAAACGCTGGCAAAACCAATAAATAGGTGGTCTGGAAATATATTTTCCAAAATAAAATTTAAAAAAAGTTCATATGTATTTTTTTTGGTCCTGCCGTAATTTGAACCTAGGCCGTCACAGTGGCAGACGATTGCTCTACCCACTGAACCAACGAGACATATAATATTTGATGGCAAAACACATAAATGAGTGATAATAGCTGGACAACTACTGGCTGTGCCAAAATGCTAGTACTGGCAAACAATTTTTGTAACTAGTATGCCAGTTTTGGGATGGCAAAAAAAAAGTTGGTCTTGAAGGAGCTTTCCCACAAACAAAAAAATTGATTTTATAAAACCAAAAAAATTTTAAATTAAAAAAATCCAAAAAAAAATTTTTGCTTGCAACCAGATTTGAATTCGGAACTTTCTGACTACAAACATTTTTTAACGAAGCGTCAGCATTTTTATAAAATCATTGGTCTACCAGTGAATTGATTTTTGTACGCCTGGTAGCATTGGCTAGGTAGCACTGGATAACCACTGGTTGCAAACCTTGGCATATCACTCTAAGCCAATTCTTTGCCAGTGGTTTTTTTATAAACCACCGAAATTTTTGTAAAACAAATACTGGTAAAACGCTTTTTGCAAACGCTGGCAAAGCGTCCCAAATGAGTGTTCTACCAGTCATTTATTTTTAACACCGTGGTTACCCAGTGGTATGCCAGTGCTTGATTTTTTGTACCACTGTCGATTTCTGACTGGGAAGTTACCTAATTAAAACTAATCGCGTAATTTAAATGTAATTAATAAAATTAAAAAAATTAATAACTAAATATTTTAATATCAGTAAACAGAAATACCTAAAATCGTCATTGACAAAGGATATGGCAACCCTAATGCCATAAGTACAAAAGAGAGTAGGTGGAAAATGAGCGTTTAGAAACCACTCAAGTTAAATTTTTATTCTGTGTCAGTGTTGGTAAAAAAAAAATATAAATATAAAAAGAAACCAGTGTTGCCAACTCCTGAAGGCAGGAAAGCACCGTGAGCATTTTGAAAACGGGTAAAAAGGGTAAAAATTTACCAAAAATGGGGTAAAAAAGCACGATAATACTTTTTTGAAAAATTTAAGTCAAGATTTTAAAAACACATTTTAGCTTTGTAAAATCGTGTAAAAAAGGTTCAAAAAAATTACCAAAAAAGGGGTAAAAAAGCACCAACCCGAGTAAAAAAGTTTTGATACAATCATATATTATTTTATGTAATTGAATATAGTAACTTATAGTTACATATGGCCACATATGCTTTTAAATTCAAGCATATATACTTTTATATAGTCATATAATAGATATTTTTTGCTCAAAGGTTTTAATATGGAGACATATGTGATTTTATATTATTACATACTGGCCTACATGTATATGTATGTGCTATATATAAGTACATAAAGTAACATATAAAAGATATAATTACATATACGTTTATATATAATTTAGTATGACACTATACATAATAATATAAAACTATATGGATCCATATAAGAAATATTTTATAATTTGTGTTAGTTATGATTATATATTGACGAATATGAACCCATATATAACTTATAACGTTCTTTATAAAATCATCTATAACACTATGCGACAGTCAAAATCGGGATGGGATGAAACCAACGGGAAATGTTATATCGGTCAAAAACAAGTTATACGTGTCCCGGCGTTTCGCTGGGTCACCCCTAGGAATCGAGATATATCTTTTTTTTTGACATAACTCGAGAACCACTAGTCCGATTTTGCTCAAACAATTTTAAAAAAATTAAAAATTACAATTCCTTTAATCTGTTCATATAACGTTTTTCTATATACTCAACAGTTTTGCCGGTAAAAATAAATGTTTGTTACCGCTACCATAAAAATCAATAACCTTTTGTTTATTACTTTTTTTTAATATTTTAGGCAAAAAATATTTTTTTCTTCATACATTTATTTTTACCGGCAAAACTGTTGAGTATATAGAAAAACGTTATATGAATTAAAGGAATTGTAATTTTTAATTTTTTTAAAATTGTTTGAGCAAAATCGCACTAGTGGTTCTCGAGTTATGTCAAAAAAAAGACCACCAAAGGTCAAATCGATATATCTCGGTTCCTAGGGGTGACCCAGCGAAACGCCGGGACACGTATAACTTCTTTTTTACCGATATAATTTTCCCCGGTAGTTTGAACCCTTCCCGATCACTGACCCCTACCATTTGTCTCACAGTGTAATTATATGTATATCATCCCTCATAGACAATTTTTTCAAAGTATATAAGGTCCATATAAAACCAATGATCAATGATTTTGAACTAGTTTTAGATTTAGTAATTACTAGGGATTGGCGCGTGAGACTAACTGTTCGTGAGTCACGTTATTCACACGTGATCGTGAGTAATAATTACTATACTTAAGTGGTTCGTGCGTGAGCGTAAGTAAGAATAACCCGTGCATGATTCCTGTGTGAGTTTATTTTTTGCATCATATGTTTTTAGTAATTTTTACTGTTTTGCGTGAGAATTTTCTGATTGTAAGTCATGTGTGCTGAGTAAGAAACGAAATGCTCGTGAGTGAGTAATTTGTTTTTGTTTAGGAGCATGAGTCAAAAATGGCTTACGCACCCATAACATTAACAACGCTGAAGCTTTAATACGAAATTCTCTATACTATAACGTACAATTGACTGATTTCTTATATCTTGGTTGTATATCATAATCCTATTAACTTTAAAATTTCAGTGTTGTTAACTTTATTTTAAAATTACTAAATTAAAAGAAAAATTTTTTTATGTTTATTGCACTGTCATGATAAATCTGGATAAAAGTAATGGAAGATTTATCGAAATTATAAGATATCCAGCAGACCTAGGGTTAATCATTACATTTTGTAATTAATTACACATGCAATTACACAATTACATGTAATTTTAATTGAAAAAAAACTCATCTACAATTACATATTATTTGTAATTGAAATTAAAAAAAGAAGAATTACAAGAAATTGAATTTTTTTTTTATTTAAAAAAATAATTTTTGTATGTATATTGTTAGATATGGTCCTATATAATATGATAAAAAGTATAAGGTTAATATTTAGATATAATTGTATCAAACTATGTCCACTTTTATAACATTTTATATAATTTTATACAAAAAGATATAATTTGATGTAATTGGATGAGGACAAAATTCGGATACAATTGTATCAAATTGTACCAAATTGTATACAATTGTATACAATTCGATACAATATGATACAATAAGACGTTCTCATTTTTCGGATATAATTATATCTAATTACATAAAAGATTATATAACTTTTTTTTACTTGGGAAACTAATATTTCAAAATTTTGAAGTTTAAATATAACGAAGTTGCTATTTAAAATTGTACTACAAATATTTTGAAAAAATGTATTTTTTGTATATTTCGTATTATTTTTTCAACTTTGACAGAAAATTCAAGAAAAATTGAAAAAAGGAGAACAAGTACCAAAAATATAAATTGTACAAAAAGCACTAAAAGCACTGCCAGAAATCTGAAAAAGCACTGTAAATACCCGCTTTTTATAAACGGGTATTTGTAAAAAATCACCGGGTACGGGAAGGAAAAAAGCACCAAAAAATACCCGAAAAGCACTGAAATGGCAACACTGAAAGAAACATTGCCACTTACATTGGTTATCCATTGTTGTCAAACGGCGCCATATGACAGAAGACGAGCTGCGTGAAGGACTTTTATGTTTTTAATTATTTATATATGTATTTATATATATATATATTTTTTTTTTTTTATGTTGGATATGTGTATAAGAAAATAAGTGTAGTATTGTTATCGTTGTGTATTGTTTAATTATTGGGTTATATAGTGTTATTTAGAACATTTATTTTGTATAACAGTTGAGTGGATAAAAGTAAAAAGGTATGAGTTGAATTATTAAAAAATTTGTGTTGTATGTTTGAGTATAAGAGACTGAGTGTTTTTGAAATTAATAGCATTAGGTAACCATTTGTTTATTTATAGAATTTAAAAAAAAATAAGAAGTTAAATATCAATTAAATAAAAATTATTTTTCTCTTCCTTGTCTTTGTAGTAGAAGAAGTTTTTGATAAATTAAATTAAAAATAATAAAATTACTATAAGCAAACACCGTTTAAAACTTCTAAGAATTTTGGTTTTGATGCTACGTGTATTGTGGTCACCTTATTGTAATTTAAATAAGGGTTGTTTTGACAGGAAACTATCTAAAAGATATCTACGTATGTTAGTGTATATGTCAATATAAAATGATGGATAATTTTTGAGTGGGATTTTATAGCAGCAACCAGCTCCAAATTTCGAAAAAGAAGGCATTTTATAATTTTGATATAATGGTGAACTTCCAAATCATAAATCTAAACCGTTGAATTTTTGTTTTAATAGGATTTGGCTTTTTTGTATTACGATCGCTAGGGACAAAACTCTGTAGAAATTTTGTCATTCCATAGCGAATGTACACGTTTATTCCTTATTTAAAATGTTGAAAACTGATAAATACCCTTCATATTTAAATATATAAAACAGTAGATTCTAATGAGTACAACTCCTCTATCGCTCCCTTTCTGTAAGAAAATTTTCCCTCATTAATATTTTTTTCAAACCGAACCTTCAAGCTAAAATTCGCAGTGATGCGCTTAAGCAATTCCAAATTCTTAATAGGTAGATTAATTTATATTCAATATAAATGCACAAATTCCATACGATGTCTTTCTTTTTAAATAAATTTCTCTTTTCGATTTTTTTTTCTGTCAATTGAAAATTTGTATGTATTTGACCCAATTTTCTTGAATATTTTCTCAAAGCTATTTTGATTCATATTTGAAATTTTGAAAACGGAATACAAATGAATATAGGAGTTGCAACCTATACACCTAGAGAAAAATGCTAACTAATGATTCCTGAACTTAAATTTTGTAGTTAACTATAAAACAAAACATTTTTCAAATTCAGCCACTGTACTAAAAAAAAAATATGTAGCAGTAAGTACCGTCCTCACAAGATGCACTCTCGTTTCACAACATTCTACGCGAGAATTTCTGGATAATAAATGGTAAAAATCTTATCAAAAAAAATATACAGTCGTGTGTATTGTGCTATAGACACCGCCCAAAAACAAAAAATCAAGTAATGGGGGCGCTTCCATCAGATCGCGTAGAACCTGCTTCACCATTCCAAATCTGTGGAGTCGATTATTGTGGATCATTCCACATCACCCAAAAAATTCGTGGTCGATCGCCGATAAAGGGATACATATCGCTCTTTATTTGCTTTTCAATTAAGGCCGTGCATATGGAATTGGTACCAGATTTAACAACAACCTTAAAGAGATTCATTGCAAGAAGGGGCCGATGCTCAACCATTTATTCCGACAACGCCACTAACTTCATTGGTGCCAACAGAGAATTAAAAGCGTTGCTAACAAATTTTTTGTCTGATATTCAGAACACAGCTCTTCGTGAAGCATGACAACAATATGGAATATCGTGGAAATTTATTCCCCCTCGTTCACCCCACTTCGGTGGCTTATGGGAGAGTGGGGTCAAACAAGCTAAGCATTATCTTCGCCGAGCCATTGGTAATTATAAGTTAACTTATAATATATAACGGTCGTCCATTAACTGCATTGGCAGAACCACATTTGCATAGCGTCAATCCCGCATCTCTAAAGAGTTACAAACTTATAGAGTGGATACAACAACATTTCTGGGAGCGTTGGAGAAAAGAATATTTAAACTGCTTGCAAAAAAAAAAGTGGTGTGTTAAAAGACCCAATATCGAAGTTAATGACTTAGTTTTGCTCAAAGATGACAACATTCCCCCATTAAAATCATCACTTGCTAAAGTTGTTGAAGTGAATCCTGGAGATGACGGTGCTGTCCGTGTTGGGACTGTAAAGTCAGGTGAAGGTGTATTTAAAAGAGCTATTACTAAATTATGTAAACTCCCTATTGAACAGGGGGGGGGGGTGAATGTTAAGATTTTGTCTCTCATATTTAAATTTCCTACTGGGATTGGCTGTTTGTCAAATCGCATTCTTTTTGCCAACAACAACTTCATTATCAATGCAATGATATTTGGATATAGATTTTGTTGTTCGTTGTTCGCTAAAAACCTGTTTGTTAGTGCAAAAGAATTTGTAGTTTTTGACAAACCGTTAATTCACTCCTAAAACAAAGTTTTGTAAATTTATGAAATTTGATATAAACTCACTTGGCTTGCATAATTTGAACAAACAAGAAATACAGTCCAGTGAAATTTGTGTAAAATAAAATTAAAGATTAAAATAAAAGATCTTGTGACAGGGATGGAAAACATGGTACAATTGTACTTTTTTGGTACATTTTGACCTCCATTGGTACCGTGGTACTACCGCGACCCATTTGGTACAATTTCAAAAATTTCCAAGTTTAAAATTTTTGTATTAAATGAACTTGTTGTACTTATAAGCTGTCAACAAATATTCGAATTGCAAACGAGGATGAAAATTATTCTAACCAAAACTTGTAACTGACAACTTTTGGGCCCAATGTTGCAAAAAAATATATTATTATCAGGGCAAGGACTTTCATGCACTAAAAAATGGAAAATATGCACTTAAATATGCATTTATAATGAAATATGCCAAAAACCAAAAAATAAATATGCCTAAAAACCAAAAAATATGCAATTAAAAATAAATGTTTTTTTAATTATATTTATTAAAAACTAACAAACGTAAAACTTCAGGTATCGGTTACAATAAGCTTGTTCGTTTACTTACTACAAATTACTATATTTACTACAGCTGGAAAAATTCAATACAAAAAGTAAACAAAACTTTGCAATTGTAGTAAAAGTAGTAAGAAATTCGAGTAAACGACCACATTGAATATGTCTTCAAATACACACAGTTAAATATATTTTTGTGTGTGGCATTTTACCTGAAAAAAACTTTATTATAAAATAGAACTTAAATATGTGTACTATAAAATCGTACTCACTTTAATAACTCAGAGAAAAAAGTGGCAGAAATTAATGCTCGGGGACAAGTTTGCTTAAAATAATTTTTATAAAATTGTTCAACTTTCTGTTTGTGAGCAATAATACCCGAAAACAGTGTTGTCAGATCTAGCGATTTTATTTCGCCCCTAGCGGAAAAAATTGTCCTGTAGCTATTAGCCAAAAATCCAGCGATTTTTCATCAGCCGTAATATAATTTTTAAAACTCGGTTTTATGTTGAAAAATATTATAAAACTCGTACATTGATATTCCACATATATATTATGTTATTATAAAACACAACTTCATAAACGATTTTAGTAAAAAAAAACTTTCTAAAAATACACATTTCGATAAAATATGGGCATTCACTTTTTCAGGGCACAACGCCCTCTATTGTGTATTCTCAATACTAAGATTAATTCAATGAAAATCAGGATTCATTATTTGAAGCTTAATCGTAAAATTTTTCATTATTTAAAAGTTTATAACACTTCTTATTGACATATTAAAGAAATTTTTGAGTCAAAACTGCTTTAACTACCATTTTTCAACAATCTAGCGATAAAATCGCTAAATATTTACACTGTTTATAATCTAGTGATTTTCTAGCGATTTTTGGGTCTGATCTATCCATTTATTTTGAAAAATTGTTGGCAACACTGCCCGAAAACGTTAATTTCAAATTACATCTATAAAAAATGTGTTAGGGGATGACAACATATTGTATACTATGTGTTTCTCTTTCTAGTGCAGGCGTCGGCAGCACCTATGCCCATGGGCGCTCTCTCACATCTACATAAGCTCACACATAGAACAAAAAAATAAATAACTTTATTTAGTCGCACACAAGAATTGAATGAAGCAGGTTCTTATATCGCTTGTTTGTTAGATTTTTATACACTCTGCATAATGTTTAATGTAGAATGGGAGTATGATTATTTGTTTGCCGAAAATTTTTTCGGCAATGCACAATGTTTGATATGTGAACACACGATGATACGCGTACGTAAATACTATTTAGAAAGGCATTATCTCTTATGTCATAATGAATATAAAAATATAATTAATGTCGATAGAAAATCCCTACTCTTAGATTTAAAAAAAAAGATTTTATGAACAATGGATTCTCGATTTTGAAGAATCCAAAATTCAGGAAGGCAATGATTGTTTATTAAAAAGAAAAGCATCATATATTGTTGCTGCTGGACTTGCAAAACGTTGCCGTCCATTTGAAGATGGCACGTTTTACAAAGAACTTATCAATAATGTCTTAGAATGCTTTGGTAAAAAGGGTGAAGAAATTATTAAAATAATAAATGATATTCCCCTGTCCGCTCGAACTATTTCCCGACGAATAGAGAATATCAGTGCATTTGTCCATTCAAATATTAAAAATAGAATTATTAATTGCAAATATTTCTCTATTTGCTTGGATGAATGCACTGATATCAATAATATAGCTCAGTTAATCATCTGTGTAAGAACGGTTGACAATAATTTAGAAACGCACGAAGAGATTTTAACGATGGTTGCCTTACATGGCAATGTTAAGGGAAAAACTAATTTTGAGGCGGTGGTGGAAGAGATTTTTTCTTTTGCCGATAAGAGCAAGTGTTGCTCTGTGTGCACAGATGGTGCCAATGTTATGGTGGGGAAAAAAGATGGTTTTGTAGGATTTTTATTAAAAAATAATTTTGATGTCTATATTTTTCATTGCATAATTCATCAACAGGCGTTATTCACTAAAAACTTGAATTTAGTGGACACTATGCAAATTGGAGTGAAAATAGTTAATAAAATTCGAGGTGGTCATAATGCTCTGAGCCACCGAAAATTTAAAAATTTTCTTGATGAAGTAAATGCCGAGTATAGCGATTTAGTAATGTATACTGAAGTAAGGTGGCTCAGCAAGGGACATTGCCTTCAAAGACTATTCAGCCTTCGTGAAGAGGTCATTTTGTTTTTTGATGAAAATCCATCGAACGGAACAGATGAGCTAGTAACATATTTGAAAGATCAAAATTTTATTTAAAATTTTTCATTTTTGACAGACATGACAGAATTCGTCAATTTATTAAACCTGCAACTACAAGGTAATAACAAAACAATTTTTGAGCTAGTTTTCGCAGTTAAGCAATTTATTAAAAAAATTGAAATATTAACAACCAACTTAAAAAATGAAAATTTAATTAGTTTAAAAAGAACAGCAGAATTTTTTAATGAATATACAGATAAAGATAAATTAAATGAGTATGTAAATGTCCTCGAAGATATATTAGCAAACTATAATAACCGCTTTTACGACTTTTTAAAAATCGAAGACTTAATTGAACTACATGACAATCCTTTGTTATGTAATATTGAAAATCAAAAATCAGATATTAGAGAAGAAATAATAAAAATGCGAACAGATTTACATTTACCCCTAGCTAGTGGAATTCAGTTCTGGAGAAATGTTAATGAAGACATATATTTTAAAACCAAAAATGAAATTTTGAAATTGTATTCAATGTTTGGATCCACTTATATTTGTGAATCCTCATTTTCTTTTTTAAAATTAATCAAAAGTAAAACCAGAAGTCGCCTTACAGATGAACACATCGAAAATTTCCTTAGAATAAAATGTTGTCCGTATGAAATTAATATTGATGATGTTATTAAAAATGAAATGAATGAATGAAGTGAACAAAAAATAAAAATATAAATTTAGTATTAAAATTTAATTTTTGAAAAATTTTTGGTTTTCATAAGTTTCCATTTTTCTAATTAGCTTGAGTGTCTTTTTTTTGTTTTTTTACGTTTTTTTATTTTTTTGTTAATGTTTTTGTTTTATTGTTTTTTAATACATTCTTTTTGGTAATTTATTTTTAAGTTTTTTTGTGTTTGTTTTTATTTTTTTTTGTGTTGTTCTTTTTTGATGTTTGTTTTTCTAGTTGTTGTTTTCTTTTAAATTTTTATTTTATATTCCCATTTGAAACATTTAAGTGCCTATGCTTAAAAATCTGAAAACCTTATAGCACGTTTATAAAATGAATTTTGTGTGAAAAATTTGTTTTATAAGCCATTTATAAAAATAAAAATTGATTATTCATATGAGCTTTAAAGTTTTCAGATTATTATACAAACGTTTTTTCTCAGTGCGTTGAGAGAGAGAAGCTGCAACTCACTCATACAAGCACAAAATAAGGTTGGATATGTTTGCCGATACCTGTTCTAGTGCAATGTTAAGCTGCCCACACACTAGGGAACATTCTTAAAAAAGAGAGCATTTTTTTGTGAATGTGTGAGTGCGTTTGTGTGTGTGTGCATGTTGAGATCGTGGATTTCGTGTTTACAAAATTTTTTGTTCCGTCACGCATGTTCCCTAGCGTGTGGGCAGCTTTATATTACTAACAGAGCTTCAAAATAATTAATTCTTTAGAATTTTTTTTAGTTTTAAAGTGTGAATTCTTAAATCCAATTTCATATTTAAAAATATTAAAAAATATACAATAATGTGCAAAATATGCAAAAATATGCAATAAAAATCATAAAATATGCAATAAAATATGAACTTTAAAGCAAAGTATGCAAAAAAAAATTTGCATTTATAACAAAATATGCAACAACAATTCGATGCCATTTTTTTGCAAATTCTTTGATTCGGAAAAGTACTTGGTCAAAATCCTTTTTGGGCCATTGACTACAAATATGTTTTTGCATGAAAGTGCTTGCCCTGATTATTATTTTCCCGTAATTAGCTCATCAATACGCGTCGATTTAGTGCTGCTACTACATAAAATTCGAGAATTTAACGCGCCTCTTTCGTATATTTTTTGAAAATGAAAAATATATTACATTTAGCGTGTTTTTTAATCACCTGAATTTAGAATTTTACATACAAAAAATGGATTTATTAAATCCAAAAAAAAAGCTGGATTTAATAAATCCACAATAAAAGCACAAATATATGAAACAGCCTATTAATTTAATGTCAGAAAAAAATACGAATGAAAATTAAAAGAGAAACAAAAAAATTTAAAAACTAACAAATAAAAGGTTTTTATTAAATTTTTGTTATGAAATATTTTTAGAAAAAAAAACTACACCTCACCAAATACATATTTTTCATCTTGGACATGGAGAAATAGCTCAAATAGAAATGGCAATTTTTCACTCTACAGTAAGTAATTTAATTAAATCCAATTAGTGAATATTAAATATTGCAATGGAATTTTTCAATTGTGTAAAAATATAAATTGAAGTGATAAAACTGAAAAGGCAGACTGTTTATCGCTGTTTTATGTAAAATATAATTATAAATTAAAAGTTAAAGTAAAATCCTTCATCATCGAATTCGGTATTAAAAATAAGGGTGAAAGAAGTGTCAGACAGAAAATTTTTTTTGAAATTGGAAGAATCTAACCCCATCTGTTGAGCACTTTTAGAAATACTTTTTGGATTTATTAAATCCAAGTGATTAGAAAAAACGGCTATTGTTTTCTAAGGACAGGTAACTTATCTAAAATATAACCAAAACAAAACATTAACAACATATATTTTCATATACATATATTTGATATTCACACCTATTGGTTATTTTAAGAAAAGTTAGCAGGTCTATGTGTCGTACACTCATAAAAAAGCCTGTACAAATTATTCAAAATTCTGCTAAAATAACAGGAAATAGTAACTATATTTGCGCCAGCAGAATTTTCAATGAAGTTGAGAATTAGGTCTGCTAAATTTAGGTAAGCTAAATTTTATACACTACTAAATGCACAGATAATTTTTGTTAATTTAGCTAAGAAAATTGAGCTAAATTCAACAGAAACTTTACCTGATTTAACCGAAAGTTTCTGAAAATGTCGCTTACAATCTAGGTTTCTGAACTCTCTGGATCTGTCCCGAGAGAGGTACATATTTATTATTGGGTAACCACAATGTTTAAAATAAATGACTGACAGAACACTCATTTGGGACGCTTTGCCAACCGCAGCAAAAAGCGTTTTGCCAGTATTTGTTTTACAAAAATGTTGGTGGAACTACTGACAAAGAATTGGCTTGGGTTGTTTATAAAAAAAGCCACTGGCAAAGAATTGGCTTAGAGTGATATGCCAAGGTTTGCAACCAGTGGTTATCCAGTGCTACCTAGCCAATGCTACCAGTGGTACAAAAATCAATTCACTGGTAGACCAATGATTTTATAAAAATGCTGACGCTTCGTTAAAAAAGGTTTGTAGTCAGAAGGTTCCGAGTTCAAATCCGGTTGCAATGAAAAAATTTTTTTTGGATTTTTTTTAATTTAAAATTTTTTTTGTTTTATAAAAACTATTTTTTTGTTTGTAAAGCTCCTTCCAGACCAACTTTTTTTTTGCTCTCCCAACGCTGGCATATTTGTTACAAAAAATTGTTTGCCAGGACTAGCATTTTAGCACAGCCAGTAGTTGTCCAGTTGTTATCACTCATTTATGTGTTTAGCCACCAAGTATTATATGTGTCGTTAGCTCAGTGGGTAGATCAATCGTCTGCCAATCTGAAGTCCTGGGTTCAAATCACGGAGGGACCAAAAAAAACATATGAACTTTTTTTAAATTTTATTTTGAAAAATATATTTCCAGACCACCTATTTATTGGTTTTGCCAGCGTTTTGCCAACGTTCAAAAATTTTGTTCTTCCAGAGCTTTTCTGGCGCTTTTTGAACAGCCAGTCCTTTTGTCTAATGATGATATCATTTTGGGAATGGAAAAGCACTTTTTGCCACTACTTGTACCACCTGTTAAAGTGCTTTGCCACCGCTTTCCTGTTTGTATTTTCTGACTAGGGAATTTATGTTCATTTTGCTATATGTCGCTTAGTTTCCGAGATATAAGCCATTTTATGATTATCCAATAAAAAATATGAAAATATAGCGCCATCTCTATGTGATATTGATAGCAGAGACCCAAAAATATAATAATTTGGAAATAATTGTGATTTAAATTAGTTGAAAAATTTGTAAAATTAAGAAACACAAATTACTAAAAATTAGCATGCAAAGTTAGTTCAAATACGGGTGGAATTAATTGTTATGCTTAATTGGATTTACAAAAAAATCTTAGTTCAATACTAAATTTTAAGACAAAATAACAAAAAAATTAGTTCAGTGGAATCAGAACGCGTTTAACAGACTTTTGTACTAACTTTTTTTATAAGTGTATAAAATAGTATTTCCTGCAAGCTTGACCTCGATCGCACATACTTTTTATATCAAAAAAATTGGTGAGGGCTCGAATTGTAGGTACAATTTTTGTAGAAGAATATTTTCCGCAAGCTTGACATTGCTCGCACAAGTTTTCTATATAGGAAAAATTTTGGTACCGTGAGGGTCGAAAAAGTATAATTTTTGTATGTGGTTGGTACAAAATCTAAAAACTCATTTCCATCCCTGTCTTGTGAATTATATGAAATTACATGAAATTGTTGTTTTTATTTCGCGCAAAACCTAGTGAACATTTCGGCCATAATCCATTTTGTTAAACATTTTTTTTTGCTTTGTGGACAGAAAAAAGCTCTTGTCTTCTCCAAACCGTTTGTGATACATATGTGACCTTCTCCGAGAAAAGGGACCTAGTGTGTAAAAAACGGGTTTCGATAAAAATGAGAAAAACATTAAAATTTTATTTTTAATTTAACTTTAAATGCGTTCTTCTCAAAACTTCATTTTGACACACTAGGTCCCTTTTCTCGGAGAAGGCCACATATGTATTTTCGATGTGCATTTTCCCACATTACTAAAACTTACAAAAATTGCATCAGTACCCAGCAAAATATTGGTAATGACACCTCATTATTATCTGCATTACCAAAAATGATATATCATTACCTTTTGCATTATTTTATAATATAAAATAATGACTTCCTAATAACGGACTATTGTATTCATTGTTTCTAAATATAAAATAATGACTTACTCGTATTACTTTAAATAAGTACTTTTTACACAGTTAATTTTTTTTATTATATGTAAATATGTTTTATGTTTAAATTTTTATGACGAGTCCTAAAATTACACACTAGCGAAAACTTAAATGTTTCTGAATGTATTTCCTTAGGCTAATAGTATTTGCCTAATTCCTTATTTTTAGGAATCAAGTAAGCAATGGGATAACCACTTATAATTAAACATTTTGTAAGCATGTGTGTAACCACTTATTATTCAAAATCTCATAACTACTTATTTCTCATTTTTTGGTAAGCGTGACTACTTATAAAAACTACCACGCCAAACAAAAATAATGAGTTTAGACGCCAAAAAATAAGTTGTGCGGAGCTATGAATTTCTATTATATAACCACTTATTTGGTAATGAAAGATTTTGCTGGGTACCTACTTAAAATCGTGCACAAATTTTTGCTATTTAGGTTTCTGCGATAGCTTACGGAAATTGGCCTCATGTAAGAAAATAAGAAAATTGTATATTTTTATGGGTTCAAGGAGCCTTGAGTAATTAAAACCAAAAATGATGACCAATATTAGAACAATTAAACACGCATTAAATACCTCTACAAAATGAAAAGTCGCTGCGGTTAGAAGCTTGATACATACTTTTAGTATGTTACTTGCTGATTCCAAATCTCTATTCCGAATTCGTCTCTCACCTCTCAGATTTGAAAAAATCGTGGTTAAAAACGCGGAGAATAGCTTTTTTACATATTTTGAAATACTATACAAAACGCTTAAGACTTTTTGTTACGATAGTAGTAAAGAATGAACTTTGTTCTCTAAAATAAATAGGATAATATTTTTTAATTTGTGTACCGTTATAGGAAAAAACTCTTTTGAAAATCACCCTCAGAAGAAACATTATTCCATCAATTTTGAGTAACTTGCATTTAACCCAATGCCCAAGGCCGCCAAAAGGCGGTCTTCAGATTTTAAATAGTTTTTGGCTAATTAACAATATGTTATTTAACAAGCTGTATTATATCCATAGAAAACTTAACTGCCTACTTTTTTTGCCTTCAAACTTTTTATGTATAGGGAACGGTTTTCAAGCCAGAAGCATGTAAAATCAAAATTTATAAAATTTTAAAAAATTAATTTTTAAAACAGAAAAAAATATTTAGAAATTGCCAAAAATACATTTACGATCTGGCGTACATTACCGATAATAATAAAGCTAGTTTAGAGTCTCTAATTGTAAAATTAGTTAAAAATTTTTCTCCAGGACTCACAGGATAACGCCAGGATACGTTTTACAAATATCTCTCTAATTCAAAAACTAGCCAACAGATTTTCTTAAAATAAAAAGTAGATATTACTAATAGCAGGAAATATTGGGGTTTTTAAGCAATTGCTTCACAATTCTAGGCTGCTTGCGAGTAGACTAAAAATTAAATTTTTTTATTTTCTTTTATATTTTATGCTACTCTACAAGTCTACCCGAGAAAAAATAATTACACTCAGATAAAAAAGTTAGTAAAAAAATTGTAAAAATTTCTATTATCTATTTTTGAACTGATTTTTAGTAGAATTTTTTTTTAGTAATAATTTTTACTATTCTCTTATTACAAATTAATTTTCTTTACCAATTTTCGTTGATGTTTTCAGCAAAACATTTTACTAATTTTTCAAAACCGAGTGCTAGACTTAGCAACAATATACTAATTTAACAAAAAATGGATACTTTAAGGAAATTTTATTTATTAATGGTTAAAATCGAAGAGATCATGCATTTAAGGGTTAAAAAATAAAACAAAGTAAAAACTTTATTTGGTATCAATAAAACAACAAAACTTAAGAATTTTCTTTAAAAAATTTAGTCTGCTAGTGAGTACACAGAAAGAATTTATAAAATTCTAATTACATTTTTAAACACATTTCTCATACCAAATTTGTAAATACAAAAAAAAAACTTTTTAAAAAGGCACCAACAAAGAAATTTGTAAATCCAAAAAAAAATTCATTTTATTTTTGTAACTTTGAATTTTTATTTTTAAACAATTTTTATATGAAAGATAACAATTTACAAACGAGTTACAAATATTTCAAATAAAAAAAATTGTTGGGAATAAAATTTCAGTTTAAAAGAAAATGTAATTGCTTTTACAAATTCCATTGTTCGTGCCTACTGTTTTTTCTGTGTAGACTAAAATTTTTTCATAAAATATAAATGGAATAACTTTCTATATTCCTCCAAATAAAACTTGTCAATATTTATGTTACAACTAGCGGGCGCAGCCCGCTACGTTGTTAGCGTGCCTAAAAGTTTAGAATTAAATTTCTTTTAGATAAAATAAAACAATATTTGTTGTTAAGGTAAAATAGTTGTTAAGGTAAATTTATTGTAATGTTTAAGTACAAACACTATTTTTTGCCTCTTCATTTTTATATAAATAAATCATTTAGTTTACCAACACGTGAGCATGTAACAACTAATTGTCTCCTGTTCAACCATCGGCGTAGATAGTTCGTATCTGTGGTTTTTTTAAATTCGCTTTTTTATTTAAAGTACAGTTTTTATAATGAAAGCCTTCACCCAGCCACCACAAATAAATAATTCTGCACAACAATGGGTTTAAAATAAATAAATATTTGATCACTTTTTCTCATGAAAGTGGATTGTTAGTAATGAATCCATTATAAATTGCAATATACGTGTGTATGGCAAGATAATTTGGTAAAGGGCGAACTTAGGTAAATAGACCCGTAAGTAGTTTCCTTCATTTGTGTTTTGAATGAAAATAAATAACGTAAAGCAGGGTTGGAAAGCATTTTATAATATTAAAGATAGCGGGCAAAGCCCGCTACGTTGTTAGCGTGCCTTAAAGTTTTTTTTAATTCCAGTTTATGTAAAGGTAGACCTGGCATTTCAAGTAAATTCACAAATTCAGTTGGAAAATTTACTGTGTCGGTTTCTTCCACCGGTGCTTCGTTACCTGTAGTTTAAATATCAGAATATATAAGTTTCATTCCTTTTCTAAGGTTTTTTCTCTTTTAGAAAATTTGTTCAACTTTTTGGAGAGTATTTAGTAGGTTTGAGGTTAAGAAGAAGAATAAACCTTCCTCAAAAGTTATAAACACATTAAATTTGCAAATCAGACTAGATCTAGTTTCTGCCTTTTTATGGACAGGCTTCATCAGTGATCTTCCATTAAATTGTATTATTGTTTATATTTTTATTGTCAGATTGTCTCTATATGAATAATTTCAGAAGTGATCAAACAGACATATACAAACATTCTACTTCAGATTTTCTCTGTTTATCTTCTTATTTCCTCCGTGTCACCTTTTCACAAATATTGCCACATTGACGTATGGTTTGTACGTACAAGTGCAGGCAATTTGTGTATATTGGAGACGGACAGCCAACAGGGCAGAGAGTATGTTTCAATGCTACATAAGTTTCATATTCCGTGGATAGTGTTTGAATAGGTAATTAAAAGGAGTTCTTCACCCCTTTTTGTTCCTCCCAGTAAAAATCCAAAATATATATAATCTTGCCTCAATCACATGCGAAATTTCAAGTACCAAACTCCGGCAGTTTGAGTCATTCAAATTCCATTCCATTCTGTTTAACAATTTTAGTGTTCCAATGCAACTCCTTCCAAGATTCCATTTCGTTCACCATTCCATTGCATTTCGTTCCCATTATCTGTAATTCCAATTCCACTCGTTCGCCGTTTCATTCCATTTCGTTCCTACTGTATTGTGTATCGATATTGATATCAGTCGCTACTATTTCCATTTCATTGCACTTGCTCCGTTCCATTCCTCTTTTAAGTGCAGTGTTTCAATTCCACTCGTTCCCCATTCTATGCCATCTCGCTCCTCATTCCATTTCATTCTATAGTCCATTCCATTTCGTTCCCTCTTCCAATCCATTTCCATTGTCTATAACTTCAATTCCACTCCTTCAACGTTTATATCCATTTCGTTCCACTTGTGTAGTGTTTCAATTCCACTCGTTTCCTATTTAGTTTCTTAATTTTAGTGCTCCATATACACTTGTTCTTTAAGTTTTAGATTTCTAGCTAAAGACGCAGACGTTAAGGGGGGGGGGCAATTTTCCCCTTTTGAAACACCATTTTTACCACGTTCCTGTCCAAAGTCCTAAAAATGTCTTGTCGATAAATTAGCCCATACTCCAAGGAAAACATATTATAGATTACAGGTTTCTAGCCGAAGGGTTTGGTTAGGCCATCAAGGGGGAGAATTATTCCGTTTTTACCCCTCCCGGTAGGGATTTCCAAAAATTCCGTCTTAGAGGACATCTGCGTTGGAGGAGGAACCTACTACATACATAATTTTAGGTCTCTATATCCAGCAGTTTGGCCAGGCCGTCACGGGGGAAATTTTTCCCTTTTTACCCCTCCCGGTATGAATTTCCAAAAATACCGTCTTAGGGGACGTCAACGTTGGAGAAGGAACCCAAATACCGAATTTAAGCTCCCTAGTTCCAGCAGTTTGGCCAGGCCGTTAAGGGGGAGACTTTTCCTGTTTTTGACCCTACCTGTGCAAATTTCCAAAAATCTCATCTTAGCGGATGTCTACAATAGAGGAGGAACTTTAATACCAAATTTCAACTTCCTACCTCCAGCGGTTTGGGAAGGCCTTTAAGCGGAACTTTTCGCTTCATTAATCCCCATTTTTGCAATGTCCCTGTCCAAAATTCCAAAAAGCACCTTCCCGATAAGTGAGCCCATACTCCATGGAACTTATGTTTTACATTTCAGGTTTCTAGCCAACTTAGTATTGTGCCCCTCTCGGTAGGAATTTCCGAAAATCCATCGACAGGAAATTTCAGCTTCCTAGTTCCAGCAGTTTGAGCAGGCTGTCAATGAGAACACTTTTTCTTTTTTTGTCCCTCCCGGTTGGAATTAGGCTGGAAGAGGAACCTAAGTACCGAATTTCAGCTTCCTAGTTCCAGCAGTTTGGACAGGTCGTTAAGGGGCCACTTTCCCTTTTTGAGCCCCCATTTTATAACGACCCTGTCCAAAATTCAGAAAAGTATCTTTCTAATAAGTTAGCCCTTACTCCAACGACCCACATTTTAAATTTCAGGTTTCTAGCCGAAGGGGTTTTTAAAGGCCACCAAGGGGAGGCTTTTCTTCTTTTTGCCCCTCCCTTTAGGAATTTACAAAAATTCCATCTTCGCGGCTATCTGCGATGGATGAGGAACATTCATACCAAATTTCAACTTCATTGCCTCAGCGGTTTGGGCAGGCCTTTATTGGGGACATTTATCCCTTTCAACCACCATTTTTACTATGTTCCTGTTCCAAAATAGAAAAATTACGTTGCCGGTGAGTTAGTCCTACTCCAAGGAATACATATTTAAAATTTTAGGTTGGCCAAAAGGGATTGGGCAGGCCGTCAAGCAGGAGACTTTTCCCCTCCCGATGGAATTTCAAAAATTCCGTCTAAGCGGATGCCTACACAGAACGTGGAACTTACATACCGAATTTTCTTTTGGGATATCCTGTAGGGAATTCCAAAAATACAAACTTAGTCGATGTCTACTACAGTGGAGGAACCTTTATACCAAATTTCAACTTCTTACCTCCAGGGGTTTGGGCAGGCACTTTTCCAACTTGTGAGACTGTTTATGGGGAGACTTTTCCCCATTTTTTTGGAAAAAGGTACTTTTTTGGAAAAAGGTACTTTTTTGGAAAAAGGTACTTTTTTGGGAAAAAGGTACTTTTTTTATCCCCTTTTTGCCCCTCCCGATAAGAATTTCCAAAAATGCCGTCTCAACGGACGTCTACACCGGTCGAGGAACCTACATACCAAATTTCTATGCTATGGCTCCAGCAGTTTGAGCAGGCCGTCAAGGGGGAGACTTTTTCCCCTTTTTGCCCCTCCCTGTAAAAATTTCAAAAATTCCGTCTTGGTGGATACGATACGTCTACGATAGTGGAGGAACCTTTATACCAAATTTCAACTTCCTACCTCCAGCGGTTTGGGCAGGCCGTCAAGGGGGGCTTTTTTCCCCTTTTTAACCCCCATTGTTACAACGTCCCTGTCCAAAATTATAGAAAGTACTTTCCAGAAAAGTTAGCCCCTACTCCAAGGAACACATATCTTAAATTTCAGCTTTCTAGCCAAAGGGGTTTTGGCAGGCCGTCTAGGGGGAGACTTTCCCCCTTTTTGCCCGTTCCGGTAGGAATTTCCAAAAATCCCGTCATAGCGGACGTCTACGTCGAAAGAGGAATATACATACCAAATTTCAACTTCCTAGCTTCAGTGGTTTGG
Source organism: Leucophora obtusa (assembly GCA_949987735.1). Lineage (NCBI taxonomy): Eukaryota > Metazoa > Arthropoda > Insecta > Diptera > Anthomyiidae > Leucophora > Leucophora obtusa. The sequence goes on along the minus strand of OX465295.1, from coordinate 255,722,182 downwards.
GCTGGGCGATGTTGAGTCAGTCAGTCAGTCAGTCACATTATTCTTTTATATATGTATGTGACAGCGCATAGAGAAAGGGACCTAAGGGTAAAAAAATCAATTTTTTTTTTTTTTTTTGATGTGGACAACATCTGAGTATCGAATGAGACCGATCCCATGCCCTTTTTTTACCCTTTTTTACCCTTTGGTCCCTTTCTATTTTGCGCGTCACATATAGAGATTAGGGAATGCAAAATCCCGCACTTTTTGATTTCCCGGGAAAGCGGGAAATTTATCTTGAATTACCGGGATCCCGGGATCCCGCAAGGGATATAAATTAGAAAATATTTTATAGTAATTTAAAAATTTTTATTAATGAAATATCTACAGACCTCCAATTTTTATGATCGTGAAAGAGCTCAGGTGGTTTTCTTGGAATTTTCGTAGTGGGAAAGAATTAATTTTATATTAGAAATTACCATATATTAGTCTAATTATATATGTATTTTTAAAAACTGAATAAACTAAAACTAATTTTTAGACTAAAACACTTGTCCGTAAAAAAAAAAATAAAAAAATTAATATAAATGTTGTTCACAAGGGGTGTGCTATTTGTTGTATCGTTGTATCGTCCTAACAAAAAACAGGGTTGTTAAAATTTAAATTGAAAAAATACAACATTTGAGAATAGCACGATACAACATTTCTACGTACACAGAAAAAACAGTAGGTACCAACAATAGGAATTTGTAAAAGCAATCACATTTTCTTTGAAATTGAAATTTTATTTCCAAAAATTTTTTTTTGTTTTAAATATTTGTAACTCGTTTTTAAATTGTTATCTTTCATATAAAAATTGTTTAAAAATAAAAATACAAAGTTTTTTTTTTTGGATTTATAAAATTCTTTGTTGGTGCCTTTTTAAAAAGTTTTTTTTTTTTTGTATTTACAAATTTGGTATGAGAAAGTTGTTTAAAAATTTAATTAGAATTTTGTAAATTCTTTCTGTGTATGTTTAGTGTCCTATGTTTGAGTGTGCTAACAGATATAAAACATATTAGAAAATCGTTTTTAAAGTCAAATAAAAATTTTAACAACTCTGTTTTTTGTTAGGACGATACAACAGATAGCACACCCCTTGTGAACATAATAGAAAATAATTTTAGAAAATTCTAACTTACCTGAAAATTTCTAAAAAGCAGTGGACAAAATTGTCTTTAATTCTCTACAGAATAAGTGCGATTCAAAATTTTTTATACAAACACTATTTAGTTGAGTGGTTTTCTTAAAAAATATATTTTTTAAGTTCCTTTTAGTGCCTGTTAAAAAACAAAAAGGAACTTAAAAAGTTCGATCAAGTACACAAATTAATCAGTGTGTTCGTTTACTCGAAAATCTTACACTAATAGAAAAAAGTCCGTAAAAAATTTAGTTAAAACTACTGAAAATTAGTTAAAAATGATGCTGCAGAAAAAAACTGCTAAATTAGCAGATTATTTTTGCTATATATTCGTAATATAAGAACAGCAAAAGTAAAACTGCTATATGTACAGAATTTTAGTTAAATTTGAGCTAAATTTTTGTAAATGAAGAATAGCAAATTAACCTGCTAAAATCAGCAGAAAAGTTTGCTAAATAATTAGTAGCCTAAAAAATCACCAAAAAATTTAAAATTTTAGAAGTTTTTTTAGATTTTTTTTTTAAATGCAAATAAAAATCGAGCCTTTTGAGAACAGCAGTTTACAATTTTTTAGCAAATATTTCTGCTGATTTTAGCAGAATAGCCTGCTATTTGCATTCAACTAAATTTAGCTTAAAAATAGCAAAAATTTTGTAGATTTACAGTTTATTTTTGCTATTTTTAGTCTACAAATATTTAGCAAAATTTTCTGCAGATTTTACAGTACAATTTGCTATTTTCAATTAACTAAAAGTTAGCCTAAATATAACTAAAATTCTGTAAATTTAACAGTTTTAATTTTGCTGTTCTCATTTTACTAGTATTTAGTAAAAAAATCTGCTAATTTTAGCAGTTTTTTCTGCAGCATCATTTTTAACTAATTTTTAGTAACTTTTTCTGCTATTTATACAGATTTATTTCTATGAGTGTACTACTTTTACCACAATTTCGTAAGTAAATGAGCAAGCCTAATGTAAGATTTATACTATTTTCAAAACGTTGGAAAATTTTGCATAAGTAAATTTGAAATAATTAACTTTCCCAGGTGAAAATATTCATATATGTTCATATATTGTCATATATGGTTACATGTATGAGCATATATGGTTTAATGTATGATCATATATGAACATATATGTTATGTATGGAAGCATATATGGGTAAATACATTCAAATGTATGAATCCATATATGATAATATACTGCATTTATTGGTCCATATATTGGTTCATATATTCCATATATCTTCATATATGAATTCATATATTATTCCATATAGTATGGGTAATGTTTTAAGCTTTTTTTGTCATGGGGGTAATTACGAGAGCGGATTCAAAAAATATTGAAGTACAATACATTTGATAATTTCTTAAATAAAATTGGCAATTTCTAAAATACAATTGCCAGTTTCTGAAATACAATTGATTATTTGTAAAATACATTTGATAATTTATGAAATGCAATTGCGAATTTCTGAAATACAATTAATAAATTTCAGAAATACAATTTTCAGTTTCTGAAATACAATTCATAATTTCTGAAATACAATTGGTAGTTTCTGATATAGGTACAATTGATAAATATGAAAATCAATTGATAATTTCAGCAAAAATAAAACTGCTTAATTTAGAAAATCTGCAGAAAATTTATATATTTGCTATAAATATTAAACGCTTGATTTCAGAAGGCTAGATTTGTATTTCCATTAAAAACAAAAAACGAAAAAGGAACTTTGAAAATTTTAAATTTTATGTGATGTTTATTGTCTACTACTACAATTTAATTTTATTTTCTAATCACTGAAATTTAGCTCAATTATAACTAAAATTTTGTAAATATATTAAACAGTTTTATTTTTGCTGTTCCTTTCTTATTTATATTTAGCAAAAATACTCTGCTAATTCAGCAGTTTTTCATTTTGAACTAATTTTTAGTAGCTTTAACTTAAATTTTTACACACTTTTTTCTATTAGTGTATAAACAATCATTAAATAATCAAAAAACAGTCATAAAATAATTTCTAAACTTGAAGTAAATGTTTATGTCCATTAAAAATTTCTCAATTTCATTCAATTGTACAAATTCATCAGTAAGAATTATAATATTTACATTTAATTTAAATAAAAAAAGCAATATTTTTATTAAAAAATAAAAAACAAATTTATATGAACATTCATATATCTCCATATATGGCCATATACCCTCAAATTTCGGATCCGAACCCATATATGTTGCCATATATGATCATATATGAACATTTTCACCTGGCCCAAGTAAAAAAAATGATATGGAGCTATATAAAGTTATAATTAATTATATATAATCTTCTATGTAATTAGATATAATTATATCCGAAAAATGAGAACGTCTTATTGTATCATATTGTATCGAATTGTACACAATTGTATACAATTTGGTTCAATTTGATACAATTCGATACAATATGATACAATTGTATCCGAATTTTGTCCTCATCCAATTACATAAAATTATATCTTTTTGTATAAAATTATATAAAATGTTATAAAAGTGGACATAGTTTGATACAATTATACCTAAATATTAACTCTATATTTTTACCATAATATATATGACCATATCTAACAATATACAAAATTATATTTTTAAATAAAAAAGATATACAATATCTGGAGATCAGACCTGAGGGATTTCAATTACAATTACTTGTAATTTGTAATTGAAATTACAAGTAATTATAATTGAAAATTTTCAATTACAAATTACTAGTAATTGTAATTGGGGATTACCCCTAACTTGTGCTTTTTGTCATTATTTATTTTCCCAAAAAATGTAATTGACATTTTTCAAATTACAAATTACTTGTAATTGTTCTTTTTTGAATTACAATTACAAATAATTTGTAATTGTAATTGAGTTTTTTTCAATTACAATTACATGTAATTGTGTAAATGAATGTGTAATTAATTACAAAATGTAATGATTAACCCCCAGGTCTACTGGATATCCTATAATTTCGATAAATCTTCCATTACTTTTATCCAGATTTACCATGACAGTGCATTAAACATGAACAAATTTTTCTTTGTTTTTAGCAATTTTAAAATAAGGTTAACAACACAGAAATTTTTAACTTAATAGGATTGTGATATACAACCAAGATATAAGAGATCAGTCAAGTGTGCGTTATAGTATAGAGAATTCCATATTAAAGCTTCAGTATTGTTAATTTTATGGGCGCGTTAGCCATTTTGACTCACGCTCCTAAACAAAAACAAATTACTCACGCACGAGCATTTCGAGTCTTACTCACGCAGACATGAGTATATTAAAAACTTACTCACAATCAGAAAATTCTCACGCAAAACAGTAAAAATTACTAAAAACATATGATGCAAAAAATAAACTCACACACGAATCATGCACGGGTTATATATTCTTACGCACGCTCACGTACGAATTATTTATTCTCACGCTCACGGGCGAATTACTTTGGTATAGTAATTATTACTCACGATCACTTTTGATTAACTTCACTCACGATCGTGTCATGCGCCAATCCCTAGTAATTACAAAATATAAAACTAGTTCAAAATCATTTTTAATATGGAACCACATTTAATACAATACGGTTTTAAAAGGACCTTATACATATATTTTTATATAAAATCACTTTGAAAAAATTGCTAATGTGGGATGATATATAATTATAGATGATTTTATAAAGAACGTTATATCGTTATATATAAAAGAAATCATGAAATATTGTAGGTATGAAACCATACTAAGTTATATATGGGTTCATATGCGTCAATATATAATCATATATAACACCTATTATATAATATTTCTTAAATGGCTCCATATATAGTTTTATATTATTATGTATAGTGTCATACTAAATTATATATAAACGTATATGTAATTATATCTTTTATATATTACTTTGTGTACTTATATATAGCACATACACTTATATGTAGGCCAGTATGTAATAATATAAAATCACATATGTCTCAATATTAAAACCTTTGAGGAAAAAATATTTAATATATGACTATATAAAAGTCTATATGCTTCAATTTGAAAGCATATGTGGCCATATCTAACTATAAGTTACTATATGTAATTACATAAAATAATATATGATTATATCAAAACTTTTTTACTCGGGGGGTTATTATTTTAAACTGCATTTTTTGAAATCCCGGGATTCCCGTTCCAAATTCCCGGGAATGCGGGAACTGAAAAATGCCTAATTTCCCGGGACGGGAAATCCCGGGATGCATTCCCTAGTTATAATGGATTAGAGCTTAAAATAAATTATTTAATTTTTCATCCTGCATGCGCAAATAAAATTAATCCAATTAGATTGTATTAACTAGAGTTGTGTCGTTCATGAACTAACTAGTCTATTTGAACGGTTCAGTTCATTGAACGTTATGACATCGTTCACCATTATTCGTTCATTTCGTTCTTTTTTTAGTCATAGAAAATTTGTATCTTTTTGCTTATTAATTTTATTGCAGAATTAAATGTTTTTCTTAATAATTTTAAATTTTTTATATTTAAAATTGTAATTTTATGATACTATTAGTCTATGTACAATAAAATAAATATAAACATGTACTTAACATGTAATGCGCCAATAAATTATCAAACGAACGGCACCATTCAGATACAGATCATGACAAAAAAGAACGATAACACAAAAGAACGATTAAACGATTTGAACGATATGACCGAGTCACCAAAAAGAACGATTAAGCCCAACTCTAGTATTAACACAATTGCATCAAATTAATTCAATTAGATTAATTCTAACATTATTTAACTTTTATAAATGACTGTTTTCACGCCTTATTAGGGATTCACTACACATTACCTGGTAATACCATACCCCTTACCATTGCATTATTTCATAACTAAAATGTAATGTCTTACGTATAATGTGCTGCATAACTACTGGGTAGTAATAGCAACTTATTACCAATGATATATTTAAACACCTCAAAGAAAAGAGTTACTTGTAATACACAACATAGTTCTAAATAATAGCAGCGACTTATTACAGATGGGATATTTTAAAACCGTAAAATAAGGAGTTACTTTTAATGTGATACGTGATCACTTAATAGAAATAGCCACAATTTACCGATGGTGTATTCAAATACCTCAAAATAAGGAGTTATTTGTAATGCGATACATGAGTGTTATTTTCTATTTAAAATATTCGATACAAATAATTTATATGTTTTATACATATTGACTGAAATATCTTTTATGTTTTTTGTTAACTTTATATTAATCTGAGTAAATATTCAGTGTGTTCGTTTACTCGAAATTCTTACTACTTTTACAACAATTGGAAAGTTTCGTTTACTTTTTGTATTGATTTTTTCCAGCTGTAGTAAAAGTAGTAACTTGTAGTATGTAAACGAACACGCTTATTAATTAAATATGAATATGCTTCGTTTTAGCATTTATAAAAAACCAACACGATAACGTCTTATTTTAATTTTTTTTGTAAGAAGTAAGTATATATTTTTATACAGTAAGTGAGCGCATAATTTTAATTTGTTATTTCAGACTTATTTGTAACACATTTTTTTGGCCTTACTTTAAGCTGTTATGTAAATACCCAGGTAGAAATTGCCGACGTTACAACAAAAGTTGTACCGGGAGAGCACTGTTGCTTACGAAATGCCGGTATTACTTAAAACGTGCTTTGCCAGTACTGTTTTCTGAAAATTAACGAGCTTTTTTTAATTTATTAAAATTAACAATTTTATAAATTTTACGTATTTTTACATCTATTACAAAATTATTTATGTAAGAGAGACATCGCCATTCTTTTCTTGTGAAGTTTCGAAAGTATACATTTGAAGAAATTCCAACAAGTCTCAAGACATTGACAAAAAAAAATAAAAATAAATCTGTGATGTACACTAAGAGGACAGTAAAGTTCTAGCAAACTACTAAATTTGTTATTAAATGTACTAGAATAATACCAAAAAAATACAATCCCAAGCTTGCGCCAACGTTGGGAAATAACTACGGCCAAGCGTTTATTGGTGTTATCATTTCGACAACATGGCAGTACAGTGAAAGTTAAAAATCCGACGCATTGCCAGTACATGCACTACCGCCTCCAATACCGGGCCAACATTGTGCCGTTTGTATTTTTCTACCTGGGTAGTATTGTGCTCAGTATCGGTTATGTAAGTGGTTACGTAACTCCTAACATGTAACATTAAAGTAACATGTACTTATGTTGTTACCTAGCCCTCTTTTGGAAAGTACATACCTCCAATGACATGCCCTTGTTAAAATAATAGCTGTTGGAATAGCAAAGTAAGAGGTTACATACCTTAATTTCTTCTTACAAACCGTATTACCAGGTAATAGAAAGTTTTGCTGGGTAGTTGGAAGTAAATAATTTTTTTAATGATCATTATTCATTTTCAATACCATTAAGTAAACGTAATTGTAATGAAATATTTTTTGATTTCCATTACTTCAAGTAATTCTAATGAAATTAATTTTAATTTTCATTACAAAATTAGACGTAGATTTTCATTACCGTTACTTTTATACAAAGGTAAATATTTTTCTTTTTTCGTATGCTTTAGTTTGAATTCATAGTATGCTGATTCGTCGCTTAAAGCCCAAAGAACGAATAAACTTTAATTTGGAGGTCTGTAGAGGGATTCTCTAACTTTCTATCATTAAAATTCGGTAGCTAAGTTGTCAGTTTACTATATTTTCATTGATGGAAATGCCAAATTTTTAACTATTTACTGCCGCCTCCAAAAAAACAGAACTCAAAAATAAAAGTATTTCAAATTTGGCATTTCCATCAATGAATTTAACACATGCGTATTATAAGAAAAAATCATGGATGGTAACCAAAACAATGCGGTTATCGCTAAGGGTAACGCTATTTCAGATTATTTCGGTAACGATATTTTAAGGGTAACGCTTTTCATTTATTAGGGTATCGGTATTTTAAGGAGAACTGTTTTTTAGTTATTTCGGTAACGGTATTTTAAGGATAACGGTTTTTTGATTATTTCGGTAACGGTATATTAAGGTTAGCGATATTTCAGTTATTTCGGTGACGGTATTTTAAGGATAACGGTAGTCAGTTATTTCTATTCATCCTGCAATTTTTTTTTACAAAAAACAAACGGGATGAAAAACAGAACCAATTTACCAACTTAAAATACGAAAAATACTTAATAAGCATGTGCAATTACCAAAAGCAGAAAATTAAAAATAACGGTAACGGTATTTTAGGGGTAACGCTATTTCATTTATTTCGGTAACGGTATTTTAAGGGTATCGATATTTCATTTTCTTCGGTATCGGTATTTTAAGGATAACGGTATTTCAGTTATTTCGGTAACGGTATTTTAGGGGTAACGGTAGTCAGTTGAAAGGGTTTTAAATCGATAACGGTATTTTAGCGGTATTGCCTGCCAACCAGGGTTCGTATTTGCAAGCACATGTGCGCACATTTTCACACATCTTGCACTTGCACATGTGCATGTGCAAATTTGTGTTTATACTTCGCACATGCACATGTGCATGTGCAAATTTTTGTTTATACTTCGCACATGCACATGTGCATGTGCGCATTTGACTTTATACTTTGCACTTGCACATGTGCATGTGCAAAAATATTTTGCAGTTCGCACATCAAGATGTGCAAGTGCAAATACTATTCGCACATGCACATCAAAATGCTATCCGCACATGCACATCTCCATGTGCGATGTGCGAATACAAATTCGCACATGCACATGTGCAAGTGCAGACTGGTACTTGCACATTACACATCAACATGTGTATGTGCAAAATGTGCACACATGTGCGCGCACATGGATGCAAAAAATCGCTGAAATTGATAAAAGTTTCAATATCAGAAAAAAACGCCGAAACAAGAAAAAAAAATGCAAAAATTTTTAAAAATCGTCAAAATTGAAAAAAAAAAACACCAAAAATCGCCAAAAATTTTAAAAATTGCCAAAAATGAAAAATTTTGAAAAAATCGTCAATATTTGAAAAAATTGCCCCAAATTGAAAAAAATCGTCAAAAATTTCAAAAAGTCGTCAAAAATTGGAAAAAATCGAAAAATTTGAAAAATTTAAAAAATTGAAAAATTTTGTAAAAATTTGAAAATTTTGTAAAAATTTTGAAAAAATCGTCATAACTTGAAAAAATCGTCAATATTTGAAAGAATTGCCCAAAATTAAAAAAAATCGTCAGAAATTATACAAAATTGCAAAATATCGTAAAAATTTTGAAAAAATCGACAAAATTTGAAAAAAGTACCAAAATCGTCAAAATTTCAAAAAGTCGTCAAAAATTGGAAAAAATCGAAAAATTTGAAAAATTTAAAAATTTTGTAAAAATTGAAAAATTTTGTAAAAATTTTGAAAAAATCGTCATAACTTGAAAAAATCGTCAATATTTGAAAGAATTGTCCAAAATTAAAAAAAATTGTCAGAAATTATACAAAATTGCAAAATATCGTAAAAATTTTGAAAAAATCGACAAAATTTGAAAAAATCGTCAATATTTGAAAAAATTGGCCAAATAGTCAAAATTTAAAAAAAATCGTCAAAAATTAGACAAAAATGCGAAATATCGTAAAAATTTTGAAAAAATTGTCAATATTTGAAAAAATTACCAAAATCGACAACATTTCAAAAAGTCTTCAAAAATTGGAAAAAATTTTGAAAAATTGCCAAAATTGAAAAATTTTGAAAAAATTTTGAAAAAATCGTCATAACTGAAAAAATCGTCAATATTTGAAAATATTGCCCAAATAGTCAAAATTTAATAAAAAAATCTTCAAAAATTAGACAAAATCGCCAAAATTGCGAAATATCGTAAAAATTTTGAAAAAATTGTCAATATTTGAAAAAATTACCAAAATCGTCAAAATTTCAAAAAGTCGTCAAAAATTGGAAAAAGTCGGAAAATTTAAAAAAATTGACAAAATTGAAAAATTTTTTAAAAAAATCAAAATTTCAAAAAGTCGCCAAAAATTGGAAAAAAATTGCAAAATGCCAGAATTGAAAAAGTCGTAAAACTTTGTGAAAATCGACAAAAATTGTTTCTCGAATATTTTTCCTTGTTCCAAAACCGTTGTCCGTTTTTATCTAACTCATTTAGTTTTTGAGATACGGGAGATATTCCAAATAAAAGCCCTTTTCTCTCTACGACGCTTAGTTTTCGAGAAAAACGCGATTTTAAAATCTAGCAATGCAAGTCAAAATCTAGTTCCGCTATCGGGGTATTGGTGGCGAGTGTTGAACTTTGGTGCACTCAGTTTTCCTCTAGCTCTTCTAGTTTTCGAGATATGGACGATTTAAATTTTATATAAGCGATTTTCGCACGTATTTTTCCACATATGACTCACTATGACTACCGTGTTCCAAAACCGTTGTCCGTTTTCATCTAACTCATTTAGTTTTCGAGATACGGGAGATATTCCTAATAAAAGCCCTTTTCTCTCTACGACGCTTAGTTTTCGAGAAAAACGCGATTTTAAAATCTAGCAATGCAAGTCAAAATCTAGTTCCGCTATCGGGGTATTGGTGGCGAGTGTTGAACTTTGGTGCACTCAGTTTTCCTCTAGCTCTTCTAGTTTTCGAGATATGGACGATTTAAATTTTATATAAGCGATTTTCGCACTTATTTTTCCACATATGACTCACTATGACTTCCGTGTTCCAAAACCGTTGTCCGTTTTCATCTAACTCATTTAGTTTTCGAGATACGGGAGATATTCCAAATAAAAGCCCTTTTCTCTCTACGACGCTTAGTTTTCGAGAAAAACGCGATTTTAAAATCTAGCAATGCAAGTCAAAATCTAGTTCCGCTATCGGGGTATTGGTTGCGAGTGTTGAACTTTGGTGCACTCAGTTTGCCCCTAGCTCTTCTAGTTTTCGAGATATGGACGATTTAAATTTTATATAAGCGATTTTCGCACTTATTTTTCCACATATGACTCACTATGACTTCCGTGTTCCAAAACCGTTGTCCTTTTTCATCTAACTCATTTAGTTTTCGAGATACGGGAGATATTCCAAATAAAAGCCCTTTTCTCTCTACGACGCTTAGTTTTCGAGAAAAACGCGATTTTAAAATCTAGCAATACAAGTCAAAATCTAGTTCCGCTATCGGGGTATTGGTGGAGAGTTTTGAACTTTGGTGCACTCAGTTTTCCTCTAGCTCTTCTAGTTTTCGAGATATGGACGATTTAAATTTTATATAAGCGATTTTCGCACTTATTTTTCCACATATGACTCACTATGACTTCCGTGTTGCAAAACCGTTGTCCGTTTTCATCTAACTCATTTAGTTTTCGAGATACGGGAGATATTCCAAATAAAAGCCCTTTTCTCTCTACGACGCTTAGTTTTCGAGAAAAACGCGATTTTAAAATCTAGCAATGCAAGTCAAAATCTAGTTTCGCTATCGGGGTATTGGTGGTGAGTTTTGAACTTTGGTGCAGTCAGTGAAGTCAAATTCGCACATGCACATGTGCATGTGCGAAGTATAAACAAAAATTTGCACATGCACATGTGCATGTGCATCTTTTGTCTGCACATCAATTTTTGCACATGTGCATGTGCGCACATGTGCGTGCATTACGAAGCCTGCTGCCAACCCTGGAAAAAATCGTTGCCATTTGTGGTATTTTATTTTTGCATGTTATTTTATTGGACGTAGATAAAATAGTCATGCTTTTCAAAGCACTCCTCAATATTTATGCAAAGTAATAATGTAAATTTCGAGTAAACAAATAAAAAATTTCATCAAATTTATGGTAAACTTTTTATTTCTAGATTAACAACTTGGCAAAAATGGCATTATTTTCCATCAATGCTGTCACCGCAATGTCCAAAGATGAAGGAACATGTCATTACTATTCACTTTGTGAAAATAATAAATTTGCAAGACACCTACGTAATAGACAAAAACTTTGGATACCTATGTGGAGGTAAGCCCGCATAAATACTATGACGAATGGATCTGATTTTCACAAATCCCGGGATTTGGGACTTTGAAAATTGGGATTGAGATTGAAAATTTCATATAATTAATTATTAAATAAATTGGAATTAAAATTTGCAAAATAAAATAATTTTTTTTAAGTCTGACACTAAAATAAAATAAGAAAAATGATCGGGATTGCGACAACTCATTTCTAATAGATTTGGACGCATAACACGAATATAGTCCTAGAATAGAATTTGCATTACGGTTAAAATTGGTGCGGTTAATCGCGGTTAACGGTTAATCGCACTCATAATAAAACAATTTTTTAATTACTTGATTAATGCAAAATTAATTAATTGCTAAAATTAACAACGGCAAAATTATTAAAATCCATAGCAAAAACACAAAAAATTAAAAACGTGGAAAAAAAGTTAAAGCCGGGTATGCCGACTATATGATGCCCTATACCTGTCTGGTTGAAAGCCAACTAATTTTTTGATCCGAAATTCGAATTTGTTGAAATGGATTTGTGTCAAAATTTGTCTACAAAATGACAGAAAATTAGAAAAATCGTAAGAAATTGTGTTTGTACATAATGTTGGGTGTATTTAAGACAAAATCGGAATTATACTCCATATGGGCGATAGGTCCAAATATGGACCGATAAGTGACGTTCCTGGTAATGTGCGGAGGTTTTCCGCACATGTATATAATGCAATGGTATTGATACAATATATAAGTACGGTGTTCAAAACTTTTAACAGAACACACTGTCGAATAAAAATCAAATGCCAAGTAGAAAATTACAACAAAAGTATATGCTAAAAGTGTTCTGTTCTTCATCATGAACAGGCTCAAAAAAGCATACACGGCGTTTAATACTATTAACAGCACACGTCGTCAAATAAAAATGAATCGTCGAGCAAGAAAGATTAAACAAAAATATATGTTGTAAGTATGCTGCATTAAGTTTTGAACAGTGTTGCCAACTCTTGAAGGCAGGAAAGCACCGTGAGCATTTTGAAAACGGGTAAAAAGGGTAAAAATTTACCAAAAATGGGGTAAAAAAGCACGATAATAATTTTTTGAAAAATTTAAGTAAAGATTTTAAAAACACATTTTACTTTGTAAAATCGTGTAAAAAAGGTTCAAAAAATTACCAAAAAAAAGGGTAAAAAAGCACCAAAATTATATTTCAAAATTTTGAAGTTTAAATATAACGAAGTTGTTATTTAAAATTGTACTACAAACATTGTGAAAAAATGTATTTTTTATATATTTCGTATTATTTTTTCAACTTTGACAGAAAATTCAAGAAAAATTGAAAAAAAGAGAACAAATACCAAAAATATAAACTGTACAAAGAGCACTAAAAGCACTGCCAGAAATCTGAAAAAGCACTGTAAATACCCGCTTTTTATAAACGGGTATTTGTAAGAAATCACCGGGTACGGGAAGGAAAAAAGCACCAAAAAATATCCGAAAAGCACTGAAATGGCAACACTGGTTTTGAACGCCTTAAAAAACAACAAACACAATAGTAGGAATTGCAGAGAGAACAAATACACGAATAAAGAAATATACCCACATTTACTGTATGTTGTCATAAAGTGTTGCCACTTTTTGAATAATTATTCAAAAACGGGACTGTTTACACATTCCTTGTATAATTTTTTCAGATTTTTGTGTAGTTTTTGTGTAATTTCGCTTTTTACTGAAAATTTACTAAATTTCATGCTTTCAGTTCCCACAGCAAATAAAATTATTTTATTTGTGTAACATCTACCACAAATTTCCAGTTTCTGGTGAATTATTTTTGTAAATTTTTTTCAATAGAAACACAACAGCATATATAGCTACACTCATAAAAAAAAAGCCCGTACAAATAGTTAAAAATTCTGCTAAAATAACAGGAAATAGTACCCGAATTTGCGCCAGCAGAAATTTCAATGATGTTGAGAATCATAGTCTGCTAAGTTTAGGTGACCTAAATTTTAGGTAAAAAAGTTAGTTCAAATACAATATTTATAAGAAATGTTGTTTAATGGAAATGAAAATTACTCAGCTGAAATCACCACATGTTTTCTGCTAAATTCAAAAATTTAGAAAAATTTTCGTTTAATAGAAATGAAAGTGGGTCAGTTGAAATCTGCAAAACATGCTGCTAAAATTACAATCACTTTTTGTTATTAATTGAATACAAACAAATTAATGTAAATATTGTTAATTTTATTCTCGAATAAATTACACAATCCAAAAACACTATTTGCACTATATATCACTTTTATTTCCTTGCCAATATGTTAAACTTCCGCTGGAGTTGTATTATTTTGTTCCTTTTTTTCGTCTACCTGTGGGTTAAAGGGCTGAAATAAAAGAAAAAAAAACATATTTAATAGTATTCCCTTAAATAAATATAGTTTATATTATAAAACAAACCTCTATTATTTTATTTTTTAAATACAATTTTAACTGCGAAATGTTAATGTCCAGCATACCTCCGTTTGCTTTTGTGTTCCTTTGCTGACTAACAGAAACAAGAGAAAACATGCTCGTATCATATTATTTACTAAAACTTTCCTAACCAGCGCCATATTATTATACCCTACACCACTACGTGGTCAGGGTATTACAAGTTTGTGCTGATGTTTGTAACACCCAAAAATATTGGACCTACACCCAGCTTATCGTATACCGATCGGCTTTTATTTCGATTTAACGATGTCCGTCTGTCCGTCCGTCTGTCTGTCCATGCATTCTTGTGCGCACTCTACAGGTCGCAAATATTAAGATATTTTGATGAAACTTGGTACACCGACTTATGTCGGCCCAAGGTTGGTTAAAATCGATCCATGTTTAGACCTAGTGCCCATATAAGGGCCCTACCAAAATTATATTGTTTATACTCTGCAGGTCGTAATATTAAGATATTGTGATGAAATTTGGTACACAGACCTATGTTGGCCCACTAACGCAGCCTATTGATTTTGGTGAACATCTGTCCATGTTTAGACCTAGTGCCCATATAAGGGTCCTACCAAAATTATATTGTTTATACGCTGCAGGTCGTAAATATTAACATATTTTGATGAAATTCGGTACACCGACCTATGTCAGCCCAAAGACGAAGCCTATTGATTTTGGTTAACACCGGTCCATGTTTAGACCTAGTGCCCATATAAGGGTCCCCCCTAAATTATATTGTTTATACGCTACAGGTCGCAAATATTAAGATATTCTGATGAAATTTGGTAAACCGACCTATATCAGCCCAAGGACGAAGCCTATAGATTTTGGTTAACAGCGGTCCATGTTTAGACCTAGTGCCCATATAAGGGTCCCCCCAAAATTATATTGATTATACGCTGCAGGTCGCAAATATTAAGATATTTTGATGAAATTTGGTACACAGACCTATGTTGGCCCAAGGACGAAGCCTGTTGATTTTGGTGAACATCGGTCCATGTTTAGACCTAGTGCCCATATAAGGGTCCCCCCAAAATTGGCTTGGTTACAAACTGTGTGATGGCGAAGATTTGCTGTGTAATAATTTTTATTTGGTTTGAGTTCATATGTGTTTGCTATTGACCATACTAACATTTTTTTGTGAGGGTAACAAATTAGTACTTATCAAAATTTGAATTTTGTTCTAAAATTATTTTGAATTCAATCAGGGCAGCATTTCATTTTTCTGCAATTTGAATATTTGTTTTGCTTTTCTGGATTGTCAGAAATTTTCATTAAAAATTTGTTGAAAATTGAATTGTTGCTAAACAACGGGAAAATCGAAAATTATTATTTTTCAAACGCCAGAGGAAATCTGTGGAATATTTGGATTAATTTGTATATTCGCAATTTCTTGGGTACCCAGCAAAATATTGGTAATGACACCTCATTGCTGTCTGCATTACCAATAATGATATATCATTACCTTTTGCATTATTTTGTATTATAAAATAATGACTTCCTAATAACGGCCTATTGTAGTTATTGATTTTAAATATAAAATAATGACTTACTCGCAATAGTTTAAATAAGTACTTTTTACAAAGTTAAATTTTATACATTTATATTTATTACATGTAAATATGTTTTGTGTTAAATTTTTATGACGAGTACTAAAATTACACACTAGGAAAAACTTTAAATTCTCTGAATGTATTTCCTGAAGCTACCCAGCAAAATATTAGTAATGACACCTCATTACTATCTGCATTACCAAAAATGATATATCATTACCTTTTGCATTATTTTATAATATAAAATAATGACTTCCTAATAACGGGCTATTGTATTAATTGTTTCTAAATATAAAATAATGACTTACTCGTAATAGTTAAATTAAATTTATACATTTTTATGTATTATACAGCTATGGACATGGAAATAGGACACTTGTATGTATTAAGAAACATAATTATTTATTTTGAAAAATAAAACAAAAATTAAATTTTTTATTTCATATACGGGAAGTGTTATTATTGATGATTGTAATTCATGCTTTATTTAAATAAAAATCCTTCAACTATTTTATATATATTGGTAAATATGTATAAACTAATAAAAACACCTGGACTTCTAAATAGGACACATTTTATATTTTTACAAAAACCGTACATTTTTTAAGTTTTTAAAACAATTATTATTTTTTTAGCGTTAATATTACACTAATATTTTGTGCTCTATTCATTATTATCAATAAACGCTTCGCATCTTCTTTGCATACTCTCAACTAATCTCTGGCATCTTTCTTTTGGTATAGAATACCAAGCTTCTTGAATACCAGCCCAAAAACGGTGGAATTTTTGTAATTGTTTTGCGAAACTTTTGTTTTTACATCATTCCACTATAGGTAATTTGACCCATTTTTGTGGCAGTCATTTTTCAAACATTCAAGAATGAATTTTTTTTTGTTGGTATTCAATTAAGAACACATTAAAGCAAATAACGGCAAGTTTTGTTTTTTTTTAAATTAACAACGACTGCTTAGCAAGTGGTCAAAATCATTGTTTGTGAGCAAAGTGTTGAACGCAGTATATACAGTGCAATTTGGTCAAATTTTTAAATTTCTTTAAATAGTTAAAAAAACATAAATTTAAACTAAATATGGAAAATAAAAGTGATAGTAAGTGCTTAATGGTTTAAGAGAAAGATTTTATTAAAAAAAATTTTTTTTGCGAAAAAAACTCATACTTCTGACATACTTTTAATTCTAGTTTTTTTCTGAAAAATTAACTTTGGATAAGCTTTTAAAATGTTGGCCGAATTTGGCTGTGTTTAAACAATCAGAAACGTGTTAAATGAAGATTTTTGAGTTTAATTTGTCAATTTCATGTTGCGATTTTTTGCGTTTTCTGAGAAATATCATTTTTGGTAGGCAGCCTCCGCTTGCAAAATAGCGAACTTGCGGAAGTTTACTTGGATGAGCAAAAGAAAGAGGAGAAGAATGTTTACAATTTTATTGTTGGTAAAGCAAAATGCGGCAATGTTTTAAATGAGGAAGCGGTTTATGGGAAGGATAAAGTGCGAGTTTTTTGTAAGAATATCTCAGTTAGATGGGAGAGTTCTCATAGGAAGAGAAACATATTTCAGATGCAAAGCGAACTCTGGCTAAACGCTGAATTTATTTTGGCAATTAAAACTAAGCCAACTGCAGCTTCAATAGGGCTTCCAAAGAAAGAGTATCCTGAGAAATCTGAACGAACAAAGAGGAAATTTTAAAAAGCTTTATTAAAAAATAAAAATGAAATGAAATTACTTTAGATAATGAAATGTAAAGCAAAATTTTAAATAGCTTTATTGAAAAAAAAAAATTGTTTCTACAAAAGTTTCCACTTGTTAACTTTTCTGATATAATATGCCCCAGATTAAAAAAAATAGAGCCATTCAAGTTTTTTTCTAATTTTATTCTCGTTGCCTTTATTTTTAAAGATCAAAATAGTAGATAAATTCGCTCAAAAATGGAGGAGATAGTTCAGAAAATTATGTAGAATTTTAACGTGACGTCTGTTTTTTTAGTTTGTTACTTGTTTTAAGTAGGCGTGGCTTTTATTGAAAATAAGCGATATCGACCTTCTATCAAATTACCTAGTAAAATTTAAAATTCTACGTAATTTTCTGAACTATCTCCTCTTTAATCTTTAAAAATAAATGCAACGAGAATAAAATTAGAAAAAAACTTGAATGGCTCTATTTTATGGCACATCACTGCCCAGTCAGAAAAATACAAACGGGAAAACGGTGGCAAAGCACTTTAACAGGTGGTACAAGTACTGGCAAAAAGTGCTTTCCCATTCCCAAAATGATAACATCATTAGACAAAAGGACCGGCTGTTTAAAAAGCGCCGGAAAAGCACTGGAGGAACAAAATTTTTAAACGTTGGCAAAACGCTGGCAAAACCAATAAATAGGTGGTCTGGAAATATATTTTCAAAAATAAAATTTAAAAAAAAGTTCGTATGTATTTTTTTGGTCCTGCCGTGATTTGAACCCAGGCCGTCAGATTGGCAGACGATTGCTCTACCCACTGAGCTAACGAGACATAATATTTGATGGCTAAACACATAAATGAGTGATAATAGCTGGACAACTACTGGCTGTACCAAAATGCTAGTACTGGCAAACAATTTTTGTAACTAGTATGCCAGTGTTGGGAGGGCAAAAAAAAAGTTGGTCTTGAAGGAGCTTTCCCACAAACAAATAAATTGATTTTATAAAACAAAAAAAAAAATTTAAAATAAAAAAAATCCAAAAAAAATTTTTTGCTTGCAACCGGATTTGAACTCGGAACAAGCATTTTTTAACGAAGCGTCAGCATATTTATAAAATCATTGGTCTACCAGTGAATTGATTTTTGTACGCCTGGTAGCATTGGCTAGGTAGCAGTGGATAATCACTAATTGCAAACCTTGGCATATCACTCTAAGCCAATTCTTTGCCAGTGGTTTTTTTATAAACCACCGAAATTTTTGTAAAACAAATACTGGTAAAACGCTTTTTGCAAACGCTGGCAAAGCGTTCCAAATGAGTGTTCTACCAGTCATTTATTTTTAACACCGTGGTTAACCAGTGGTATGCCAGTGCTTGATTTTTTGTACGACTGGCGATTTCTGACTGGGTGTATAAGTCTTGGTTTTTCTGGATTACAATGTTTTTCACGTCCCATATTGGTACAATTAGAAAAGAATTTACTTATTTCAAACGAAAATTATGAAAAGAGAATTATTACTAAGTGCATCGAGTAAAATTTTGACAATTATTGCAAGTGTCCTATTTTTATGTCCAAGTCAAATACGAACAAAGTAAAGTAATTTTGTTGTAAATATTTGCATGTTTTAAATATTGCAAAGTTTTATATAAAATCTGAGACTACTTGATTACAGTTTACTATAATAGAAAAGAAATATATTTATTGCTTAATAATTATTAAGAGAAATGCATGAAGATAATTTTGTATGAAGTGTCCTATTTCTATGTCCATAGCTGTATGTAAATATAAAACATATTTACATACAGCTTTAAATTTTTATGACGAGTCTTAAAATCACGCACTAGAAAAACTTAAATTTTTGTGAATGTATTTCTTTAAACTAATAGTATTCGTGTAACTCCTTTTTTTAAGAATCAAGTAAGCAATCGGATAACCACTTATAATTCAACTTTTTGTAAGCAGGTGTGTAACCACTTATTATTCAAAATCTCATAACTACTTATTTCTCATTTTTTCGTAAGCGAGCGGGTAAGCGTGACTACCCAAGTAAAAAAATGATATGGAGCCATATGAAGTTATATTTAATTATATATAATGTTTTATGAAATTAGATATAATTATATCCGAAAAATGAGAACATCTTATTGTATCGAATTGTATACAATTGTATACAATTTGGTACAATTTGATACAATTTTATGCAATTCGATACAATTGTATCCGAATTTTGTCCTCATCCAATTACATCAAATTATATCTTTTTGTATAAATTTATATAAAATGTTATAAAAGTACACATAGTTTGATACAATTACATCTAAAAATTGACCTTATACTTTTGATCATATTATATATGACCACATCTAACAATATACAAAAATTATTTTTTTAAATAAAAAATATATGCAATATCTGGAGATCAGACCTGGGGGATTTCAATAACAATTGCAAATAAATGTAATTGAAATTAAAAAAAACTCAATTACATTTCATGTAACTGTAATCGAAAATTTTCAATTACAAGTAATTGTAATTGAAAGTGATTTCAATTACAAATTTCAATTACATTTAGAATTAAAGTGTTTTTTGTTAAAATTTTGTAGAAAAAACTGACTGGGATTGGTTGGGTAGGCGTGGATAAGTATAAAAAGAATACCCCGACTAAAAAAGATGTTATATAATCATATATCACCATATATAAACCAATATATACGTTCATATCTAATTTGATCCGAATATTGGAATATATAATTATATCAAGCGAGATAAGCATGTTATCTCACCTGATAGAATTTGATCCGAAAAATGGGTCTATCTAACTGCATCAAATTATATATAAATACACATAATTTGATGAAGATTTTCAAAGAAAATTTTAGTAAATATTATTGAGATCACTTATTTCATTCATATTAAATCTAACGCTTAATGTTTAGAACAACTTTTGCTAATAAACTTGGAAATAGGTGGCAAAATAAAACATTACAAAAATTTGTCGGAACAACTTTTTCTAGGTTAGAGTTTTTATCTTTCTTATAAAATAACTGAATTAACTAATTAGAAATTTATTAATTCAGTTCGAGGCCAATTTCCTTATTATGAATTAATATGATAAGTACTTTTTTTCAAAAACTGCTATTTTTCTTCATCAGGATACTCTCCTGACAAATACTTCACAGAGTTTTTGCTTTCAAAAAACCTCTACACTTTCAGGAATGAAAAGAGGATCGTTTCGGGGATTTTCCAGGTCCCCTTCATCAGTTTTCTTTAGAAAGTGGTGGCGTAATCCCCGAAACGATCGTCTTTTCATTCCTGAAAGTGTAGATGTTTTTTGAAAGCAAAAACTCTGTGAAGTATTTGTCAGGAGAGTATCCTGATGAAGAGAAAAAAACAGTTTTTGAAAAAAGTACTTATTATGTTAATTCATAATAAGGAAATAGTCCTCGAACTGAATTAATAAATTTCTAATTAATGAATTAAAGAGGTCGAAAAAAAATAAATTTTATTTTTTTAAATAAAAATTAAAAACCAACATGATAAAAAATTAACTTTCACAATTAATTTTTTTTTTACGGAAAAATAAATGAACTTAAACCATATTTATTTCAACATATGTTTGTCTAATTTTTAAATTTAAAAGTAAAAATAATTATTTCGACCTTTAATTCCACAATGAAAAAAAAAATTCCTTTATTTCTTTAAAATTATTTTGAGTTTAATAAAGAGTATTTCGGTAACTATTTGGAAAATATATGTTAAATTCAATTATAAACATTTAGTTATATGTCAAAGTGCAAACTTCAAAACCAGATCCACAATTTCGGAGTTTTTTTTTAATTTTTATAGTGCAATTAAACTTTATAAAATTTTGTATAATTAGATATCATGTCAGATAAATTTATATATAAAATTATTACAATTTTATATTAACTTTGTTATATGTTTTGATATAAGATTGTTTAGAGAAGCTTATACGCCATTATATATAATTATGTATAGACTATATTTGCAGATCTCTTAATATATGCCTGGAGACCAAATCGCATATGATTATATATAACGTCATATCAAACATATTTATAAAACCAAAGTGTTAATATAAATGTATATGGTCATATAAAGCCACACATATAAACATTTATAATTATATCAAATCATATAAGATTATATGAAAACTTTTTTAGTCGGGACGTCATGTTGGGCTGACCCCTCACTTGTGCTTTTTGTCATTATTTCTTTTCCGAAAAAATGTAATTGTAATTGACATTTTTTCAATTACAATTATATGTAATGTATAATTGAAAATTTTCTATTACAAATTACTTGTAATTGTTTTTTTTTTGAATTACAATTACAAATAATATGTAATTGTGTAATTGCATGTGTAATTAATTTCCAAATATAATGATTAACCTAAAGGTCTGCTGGAGATCCTATAATTTCAATAAATCTTCAATTACGTTTATCCAGATTTACCATGACAGTGCATTAAACATGAACAAAATTATTTTTAGTAATTTTAAAATAAAGTTAACAAGACTGAAATTTTAAAGTTAATAGGATTATGTTATACAACCAAGATATAAGAAAAATAGAAAAAAAATAGTAAAATATTACAAAATAGTAAAAATTACTAAAAATATATGATGCAAAAAATAAACTCACTCACGAATCATGGACGGGTTATATATTCTTATTCACGCTCACGCACGAATCAAGTACGAATTATATATTCTTAGACTCACGCACGAATCACTAGAGTATAGTAATTATTACTCACAATCACGTGTGAATAACGTGACTCACGAACATTTCTAGTCACGCGCCAATCGCTAGTAATTACTAAATCTAAAACTAGTTCAAAATCATTGTTAACATAGAACCACATATGAAAATAATACGGTTTTATATGGACGTTATATATTTTTATATAAAATCACTTTGAAATAATTGCTTATGTGGGATGATATATAATTATAGATGATTTTATAAAGAACGTTATATTGTTATATATTAAAGAAATCATGAAATATTGTAGATATGGAACCATATTAAGTTATATATGGGTTCTTATTCGTCAATATATAATCCACATAAAGTTTTATATTATTATGTATAGTGTCATACTAAATTATATATAAACGTATATGTAATTATATCTGTAATATGTTACTTTATGTACTTATATATAGCACATGCAATTATATGTAGGCCAGTATTTAATAATATAAAATCACATATGTCTCCATATTAAAACCTTTGAGGAAAAAATATCTAACATATGACTATATAAAAGTATATCTGCTTGAATTTAAAAGCATATGTGGCCATATATAACTATAAGTTACTATATGCAATTACATAAAATAATATATGGTTATATCAAAACTTTTTTACTCGGGTACTTATAAAAACGACCACGCCAAACAAAAATAATGAGTTTAGACGCCAAAAAATAAGTTATGCGGAGCTATAAATTTCTATTACCCAGCAAAATTTTGGTAATGACACCTCATTACTATCTGCATTACCTTTTGCATTATTTTATAATATAAAATAATGAATTCCTAATAACGGCCTATTGTATTCATTGTTTCTAAATATAAAATAATGACTTACTCGTAATAGTATAAATAAGTACTTTTTATACAGTTAAATTTTATACATTTTTATTTATTATATGTAAATATGTTTTATGTTTAAATTTTTATGACGAGTCCTAAAATTACACACTACAGAAAACTTAAATTTTTCTGAATGTATTTCCTTAAGCTAATAGTATTTGCTTAACTCCTTATTTTTAAGAATCAAGTAAGCAATCGGATAACCACTTATAATTCTACTTTTTGTAAGCATGTGTGTAACCACGTATTATTCAAAATCTCATAACTAATTATTTCTCATTTTTTCGTAAGCGAGCGGGTAAGTGTGACTACTTATAAAAACGACCACGCCAAAGAAAAATAATGAGTTTAGACGCCAAAAAATTAGTTGTGCGGAGCTATAAATTTCTATTATATAACCACTTATTTGGTAATGAAAGATTTTGCTGGGTAAGATTAATTTTTGTTTGCTTTGACCTATTTAATGTGGGTTGTTAATGTGTTGCAAAATTTGGTTGCAGGAAATCGGTAGGAATAGTGGTATCAATATTGATATAAAGAGGTTTTCTTCCTACCTTTAATTTGGATGGTATTTGATCAGATTTATATATTCAAGAATTCGATTTGGCAAATTGTCCATTAAGGGAGTACCTGCAATTTTTTAAATCCATTTTTATTAATTGTGTCATTCAGCGGTCTTTGTGCAATAAGCTGAAGCAAATATTTTGTTTTAATTCAAGATTATCAATATTATAACCAAAATCAAGATTATTAACATTATAACCAGGGAGTAAGTCTTCATACACTGTGACATAAAATCAAACTTTCTTTGGACCGTTTCGAAATTTTTTTTTGTTATTATCTAACCAGGCTGAGGAATAACAAAATTTATTATCGTGGTGTTGGCTAAAGAAAATTTTTGGTTGTTAATAAGGAAAAGAAAAAGAATATAATAAAAACAGCCAAATATATTAAAAGACTTGTGTTGTGTACAAATACAAATAGTGTATAAAATTTGATAATTTACTAATACGCGTGCGGTGTTTTATTAATTTGTTTGCTTATCGAAATTTTTATAAATTTTGCTTAATTGAATTAAGTTCATCTTAACGCAAATATTCATTTTTTTATTTTAAATCGAATTCATATTGTCAAATTTTAATCCATTTCATATTACAGTAAATATTCGGGAGTTTTGTTTTATTGATTTTGTTTTGTTATGGTCACCTTATTTGAATATTTGATTTTACAATAAACAACACAAACTTCATTAACACTTAATTATCTTCCATATAAACATTAAACTCATTTCAACCAAACATACAACCAACAAGTATAAATCAATAGAGAGACTACCGTCCTCACCAAATTTTGTTGTTGTGTTGCGAACTTGTGAAAGGCTAGGAAAACATGTTGATAATGTTGTTAAGAGAAAAAATGAGTTGGAAGAGCATTTTGAAAAAAATTTTTGGTTTTTTTCTTTTAAAAAAAAACTTCTTTGATCAGTGTTGTCAAGTTTGATTTTCCATTTAGGGGTTTTTTTAATGAGTGCAGCAAATTTTTTTCAACTACTGTTTTTAATAATTTCTGTTAATATTATTTTAAAATTTTTAATAAATTTAAAAATAATTCAACTTATGTTTTTAATAATTTTTGTTAATATTATTTGAAAATTTTGTAAATAATTTATTTTATTATACAAATAATATATAATTCATTTTCACCGTTCTTGTTAATTTAAATGGATATTGTTTTTGTTAAAATAAACTGTATTTTAAAAAATAAAACTATATTAACTATCAACATTAGTTAAAAAAAACAACATTGACACCATTGACAAATATTTGTTGGCACGGAAATTTTTGCACGTTGAGGCAATATTGGAATCTCTTAAATCCTCTTAAAAATCTGAAAATTCTCTTAAAAATCTGAAAAAACTCACTCAACCTCAATGCTTTTTATATAGGGAAATGTGTAAAAAGAACACTCAATCTCTCATTTTTTTACAATGTTTACCAACATGTTTTAGTTTTCTTTCCCGATTTCACGAATAAAAATAAAGAGTAAAGGTTAACCGAGGAAGAGTGGTATAGAAACCCACTGATTGAAGTCAGTAAAAATAACAAAACAACTTCGCTGCTCACAATATATCGCCCACCAAGCAAAAATGTAAATGAATTTATAATAGAACTCGATAAAAACAATAAATAGCATAAAGAATAAAAATGATGTTATTGTTATTGGGGATATGAATATTGAAAGAACAAAAGCAATATATTGTAAATGAGAGCACTAGAGAAGATTTAAATAAAAATACACGCACTTGTATCGACCATCTACATTAGTGTTGCGCATTTGATAGCACAATTGTGAATTTACCAGTGTTGCCACTTTTTGAATAATTATTTAAAAACCGGACTGTTTACACATTCGTTGGATAATTTTTGAATAATGACATTTTTGTGTAGTTTTTGTGTAATTTCACTTTTAACAGAAATTTCCGTAAATAAAAATTAGTCGATAGTTAGACGAAACGAGTTTGTCTGGGAAACCATTACCAGAAATTTCCAGTTTTTGGTGAATTACTTTTGTAAATTTTTTCAACACTAAACCCAATTTAGAAGAAATAAAAATTGTGCTTTTTATTCTTTTTTTGTTTTGTTTAAAATATCGCCTTTTGTTTATTTTTTGCGAAAATAATTGGCAAGCTTCTTTTAAAAATTCTGTTGATTTGCAAGACCATTTAAAACCATTTGACCAGACAAAAATTTTATTAACGCAGCAAATTGGAGCAGAACATGTTTTGGATTTCAACAGAATCGTATGAAATAAAAAAAAAATATCGGGAATTTTTTGTGAAAATGTTATATTTTTATTTTGCAAAAGAAAATTTGTTATTATACATACTGCAAAGAAATATCATGCCTTGCTATCAGTAATTTAAAAATTAAAGAAAACAAGCAAAATTTTACAAACATGGAACTTTTACAATTTTTCCTGTCTTGCCGACATTTAAAGCTAGGATGGAACAGGACTTATGTCATCACAATAGGAACGCCTTGGACATCTACTCCAGCTTTTTGTTATTAAATCCTAGCTTTGAACTCAGCGAGAAATTGGTTAAATTTAAATAAAAATGGTTAAAATTTGAGGGATATGGAAGAGAATAATTATCAAGTAGGTAATATTTTTGCATGCAACCATTTTTTTAATATTAAAATTTAAAAGCACGCCATTTTAAGCTTTAAAAAAGTTATTGCATTGAAATTCCCTTTAGTTAATAGAATAATTTGTTTTAATATTTTTTAGAAAAATTAGCCTGGATTTGCTTTTATAGAAGGCAAAAACCCAGACCAGGTTATTGCAAAAATGCAAAATTTTAGTTCAAAAATGGAAATAACTTTTGCACTTTACAGGTGACAAAAATGCTGTCTTTAGAAATCAGTTTATAAATAGAAAAATGGCAAAACTTTGGAGTCGAAATTTACAGTATGAAATTTCATATGAGTCCAAAATATTTTTATTCTTCCCCACTCTCATCAGGAGAGTTTATTTTATGTATAATATACATACTAGACCTGGGGGATTTCAGTTAATTGAAATAATATAAAAAATTATAATTTTTTGTGTAATTTCATATGGTTTTGGACAGAGTAGGAAAATAAACTGTACACAACAGATAGGGTACGGTACGCCCAAAGAGCACATAACTTATCTATCGATTTAGCGGTTGTGTGTTTGTACACAAACCGAGTGGTAGCGTTTGTCTGATGACGAACGCAAACCATACGGTCATGTACTGTGCTTTCAACACATACCCTTCCTTGTGGTGATTGTAGATTTTCTTCCGTGGACTTCGTTTCGTATAGATTTGTTTCTATGCTTTTGGGTTTTTTTGTTGTTGTTAACTCACACATACATATATTGCGTAGTCACGATTCGTTGTAGAGATGGGCGCGTGAGTGATTTCTGACTTACGCTCACGCAGTCTCACGAATAAAAAAGAAATAATCACTCCATAACAGAGCTTTGAAGAATTAATTCATTAATTCAATTTTTCAATTGTGAATTAAAAATTCGTTGAATTAATTCACAAAGCACCATATATTGAATGGAATTAATTAATATTTGTTTTCGTTCGATTTATTTTGTTACGAATTAATTCAATTGCTATAGTTCTTTTTATTAAATCAAATGAATCAATTCACTGGTGAGCGCGAGATACGACACCCACCATACCAACAACTACAACCATCACTACATTACCACCAGAGAAACAAGCCGATCAAAATAATCGGCGGCGGCGGCGCAAGCAAAAAATCGGCGGCGGCGGCTGCGATTAAGGTTGAGCCGGAAAAAATCGGCGGCGGCGGCGCAACCAAATAATCGGCGGCGGCGGCGGCTTGATCGGCTTGATAGAACATTATACACGTAATTTAAAGATGTTTAAAGTTTTTTCCAAAATATAGCAGAAGAAATTTGTACAAAAAATTTGGAATTATCAAATAAAAAATAATTTTAAGTTAAATTCATCGATAAAAATTACAAATTTAGGATTTTTAGTTTTTGAACGGACCTAGAAGGTGAGATAGTTGGGCTTTCCAAATATATACATATGTTTATATATTCAACAAAATTGTGTGGAAATATTTTCAAATAAAACTGATTTTCTTAATTTTTTCTTATTTTGTTTAATTTTGACGGCTTTTAATTACAATATTTTGTTAAAAAATTTGTTATTCTTAATTCAGAGTAAAATGAAGTTCTACTTTAATCGCTTTAAAATTGTCAAAGTTATACATTTATTTATAAACATGGAATCTCTGCATTTATAAGAAAATTGAAAAAGTTAACCTTAATGAGTGTGCAAACAACAACATCGAGATGTCTTATAATAGCTGAAATTAAATGTTTGGAAAAATTACGCTAACTTTTTCAATTTTCAATTAATTTAAACAAAAGAATCTGATTTTACTAAAAACTAAACCCACTTTCAGAATAAATTACAATAGTAAAGAATTTTTTAATACTGTAAAAAAAGGCGTCAATATTTTTTAAAAAAACTTTCAACATATTTCAGTTACAAATAAATAATTCTATATACATATATTTGGAAAGCTAATTTTTTTGTCTTTCCAAAAACGTTCCAAGATTCAAAATCGGTTGAAAAATTGCTGAATTTAAAATTGGTAAGTTCTTGAAGTAGCTCAAAAACAGAGTTTTGACACTATAACCCCTGTTCTGAATTCCGAAACTTTTTAATTAGAGTAGTTTTGTAAAATCACACAAAATTCAAAATGTCGGAAATTGACTGTTTCGGACAAATTTTAGCATACTGAAAAATTTTTAAATAAATTTTAACATATCAATTTTTGCAACAAAATATTCCTTTTACTTTCACCAAGCTTTTTCAACACGAAATAAAACGAAGAAAATAATTCGGATGTGGATCACAGAAGAGCAAAAAAATTCGGAATGTTTCACTTTAGAATTTTTTATGTGGATTCGGAACTTAGAAATAAACAAACTCTATTTTCACTCAAAATTAAATGTGTTTTTAGAATAAACTACAAAAAAATATGGTTCGAAAAAAATTATGCTCGAAAAGATGTCAAAGTTGAAAAACTTAAAAGAAAAGTAAAAACATTCAGATATTCACCCCTGTTCTGAGTCCCGAAACTTTTTAATTAGAGTTGATTTGTAAAATCACACGGAATTAAAAATTTCGAAAATTTGCTGTTCCTACCAAATTTTCATATTCATAGACTAATTTTAAAATAAATTATTATATAATAATTGTTGTTAAAAAATATATATTCGTTTCACTATCATCAAGCTTTTTCTACACAAAATAAAACGAAAAAAATAACTCGGATGTGGATCACGGAACAACAAAAAAATCCGGAATGTTTCACTTTAGAATTTTTTTGTGAATTCGGACCTCAGAATAGCGTCGATTATTGTAAATATCTCCCCAATTTTATAAGTCGGCCGAGAAATAACTTACTTAACATTTTTTTCGTCCGCAATGTCTTAAAAATGTGTCTTTTGATAATAATTTTAGGTGTACTGAAATTTCTGAAAAATGTGATGTGATCTACTTAACCAAACCTACGACCATAGATTCGAATGAATTAATTCTTTAATTCACTTTTGGATTTTTAATTAAAATTTACTAATATATCATTCGTTTATACCATTCCGTATGAATTCATTCACTGGCATCATTCTTTTAATTTTTATGCTAGTGAATGAATTCTTTAATGAATTCATTATTTTTATAATTATCTTTCACGTTTTATTCGGTTTTTAAAATATTAAAACAAATGTTTGCGTCTTTAAATTTTGGTTAATTACCTTCATTATTTTTATTATTTGATATCAATATTAAATCCCTAAAATAAGCCACATTTTTATTTAATTTGTAATTATAAACTAAAGTGTTATCAGAATCATTGGATATTCATACCTTAGTCTTTTACGGATTGAATAAAATTACTTGATTGATAAGCCATTTTGTAAAAGATTAGAATTAATGAAAAAAAAAAAATAGGAAAATTCTGTGATACTACACCTTTTGCAATTGTAATTCAGAAAATATCAATTGAAATTCAGAAAATATCAATTGAAATTTAGAATTTCCATTTGAAATTCAGAAAACATCAATTGAAATTCAGAATTTCCATTTGAAATTCAGAAAACATCAATTGAAATTCAGATTTTCCATTTGAAATTCAGAAAATATGAATTGAAATTCAGAAAATATCATTTGAAATTCAGAAAATATTAATTGAAATTCAGAAAATATCATTTGAAATTCAGAAAATATCATTTGAAATTCAGAAAATATCAATTATTATTCAGAAAACATCAATTGAAATTCAGAAAATATCAATTGAAATTCAGAAAATATCAATTGAAATTCAGAAATCGTCACTTGAAATTCAGAAAATATCAATTGAAATTCAGAAACCGTCATTTGAAATTCAGAAAATATCAATTGAAATTCAGAAAATATCATTTGAAATTCAGAAAATGTCAATTGAAATTCAGAAAATATCATTTGAAATTCAGAAAATATCATTTGAAATTCAGAAAATATCAATTGAAATTCAGAAAACATCAATTGAAATTCAGAAAATATCAATTGAAATTCAGAAATCGTCATTTGAAATTCAGAAAATATCAATAGAATTTCAATTGATATTTTCTGAATTTCAATTGATGTTTTCTGAATATCAATTGATATTTTCTGAATTTCAATTGACATTTTCTGAATTTCAAATGATATTTTCTGAATTTCAAATGATATTTTCTGAATTTCAATTGACATTTTCTGAATTTCAAATGATGTTTTCTGAATTTCAATTGATATTTTCTGAATTTCAAATGACGGTTTCTGAATTTCAATTGATATTTTCGGAATTTCAAATGACGATTTCTGAATTTCAAATGACGATTTCTGAATTTCAATTGATATTTTCTGAATTTCAATTGATGTTTTCTGAATAATAATTGATATTTTCTAAATTTCAAATGATATTTTCTGAATTTCAAATGATATTTTCTGAATTTCAATTGATATTTTCTTATTTTCAAATGATATTTTCTGAATTTCAATTGATATTTTCTGAATTTCAAATGGAAAATCTGAATTTCAATTGATGTTTTCTAAATTTCAAATGGAAATTCTGAATTTCAATTGATGTTTTCTGAATTTCAAATGGAAATTCTGAATTTCAATTGATATTTTCTGAATTTCAAATGGAAATTCTGAATTTCAATTGATATTTTCTGAATTACAGTTGCAAAAGGTGTAGTCGTTAGGTTAAACTGTGATTTATTTAAGTTGTAATTATTTATTTAAAGTTTTTATTAAATTGCGTGTTGTGATGTCCAATTTTTATTCAATTTTAAATAAAATACTTGACAACGTAAATAAGTAAAATCAAATTAATAAAATTCGCACTCCAGAAGAAGTTGAAATACCGTCAACGAAACGTCGAGTGAAAAGGATGAAATAATTTGATTTTTATTTCATTTTAACATTTAATTGACCATAATTAGCCCGCACGGAAAAAATAAAAAGTGTATAATTATCGAAGTACTTAGGTAAAATACAACTTCAAAAGTATATTTTGTAAGTCAGTAAAAAAATACATTTAGATTTATCAATTTTTGGTTTTTGTCAACTTTGCTTAGTTTTTGACCTATTCCATTTCCACGCACTTCAAAATATGTTAAGTTACCTAAGTTTTTTCTTTTATAAATTGTCTTAGAAAATATTATATTTTAATTAAAGAATTGTGTAACTTAGCAGAAAACTTTTGAAGTTGTATTTTACCGAAGTACTTCGTCAATTATCCACTTTTTATTTTTTGCGTGCGTGGATAGAAAATTCTATAAATAAAGTATTGTTAACAAAATAAACTCGAAGAAATTAATTATTTAAATTGATTGTAATTCTATAAGGAATGTATTCAACATAAGAATGCATTCTATTTAATATTAAACTTTGAAAATGAAACATATGAATTAATTATAAAGGAATGGTTTGATGGAATGATATATATTCAATTTCTAAAGCTGAATTCGGTTTTGTGCGAATTAAGCTAAAATTGGATATCCTAATTTCAGCGAAATATGTCAGAAGTTTTCAAGCAAAACTTCCAACTTAAGAAATATTTATGACAAAAATCCTTCTTAGCTCTGACTATAAAACTGGTTCTTTTATTTCTTTTGAACTAAAAAAAATACTCTTGATGGTTCAGGAAATGATGAAGTAGAAAATTTGTTTTAAAAATGACATTTGTTTTTCATTTTTTTATTTTGGAAAATTCATACTTCCAGCCGAAATGAGCCGAAAAAAATCGGCGGCGGCGGCTGAGGCAAAAATGACCGGCGGCGGCGGCTTAAACGGCTCACGGCGGCTGGCTTGTTTCTCTGATTACCACCACCAAAACCACGAAGGGTATAATGCTGAGCAACGTCATATTACACATTTTAGTTCATACCCATATCAATCATTACATTGTATCAATAGCCTAACCAATTCTAAGAATTCTTAAAACCACTTTAACTCCACTTAAATGTTTCCAATGGCAATTGCAACATAAACATAATAAGCAATTAATTTTAGGTCAATTAAATTTTGTTTACTTGAATTCTTGGGAATTGTAGAATGCACTTTTACTTCTATTACTTTTTGTATTTCATTTTCTTTGTTAAGTTAAGTTACTTTAAGATCAATTTTTAAAATAAAAATTAGTTTGTTTCAAGTATTAAAAGGAACAAGTTGTGTTTTTTCCTTTTTTTAAAACCTGGTAGTACACCACATATAACTGGCCCAGTCGAAAGTTCAGTGAACGGTTTCGGTGTCTTGTTTTAAATTGTCCTTTTTTTAGCAAATAAAAACATAAAAAAAAAGAAAACTTAAGTGTCCTAAAAGGAAGATATTTGTGCAAGCAAAGACGACATCAAGACGAAACAACCGTGTGTTTTGACCCTTAAATTCACTGGAACTCCCACTCCCAAAAAGAAAAAAATAAGGATAAACAACACGATCATTATACCATGCGGTTCATCTTAACGTTCATGATCGGGTGCATGTAAGTGTTTTTGTGATGTTATAAATATAATAGTAAAATAAAATTGTTTATAAAATATTTAAGTGAATAAAAAAGAAAAGGAAGGGAACAAAATAAATAGAATGATTTAACCTTAAGAAAAGAGAATATAACAAACTGAACATGTGAATTTACCATAATACGTGAAGTCTTGGTAAAAATATATATAAACTTGTATCGAAGGCATATCGGTACGAATTTAACGAAGGGAAAATATATATAAGGGAAACAAGATAAAAGTGATTGCAATTGGAAAAGAAAAGTATCGAAGGTATATCGATACGAACCTGTAAATTAAATGTTCGAGGTACTGTAAATACCAAATTAAAATAAAATCGACGAATTTTCTTTTATGCCGAATAATAAGGAACCAAAACAGAATCTCCGTTTCTTTCCTTATAATCTAAGAAAAATTGCTAGTTTGACATCTATCTCTGAAAACAATAATTCTACCTTCGCTGAAAGATCAGATATCAGTCTCACCGGGAATAACTCAACCATTTCCGACCTTAGTTCTTGTTCCATTTCTGACACAATGTCAACGGAACAACCTGCGCAAAACCAGGCGAATAATCAAATCGATATTTTCAATTCATTAAGAATACCCGATGCGATTAAGGATTTGCCGAAATTCTAATCGCAGACTTCTTTATGAATTCCTCAACAACGTTGAGGAAATTCTTCTTTACATACGGGGAACGGACAATACTCCCTATGGCCAAATTTTACTAAGGGCCATACGGAACAAGATTGAAGGACAAGCCAATGAGGTCCATAACCCTGTAACCCCGCTTATTTGGGATGACATAAAGAACAACCTCGTTCTACATTACTCCGACAAACGGACCGAAACATCTCTAATAAGAGACTTGCATACCGTTAAACAATTTAACAAGACTATTGAATCTTTCTACGGAGAAATTATTGAACTCCAATCCTCCCTTTGCAACAACATACTCATTCACGAAAAGGATGCTGGCGTCATAAACGCAAAAAAGAGCCTTTACTCTGAGATGTGCCTAAATTCCTTCCTTAGTGGCCTTAACGAACCACTAGGATCGAGAGTAAGGGCAATGCAACCAACTTCGCTTTCCACGGCACTATCCTGTTGCAAAGGAACAGAACATTTCCTATCAGAGAATCCCAACATCAAATAGGGGGCACTACTCCCAATACAGACCATATGATAACCGTTTTCAAAGGGATCAAAAATATCAGTCTTCAAATAGGCAACAACAACCCCAACAGACTAACTGGAACCATAATTGGCAACGAAATAACGATCACAGGGATCAAAGATACCAACTTCCGAATAGACAACAACAGTCCCAACAAACTAACCAAAATTTTAGAAACCAATATCCTCCAAACAATTTCAAACAACAAAACATTCCACAAATAAAAGCGAGCCCAAGCCAGCAAACCCGATTTGTTGGAAACCCAAATTTCAATTTCCATGAAACGATCCCTTCCAACAATTACCAACAATTGGATAAATATATTGATAACGACCCAACCTCAACACTGATCAAAATTCTTACCAAAGGGATAATTTTTTTGATAACCCCCATTTAACCGGACCAGGTACCTCCGATAATAATAACCAACATTACAACATCGGATCGACCAACATTGAAGAAGCCCAAAATTTTTTACCACAGCCTCGAACAACCAACCGGGTACATAAATCCATCTAAACATCCATCAAACTTACCCTACATAACTATACATCTACCTTCTGGAAAACCCCTTAAATTTCTTTTAGACACTGGAGCATCTTCGTCTTTTATGAACCCCGAATACGTTTTACCTAAGGATCAAATTAAATGCGAACCAACTACGATTACGACCGTTTTCAAAAGTTATCAAGTGGACAGACAAATAATATTACCAATATTTTCGGAATTTAATCAAACAGGATCATTCAAATTCCTCATTTTCAAGTTCCATAACTTCTTCGATGGCCTTTTGGGCATGGATACACTACTTTTGCTCAACGCTAAAATTGACCTCATGAATAGAACCCTAATTACGAAAAATGCCATTAATAATATCAACCTCAAAACTAATCAATCTACTGGCATTCTGATTATACCGGCCAATTCAAAAAGACTAGTGGAATTACCTATTAATAAACAGAATGGCACTGTCTACGTAAATTCCATCGAATTAAACCCCAAGCTATTTCTTAGTCCAGGTTTGTACAATGTTAGACTCGGGCGTGATACGTCGAAATAACAAATTTCTCCCATGAAGACCAAACATTTTTGTTAGAATCCCCATTGGTCGCTGAACAATACGATGCAATAGATTACATCGAGTTAAATAATTTTAACGTCGGATATGGCAATACCGAAGTCACAAATGGTCAGTCGACTTCATTGAATTTAAATGACCTATTAAGAACAGATCAACTCAACAGTGAAGAACGAAGGAAAATTGTGAAACTGTGTAGAAACTTTAGCGATCTTATTTACAAGGAAGGCGAACCACTTTCATTCACCAACAAGATAAAACACAAAATTATTACCAACGACGACATTCTCATCTATACAAAATCATACAGATACCCATACGTACATAAACAGGAAATACAAACACAAATAAAAAAGATGCTGGAACATAATATCATTCAACATAGCTATTCACCCTGGAGCTCTCCAGTATGGATAGTTCCAAAGAAGACTGACATTCATGGTAATAAAAAATGGAGATTAGTAATCGACTAAAGGAAACTCAACGACAAAACCATATCCGACAGATACCCAATACCAATATATCTGAGATATTGGACAAACTTGGCAGATGCTTGTATTTCACTATACTAGATCTGGCCAGCGGTTTCCACCAAATCGAGATGGATCCTAGACACATACAGAAAACGGCCTTTACAGTGGAAAATGGTCACTACGAATTTACTAGGATGCCGTTCGGGTTGAAAAATGCCACAAGCACATTTCAGAGAGTAATGGACAACGTCCTAAAAGACCTACTGGGAAAAATATGTCTTGTCTACCTCGACGATATCATCATTTACTCTACATCCTTACAGGAACATTTGGAAAGCATAACTCAAGTATTCGAAAAACTCAGGGAGGCTAATTTTAAAATTCAAATGAATAAGTGCGAGTTCCTCAGGAAAGAAATATCCTTTTTAGGACATATCATAAATTCAGAAGGGATTAAACCGAACCCGACGAAAACTGAAGCGATAAAAAACTTCCCAATGCCTAAAACCCGTACCGAGATCAAAGCCTTCCTGGGACTCATTGGTTATTACCGTAAATTCATTAAAGATTTGGCCAAGCTTACCAAACCCCTTACTCTATGTTTAAAAAAGGGTGCGACCATTACAATGGACCAAAGCTACATTGAAGCATTCAAAACCTGTAAAGACTTATTAATGAACGACCCTATCCTCCAACACCCTGATTTCACTAAACCATTCATGCTTACAACGGACGCAAGTAACATCGCATTGGGAGCAGTCATATCCCAAGGTCATATAGGAAGCGACAAACCAATTTGTTTCGCGAGTCGCACACTATCACAAACCGAATGTAATTACTCCACAATAGAGAAGGAATTGCTTGCTATAGTTTGGGCTGTCAAATATTTCCGTCCGTATCTCTTTGGAAGGAAATTCAAAATTTTTACGGACCACAGACCCCTTACTTGGGTAATGAACTTGAAGGAACCCAACTCCAAACTGGTAAGATGGAGGTTAAAATTGGAAGAATATGATTATGAAATCATCTACAAAAAAGGTAAACACAATACAAATGCTGACGCTCTCAGCCGCATCAAGATAAATGAATCACCAGAAGGGAACAATCAGGAACTTTTCATCAACACTAGCACAATTCACAGTGCAGGCGAAAATCTAGATGACGGTATACCTAAATCTGAGAAACCTTTGAATGAATTTAACCTACAAATCATCCTTGAAAGAAAAGAAACAGGGTCCCCAATGACCGTTGAAACAATTTTCAAAAATAAACAGAGAAGAATTCTACGTAGGGAACTATTTAACGAAGAGATCATGTTGGACATATTTTAAAAATACTTTTCTCCCAATAGGCAAACAGCCATTTACACAGATGACGACATCTTCTTAATAGTACAGGCAACATTCTCCAAATACTTTTCTCAAGCCAGAACATTCCGTCTTGTCAGGTGTATGGATATTCTTGAGGATATAACAACGGAAGATAACCAAGAGGGAACAATTCGCGATTATCATGAACGCTCAAATCTTAGGGGAATAAACGAAACACTGTTACATCTGAAAAGGAAATATTATTTTCCGAATATGAAGGATAAAATTACGAAAACCTTGAACAACTGCGAAAAATGTAAAACTCTTAAGTACGACAGAAACCCCCCCAAACTAAAATTTTTAATCCCTGAAACTCCATTAAAACCCCTGGAGATACTCCACATCGATATTTACACCACAAACAATAACCAGATCCTCACTGTTATCGATAAATGTTCCAAATTTGCCTGGGGATACACTCTCAGTTGCAGAAGTAGCATAACAGTCCTTAGGGCTTTCAAGAGTTACATTAGCACCTATGGTATACCCAAAACGGTTGTCTGCGACCAGGGCTCTGAATTCGTTGCAAACATTTTTCAGGACTTCTGTAAACAATTTCAAATTCAATTGCATATAACATCCTTCCAACAAACCAGCAGTAATTCTCCACACTCACTGAAATATACCGATTAATCCTGTCCAAGAGAAAGGAGAATGGACTCACAATAGAAAATGGGGAAATACTTTTTGAAACGCTTATAACTTACAATAACGCAATTCACTCCACAACACGACTCACACCATACGAACTTTTTTTTGGTCGACCATACAAATTCATGAAAACACTAAATTTCTCAAATGAACACGACTGACTATTTATCTAAACTGAATATCTTCCTTGACGAACTGTATCCGAAAATTCGGGGAAAAGACCAAAGTGCAACGGAAGCTAGAATCGAAAGTGCGAACATTTCCAGGCAAGACCCAGACGACAACTCCGAAGGCCAAATTGTTTTCAGGAAGGAAGCAAGACGCAATAAACTAACTCCTATATTCTCTAAACAAATAGTTCATAAGAATAACAATATTACCATAGTAACTAAAGGCAAAAAGAAAATACACAAATGTAGATTAAGAAAACAGATGAGTAATAAATAGATATGAAACCCTGTATTCGTGCTATACTAACACACTAACTTATTTCCCCTACAGAACCCCCCCCCCACCCCCCCCCCCCCAACTCACTCACAAATACTCGAAGTACATAACTTGCCAACCAACCAGAGTATATTACCTTTACGATTGGGTCCTGCAAGATCCATTACTAATTTTCACAACTTTATACATATTTTTAATCTTGAAGACTACAAAACTAACATTGACGATATTGAGACCAGCCTTACACTTTTTGAGAAACATACATCCGATACTAATATCGAAAAGGTAACTACACTGAAACTCAAAGAGTTAAAGAATAAATTCTTAACGTTATAGCCAACACAAAGACAAAAAAGAGGTTTGTTCAACGGACTAGGTTCCGCGATTAGAGTAATAACGGGTAACATGGACGCTAAAGACGCACAAATAATTAATGAACAAATAGGCAACATATACACAAACCTTGGTAATGTCACAAATACACTCTCACACCAACATTCAATCAATTTTAAGATGATGGAAAGATTCAAAAACATCACATCACACATCAACAACGAACAACACACAATAGAAAAATACATAACAAATACAGCAAACAGAATACAGCACGAAGAAGACATTATTATTAGAACACAATACCTAAATCAGGTTAACTTTAATATCGACTTATTAACAGATCACTTATCAAATATAGCCGAAGCAGTGGTTCTATCGAAACTCAATATAATTTCAAGATTCCTGCTTAACCCAGAGGAACTTGACATTATTGAACTTAGACTAAGAACCCAGGACATAAAAGTCGAATCAATCGAGAACATTTATGAAATGCTAGGCATGCAGGCCTACTATAATAAATCAAATATTATATTTAACATACTTATACCTAATATTTCAAATGAAAAATATTTTTTATACCATATAATTCCCTTACCTATATATGAAACGAAAATTGTAAAAATTGAACCATATATAATATTTAATGAAAATTCCAAACAACATCACAAAACACTTTGCCCCAAGATCGAAGGAACATATTACTGCAACAAGCCGACCAAACAAGAAGATACTAGAAACTCAATTTGCATTGGAAACCTAATGAACAACAAAGCAGCAAGCTGTCCTCTCAATGACGTGGGAAAAATAGAATCAATCTTATAGGCTGAACCAAATTACATTATTTTTATTAATTCACCAGAAACACTAATAAACTCTACTTGCAGCACCAAAACTCTCAATATAGAAGGCACTGCTTTATTACACTTTCAACACTGTGATGTCTCAATAAACGGCATAACATACCACGATGATGCTGATAACTTCTGGGACCAAATTCACATTCCCCCGTTACCAAACAGCAATGTCTCCGCAAACTCCACAACTGAAGTTCTAAACTTAAAGAAACTAAAAGACTTAAACATTCAAACGGACTCCAAGGTCAACAAGCTCGAAGTAACAACAACAACAATACATTCAATCACAACTTCCACAACCTTAGTATGTACCATAATCGTCATCACTATACTCATCATAGTCATCAGAAGAAAAAACAGCTACAAACAACACCTATCCGATCTACAGTATATCGCTCCGACCCCAACAACATCATTTTGGCCGTCGCTCTATCTTAAGGGGGGAGGAGTTACGACACCCACCATACCAACAACAACCATCACTACATTACCACCACCAAAACCACGAAGGGTATAATGCTGAGCAACGTCATATTACACATTTTAGTTCATACCCATATCAATCATTACATTGTATCAATAGCCTAACCAATTCTAAGAATTCTTAAAACCACTTTAACTCCACTTAAATGTTTCCAATAGCAATTGCAACATAAACATAATAAGCAATTAATTTTAGGTCAATTAAATTTTGTTTACTTGAATTCTTGGAAATTGTAGAATGCACTTTTACTTTTATTACTTTTTGTAAATAAGCAATTAATTTTA
This sequence comes from Leucophora obtusa, assembly GCA_949987735.1. NCBI lineage: Eukaryota > Metazoa > Arthropoda > Insecta > Diptera > Anthomyiidae > Leucophora > Leucophora obtusa. Next base: position 255,681,934 of record OX465295.1, on the reverse strand, counting down.
GGTCAATTAAATTTTGTTTACTTGAATTCTTGGGAATTGCAGAATGCACTTTTACTTCTATTACCTTTTGTATATCATTTTCTTTGTTAAGTTAAGTTATTTTAAGATCAATTTTTAAAATAAAAATTAGTTTGTTTCAAGTATTAAAAGGAACAAGTTGTGTTTTTTCCTTTTTTTAAAACCTGGTAGTCCACCACATACAACTCGCGTTCAATTTTATAAAAGTGAATTAATTCCTTACTGAATTCGTTCAATTTCATTTTCGTTCAGTGAATTAAAAAAAACAAAATTACGTTCAGTGAATAAAAAAAAATACGTTCATTGAATTAAAAATAGTTACTGAATGTTATTCTAGTTTGACTCAAGATCATAAATTGATATCACTTTCTGTTTAAATTATTTTCAAATCAAAGAAAGATGATACAAATTTTACAAGTAAATTACAAAGAATAAAAATTATTGAAAAAATTCGATAAGACCAGCAAGGCAGAATGCGCATTTTCGGCTTTCGCTACAAAGCCATCATCAGTGCCTTTCGCCTTTGAGTGGGTTAATACTTTGATAATCGTCTACTTATGTGACTGTTGAAAGCAAATCGAGTTTGTTATCAACGTTCACTGAATTAAAAAAAATACGTTCACTGAATTCAAAGCCAGTTTTCTGCCGTTCAGTAGAAGGAAACATTTATTTACAAATAAAATTTGTAACTAAACAATTTTACAGTGTTTGCTAGTAAAAATAAACAAACTATATATTAAGTGTTGGAGAAACCCGGTGCAGTTTATCAACCTACATGATTAAAAATAAATAAAAAAAATAAAGCCTTACTATTAAAAATAAAAAACTTTACAGATAAAAAAAAATATAACTATTCATTTTTCAAACTTATGATTCCCCGTAAAATGTAGATGCTTGACTATGACGTATTTCATTTATAAGTTTTTACAATACTAAGAGCTCTATTAAAATATGTTGTTGCTTCTCATTTGAATTCAGTGAACGTAATTTTGATTTTTCAATTCAGTGAACGTAATTTTTTTTGTAATTTTGAGTATTTTTTCCAAATTATCGATGTGTTCCTGTAGTGAAGTTGAGAAGACTAAGATGTCATCCATGTACACGACAAAGATTCTATTTACATGTTGCCTTAAAACGTTATTCATCATTCTTTGGAATGTCGCCGGAGCGTTTTTCAGTCCAAAAGGCATTCTTGCAAATTCAAAATGTCCGTTGTGAGTTGTAAAGGCAGTTTTTTCTCTATCTTCCGGTTCTACTAATATTTGATAACATCCTTTAGTTAGATCTAAAGTTGAAAAATAATTTGCTCGTCCTAGCTTGTCCCAGACGTCGTCAATTCTAGGGATAGGATATTTATCGTCTCTAGTGACTTGGTTTAATTTTCGGTAATCAATGACTATTCGCCACTCTTTGTTACCTTCTTTGTCCTCTTTTTTAGGAACAATCCATATAGGAGCATTATATGGGGAATTACTATGTATAATAATTCCTTGTTCTAGCATTTCATTCATCTGTTTTTCCACTTCTTCAGTATGGGTAACAGGATTGGTAGATTGGTCCGGAAGTTCCAGTATCAATTTTGTGTTTAACCTCATTAGTAAAGGACAAATCGTCACCTTGGTGATAGAAAACGTCTTCGTGGTTCTGAATCAAAATTTTTATTGCTTTTGATTCTTCTGAATTAAGATGCTCTAAGCGAAATGGGTCATTAGTTCCTAAATATTCGATATTGAATAATTCTGGTAGTTTGGAGTATTTCCTCTGAATCTCCTTCATAATACAATGGGAAAGTTTTTTCGTTGATTTTAATCTGTTTTGTTCCATAATTAATTAACCCTCGAAGTGGCACATATTTCGAGCCCTTAGTTCTGGCACATGGTGTCTGGCCAGACCCCTATACATTTACATACATTTGTATGGAAATAAGGGCTGTTTGCCGTTAAATTTTTTACTAAGATAGGAAAATATTTGTTATATTTTGTGTTTCTATTTCTTTTTACTATGTTATTAGCTACCTGAGGAAGAAAAAATAGACCTGAAAAAATCTTTGGAATGAAAAGGGCAACAATTTTTTTGTTCTATATATATTTCTCTTTATTATGGGTAAAGTAATAAATGTTTATGACAAAATAGAAAATTATTATGAAGAATACATTAATTTTTTTATTCAGAATTTTGCGGAAGGCAACAAAAACATAAATAATCTACTTTTGAATGTTGCTGACAAACAGGATTGTTGCATTTGCGGCAAAAAAAGCGTGTCTTACGGCGTATTTTGTCACCTTGCTGCAGGCAAATTCTGCAATCTTTTTTGGCAGCTAATGTGTCTGGATCACTGCGTGAAGCCACATTAAGGTTTGCTATATTGAGAGGTCTCCCAAAGAACGCTTCAAATGCTATACGAGTTGTTGGTTGAGCCACAATGTGCGGATTATTGATGCGATTTTCAACGTTGGCCAGTACCAATTGCTTTGCAAGTTTATATAAAAATATGCGTCTTCTTTCTTTTCTTGTATTTTCATCATTTAGCTTACATATAATGTAATTTGCCAATGCCATCACATCAATCATGTTGCAGAAAAACGCGTATGTCCAGCGTCTGGTTGACCGTTTTGTTGTGTAATGAGTTAGCATTTGATCCATCGTATCGACTCCGGCTTTAGTTGAATTATAAAATAAATTGCTTCCGGTTTCATGGCTACGCCTTCAACATGTTTCGTGTAATGCACGGTTGAAATTAAATTGACTGCCTTATTTTTTTTGGGCACGTAGCTGCAAAGTGCAACAAGATTTTCATGAAAACCACACACACTTGAAAGAATTGGTCGTCTGGTGCTCTTCATAACTTCCTTAGGAAGACATCTTTTGTTTGCTCGAATGGTGCCAACAAATGCCAGTCCCATAGCAGCAAGTCGTTTAGCGCCGTTCAATGAGGTGAAAAAATTATCAGAAATAATTGTTCTGCCGCTGTTTGCGTAACAATTTGCGAAATACATTAGAACGTTTTCACCTTGATTTATCTCCCGATTGTCTCCTTCCTTTCCAGTGTATAGTTTTCCTTTCAATGGAAATTTAGTCTTAGCATCGCATGCCCACCAAACTTTGATCCCATACCTTGCAGGTTTTGATGGGATATATTGGGTGAACTTTGTGCGCCCACGATACGGAAACAACTGCTCATCGATGGTGATATTTTCATAAGATTCATAATAATTTTGCAGATTTTCATTGAGAAAATTCCAAAGGTCCCGGATAGGAGCTGCTTTATCTGTTTGCTGTCGGAATGCCCGCGTACGACTATTATCGAAACGAATATATCTGGACAGAGTAATGAATCGTTTGTGCGACATAGCCGCACGGAATATGGGCAGCGAATCAGAACGCCACAATATACTGGAGTCTTGCATATTATTATGGCTGAGACCAGAAGCCAACAAAATCCCAATGAATGCATCTAGCTCAGAGCTTGTCAAATCAATCCATTTTCTTTGGGTAGACTCTGGATGTTCTTCATTCCATTTTCTAATTGATTCTCACCCATGCCGATTTGTTTCACTAATGATGACGAACGTAATATTGGTTGAGAAAAATAGCTTGAATACCTCAACTGGATTGGTGAGCCTTGTTTTTGTTCCAGATTGAAAACGCATGATATTATGCTGGCGCAAACGAGATGCAGGGGGTTCAGTTTCTTTCCATTTAGTACCGTCTTTACCATAAAAACAGCCTGAGTCGACTTCATTTGCTGCTTCAGCATCATTTCCACTTTCTTCTTCTTCATCTACGTCTTCATCACTATCATAAAGTTCGTTAGGTTCAATTTCGAAATCATTTTCTATGTCTGATGCATCATCTTCTGGCACATAATCAGCAGTGTCGTCACCATCGTTTTCAAAAACATCATCATTTTCATCAGCTTCTACCTGACTTTGAAAATCACGCACTAATGCCTCTGACAATTGGGGTTGCAACTTCGCGCTACGCAAGCGTGTGTTATAAATAAATTCCAGTTCATCAGCCATAATATACTAACAACGCAACAAATCTACCTGCGTAAAATTATTCATAAGTTCAAAATTACCGCACAAAAACTGGATTACTTCTTCACTGTTCAACGTTCAATGAATAACTAACTCACAAACAAAATCAGAAGAAAGAAAGAAGCATAAAAGAATAAAGTAAATACAAATTTCCAACTCGTGCCATGTGATTTGCCTATGCGTTCATACAAAATGCATAGGGGTCTGGCCAGACATGTACCAAAAGTAAGGTGAAGATTTTTTATTTGGCTTTTTTGTCCTATTCCAAGGACTTTTTTTAATTTATACATCGAAAGCCAACAATATTTTGGGAGATTACCTGAAATTACAGCCATGTACCTAAAATAGAAGTATGCTAAATTGAAGCATGAAAATGAAATATGTCTGGCCAGAACCATGTGCCGCTTCGAGGGTTAAGGAGTTATTTTGTTTTAACGTTAAATGTCCTAAAAGACCGTTAAAAAATTCGTGGAATTTATAGAGTCCAAAAGTAGTGTCCGAATTTAAAGGGACTTGAATATTATTTTTGGGAATTGTGCCTTCATGGGTAATATGAAAAATTCCTGAGGCGGTTTTAATGTAAATGGGTTTATTTAATTTTTTAATGAATTTAGGTGGCCATTGGTCTAAATTGAGAAAATTTTCAGTAGATCCTGTATCAATTAGTAATCTAAGATTTCTTGTCTGTCCTCTGAGTAAAATATAGGGAAGTCCAAGTCGTTTGGGTTGTCCGTCAGAGAGGCTGGTTTGTAAGTTTCTACAATTTCGTCTTTATTGTGGTCAACATTATTTTTATAATTTGTACACTTACAATTACATTACATTGGTTCTGGTTGTGGTTGCTGAACATTATGTTGTTGTAGGTGAGACCTCTGTTGCCAATTAGGGTTATTACCTCTATGTTGTTGGTTATGCTGAGGGTTGTATATTTTTGGTGTCCAATTTCTGTTGAGCTTTTGGTTTGGATTCCTCCTGGGTTGTCCGTTTTGTTGTTGATTATTTTGATGATTACTTGTTGTTGTAGGCTTTCTTTTTTCCTCTGTTAAAAATCCTGATTGAGATAGTTCATGGATGGCTTCTTCCATTGTTTTTGGTTTTAAAGCACATAATACTGTTCTCATGTTTACTGGTAATCTTGTCATAAAGATTTTTAGAGCTGTTTGGATATTTCTTTGAATAGCTTGAAGGTTTCCTTCTTGTCTGGATTTTTGATTCAGCATTGCTAACTTGTGTAGTATGAAGTTGTAGTAGTCTAAGGTATTACCTCGATATTGTGCTGCTCTCAGTTCTTCGTATAGTTGATCGGACGTTTGAAATCCTCCGAAATTACTTTCTAGCATTGATTTTATGTCTGTCCAGTTGTTTAAATGTGGATGTATTTCCATTGCTCTTCATGCTTTTCCAGTTAGTTTAGATTTTACGATGTTTATGCACATTCTTTGAAAATGAATGGAAATGGAATGAAAATGTTCGTATTGTTTGTTTATTTTGAATAATTATATTAAGTATCTTGACAAACTATACTAGTTATAAATAACCAAATGTATCTTTAAGTCTTATCACATAAGGGAAAAACCCATAATTAATAATAATAACCAAATGTATTAGCAATATAATCTTTTAGTACCTTTCCTATGAAACAGATAAAAACTTATTCTGTGTTTAGGAAGAAACATCAGGTACCGATAAACGATCACCTACCTGTTTTTGTTTATCAGGATGTATATTATATTATGTGTATTGAAAATATTATAAATAGAGGAACAACTAAATTTAATAAACAGAACTTATTTTACCAGCAAAGAGACATCGTCTAATTTCTTTTCTTAAGCGAATATTAGTGTAGGAAAAATTATTTACACACATATTCACTTGTTTTATTATTTACATATTTACACTTTATTTAAATTATTATACATTAAACATAAACTTCTTCACAATTTTATTCTAGCGACTTTACTTTTATCGTCTTTCCCGTACCTCGGCAGTTTAGTGACTGTCCTCGTGTATGTTCAAATTCTAACTGATTCGTCTGTCAATATCGTTCCTTTCCCCACTATGTTAAAATAAACACCTAACCCTCAATGTACCGATCCTACATTCGGCCCTCCTGACGAGCATTCGACCCCGAATGTAGTCCCTATAATCCCAGATACCCCACAAAACGGACAATTTCCCCAATAACATAAATCGGACCACCCTATTAAACTGTCAAATCCCATGAAAATCTCTAAATTATCCCCTTAATCTACTCTGTCCAAATACCATCAATTTACCATCAAACCCCAAACATCTATCGTCCTAGTCGCTCCACAAATACACTTACATATATCAAAAATATAAAATTAAAAATACGTAAAAGGTTCATTTAAAATTACTCCAAAATAGTTCACATTTGTTAAATAATATAAAAATTTAAATCTAAAGTTTATCTTATATTCATAGTTACTGTAAATACTTCTAAATTTTATGAATTACAATAAAGTTTCAAATAATGTTGATACTTTTAAAATAACTCAGAAATTCTTCTCTACACAAAATTGAATTAAAATGAAATAAATTTGAATTCTTAAAACATTTTCAATGTCAGATTTACATCACAAATTAAATCATATTTGAAACAACAAAATTCAAAATAGCATCAATATTTGCAGAATTATCATAAGGTTTAAATAGTGTTAAATACTTATTGATATAATTCACAAAACATCCATTTTTTATATTCAAATATAATAACTTAACCTACCCTAATTTCTAAAACAACTACTATTAAAATCTAACCTCTCATAAAAAAAACTCAAACAGTAAACATTAAATTTAAAGTAAACTTTCTCACTGCACAACTACTTAGGTAAAGACAAAACTCTGCATGCTCTCCTGCATTTACAAAATAATAAAACAAAACAATAGACTCTCAAAAAGTTAAATTCAAATTCGTACAGACCCTATTCTGCTTCCACTTAAAATTCACTCCCACCTAAAACAGTAAGAATCTCCCGTCCCATCCCAAACATTCCAACAAAATGAGCAAAAGATCTTCTAACTTTCGTGAACTGCTGTGCAATTTCATATTATCTACACTAAAAATGTACTCTACTTCTAAAATTCCCATGATCTATCTACGCAATATTCAAGTAAGTCTCATAACATTTCCGCACCATCTATAACATCAATGTGACCTCTATTCAACATCTCCGTTTCATCTAAAGCATCGAAATTGACCTCTATTCAAAATCTCTGCAACTTCTATAGCATCCATGTTACCCCACAAAAATATACGCAGAAATTACAGCGTCTAAACATCTACATATGAAAGTTCTACACTTATGCTACATTTCAAAATTATCTTAAAGAACAATTTGAAATTAAAACATTTTACAATAACAAATTACAATAGTTCTCATTAGCTGCTCTCATTTCAAATTATCTTTCAACGTCTCACGCATATATACACATTCCATTTGCGGCTGTACATCTCTCTCATTTATCTTCTACTAAGCAATGAATATTTTTGGTGGTTGTTCTTTGCATACTCTCTTTTATATTTCTTATTCACTTTCAATTGTAGATCTTCTTCCATAGCTAGCTAAGATCTTTTTTCAAATTAACCGTCACTCTTTTGCAAATCAATTTTTCGCTCTGTAGAATATTCTGGATTGTTCACTAGTTTTTACTATTTTCTAATGTTTTTTTCTTTTATATTTCACTGTCTTTTTTTTTAATTTCATCATCTTTTCTCATTTTAATTTAATTTTCATCTTATGGTCAGTTTTTTCTTTTCCTGTGTTTTTTTTAGCTCAAACGGTATCAATATGTATTTTAATGAATAAATAGTTTTAGTTTATTTGGCTCGTTAAATCCATCCCGGTTGAGCCCCCATGTAGGAAAAATTATTTACACATATTCACTTGTTTTATTATTTACATATTTACACTTTATTTAAATTATTATACATTAAACATAAACTTCTTCACAATTTTATTCTAGCGACTTTACTTTTATCGTCTTTCCCGTACCTCGGCAGTTTAGTGACTGTCCTCGTGTATGTTCAAATTCTAACTGATTCGTCTGTCAATATCGTTCCTTTCCCCACTATGTTAAAATAAACACCTAACCCTCAATGTACCGATCCTACATTAGGAAACGGTTACATATTTTTCTCAAAAAAGTAATACTGAGAAAGTTGAAAGTAACTTCTTTCAATTCATCCGTATTCAAAATTGGCGCAGTCGGTAGGATAACAAAATAGTTTTGTTATCCCTGCTAATAAGAACTTACGGTACGCTAACATCCTTAAACGAATATTAAGGATATCAAGTGCTAACTATGAATGAGAAATCTATTAGTGAAAATAATAGTAATGAAATACTTGTTAAGCTAAAATTAACAAAAGTATAAAATTCGTAAAAAAGATTTATCGAAAATAAAATCTATAACGAATAATGTCAGTCAACCCAGGAAATCCTGCCCTAGCAGCAGTAGCAGGTGGAGGACAAGGACGAGCGCTTGACATCAATCCACTAACATATTTGGAAAAAATACAGGGATTCGATGGTAGAAAAGAAGATTTGTCAACCTTTTGTACCAACGTCGATGATATTTTACCCACACTCTTGGCCTATAATGCACAAGCTCAAAGAATGTGCATAAACATCGTAAAATCTAAACTAACTGGAAAAGCTAGAAGAGCAATGGAAATACATCCACATTTAAACAACTGGACAGACATAAAATCAATGCTAGAAACTAATTTCGGAGGACTTCAAACGTCCGATCAACTATACGAAGAACTGAGAGCAGCACAATATCGAGGTAATACCCTAGACTACTACAACTTCATACTACACAAGTTAGCAATACTGAATCAAAAATCCAGACAAGAAGGAAACCTTCAAGATATTCAAAGAAATATCCAAACAGCTCTAAAACTCTTTATGACAAGATTACCAGTACACATGAGAACAGTATTATGTGCTTTAAAACCACAAAAAAAATCATAATATATATATATATATATATAATATTATACGGCTCACAATTACTATTTCCACCATTAGAACGCACATTTCAACTGAGAAAATCAAAATTTTTAGCCTATTTTCATGATTTTTGCCCATTTTTCATCGATTTTCCCCATTTTTGTGCTGTTTTAATGCGCTTTTTTGTAGTTCTTGCGCAAACTTATCGACATAATTCTTACCGTTTTTCCTTTTTACAATATATTATGCAATATTATTGCCATTTCAAGCAACTCAACACACTTTTTAAATACAAAAACCATCGTTTTTTACGCTTTTTCGGGTGATTTTCAGGTTTTTTATTGATTTAAATAAATTTTTTGTGGTTGAATACATTTTTTCGGTAATTCAAAATTACTCGAAAATATTACACATATGCAAAACTGAAGATTATTTAACTTACATTAACACATTAGAATTCGAAATAATGATAATATGTCTATGACGCATATTTACAACTTCAAAATTGCGAACACTAAACAGGGACATACTAACGGATAAGGAAATTAATGACTTTAACATTACATTGGAAAGAATGGAAAACATCGAATTAGATGTTGCGACCCAACAAAAAACATTATTTTTATAATTAAGGTACCCAACATGAAAAAATTCAAAATGTATCTATCTCTACTATTGTAATAATAACACTATGAGACAAATGGTAGGGGTCAGTGATCGGGAAGGGTTAAAACTACCGGGGAAAGTTATATCGGTAAAAAAGAAGTTATACGTGTCCCGGCGTTTCGCTGGGTCACCCCTAGGAATCGAGATATATCGATTTGATCTTTGGTGGTCTTTTTTTTGACATAACTCGAGAACCACTAGTCCGATTTTGCTCAAACAATTTTAAAAAAATTAAAAATTACAATTCCTTTAATCTGTTCATATAACGTTTTTCTATATACTCAACAGTTTTGCCGGTAAAAATAAATGTATGAAGAAAAAAATATTTTTTGCCTAAAATATTAAAAAAATGTAATAAACGGTAGCGGTAACAAACATTTATTTTTACCGGCAAAACTGTTGAGTATATAGAAAAACGTTATATGAACAGATTAAAGAAATTGTAATTTTTAATTTTTTTAAAATTGTTTGAGCAAAATCGGACTAGTGGTTCTCGAGTTATGTCAAAAAAAAGATATATCTCGATTCCTAGGGGTGACCCAGCGAAACGCCGGGACACGTATAACTTGTTTTTGACCGATATAACATTTCCCGTTGGTTTCATCCCATCCCGATTTTGACTGTCGCATAGTGTAATTATTACCATAATTTGTATCTACATTTATGTCAAAATCCGGAATAAGAATGTTAAGCAACCTGATGTTACCGATAACTTACACTTAATCCCTTTGGGAACCGGGCAAGCATCTTCGTCTGGGCGTGTTATATCAACTCACTCTATAAATGAGCGGAAACTCCCTTTTGAATAATTATATTAAGTATCTTGTACTAGTTATAAATAAACAAATGTATTTTTAAGTCTTATCTCATAAGAGAAAAACCCATAATTAATAATATTGACCAAATGTATTTTTAAGTCTTATCACATAAGGGAAAAACCCATAATTAATAATAATAACCAAATGTATTAGCAATATAATCTTTTAGTACCTTTCCTATGAAACAGATAAAAACTTATTCTGTGTTTAGGAAGAAACATCAGGCACCGATAACACCTACCTGTGTTTGTTTATCAGGATGTATATTATATTATGTGTATTGAAAATATTATAAATAGAGGAACAACTAAATTTAATAAACAGAACTTATTTTACCAGCAAAGAGACATCGTCTAATTTCTTTTCTTAAGTGAATATTAGTGTAGGAAAAATTATTTACACACATATTCACTTGTTTTATTATTTACATATTTACACTTTATTTAAATTATTATACATTAAACATAAACTTCTTCACAATTTTATTCTAGCGACTTTACTTTTATCGTCTTTCCCGTACCTCGGCAGTTTAGTGACTGTCCTCGTGTATGTTCAAATTCTAACTGATTCGTCTGTCAATATCGTTCCTTTCCCCACTATGTTAAAATAAACACCTAACCCTCAATGTACCGATCCTACATTCGGCCCTCCTGACGAGCATTCGACCCCGAATGTAGTCCCTATAATCCCAGATACCCCACAAAACGGACAATTTCCCCAATAACATAAATCGGACCACCCTATTAAACTGTCAAATCCGATGAAAATCTCTAAATTATCCCCTTAATCTACTCTGTCCAAATACCATCAATTTACCATCAAACCCCAAACATCTATCGTCCTAGTCGCTCCACAAATACACTTACATATATCAAAAATATAAAATTAAAAATACGTAAAAGGTTCATTTAAAATTACTCCAAAATAGTTCACATTTGTTAAATAATATAAAAATTTAAATCTAAAGTTTATCTTATATTCATAGTTACTGTAAATACTTCTAAATTTTATGAATTACAATAAAGTTTCAAATAATGTTGATACTTTTAAAATAACTCAGAAATTCTTCTCTACACAAAATTGAATTAAAATGAAATAAATTTGAATTCTTAAAACATTTTCAATGTCAGATTTACATCACAAATTAAATCATATTTGAAACAACAAAATTCAAAATAGCATCAATATTTGCAGAATTATCATAAGGTTTAAATAGTGTTAAATACTTATTGATATAATTCACAAAACATCCATTTTTTATATTCAAATATAATAACTTAACCTACCCTAATTTCTAAAACAACTACTATTAAAATCTAACCTCTCATAAAAAAAACTCAAACAGTAAACATTAAATTTAAAGTAAACTTTCTCACTGCACAACTACTTAGGTAAAGACAAAACTCTGCATGCTCTCCTGCATTTACAAAATAATAAAACAAAACAATAGACTCTCAAAAAGTTAAATTCAAATTCGTACAGACCCTATTCTGCTTCCACTTAAAATTCACTCCCACCTAAAACAGTAAGAATCTCCCGTCCCATCCCAAACATTCCAACAAAATGAGCAAAAGATCTTCTAACTTTCGTGAACTGCTGTGCAATTTCATATTATCTACACTAAAAATGTACTCTACTTCTAAAATTCCCATGATCTATCTACGCAATATTCAAGTAAGTCTCATAACATTTCCGCACCATCTATAACATCAATGTGACCTCTATTCAACATCTCCGTTTCATCTAAAGCATCGAAATTGACCTCTATTCAAAATCTCTGCAACTTCTATAGCATCCATGTTACCCCACAAAAATATACGCAGAAATTACAGCGTCTAAACATCTACATATGAAAGTTCTACACTTATGCTACATTTCAAAATTATCTTAAAGAACAATTTGAAATTAAAACATTTTACAATAACAAATTACAATAGTTCTCATTAGCTGCTCTCATTTCAAATTATCTTTCAACGTCTCACGCATATATACACATTCCATTTGCGGCTGTACATCTCTCTCATTTATCTTCTACTAAGCAATGAATATTTTTGGTGGTTGTTCTTTGCATACTCTCTTTTATATTTCTTATTCACTTTCAATTGTAGATCTTCTTCCATAGCTAGCTAAGATCTTTTTTCAAATTAACCGTCACTCTTTTGCAAATCAATTTTTCGCTCTGTAGAATATTCTGGATTGTTCACTAGTTTTTACTATTTTCTAATGTTTTTTTCTTTTATATTTCACTGTCTTTTTTTTTAATTTCATCATCTTTTCTCATTTTAATTTAATTTTCATCTTATGGTCAGTTTTTTCTTTTCCTGTGTTTTTTTTAGCTCAAACGGTATCAATATGTATTTTAATGAATAAATAGTTTTAGTTTATTTGGCTCGTTAAATCCATCCCGGTTGAGCCCCCATGTAGGAAAAATTATTTACACATATTCACTTGTTTTATTATTTACATATTTACACTTTATTTAAATTATTATACATTAAACATAAACTTCTTCACAATTTTATTCTAGCGACTTTACTTTTATCGTCTTTCCCGTACCTCGGCAGTTTAGTGACTGTCCTCGTGTATGTTCAAATTCTAACTGATTCGTCTGTCAATATCGTTCCTTTCCCCACTATGTTAAAATAAACACCTAACCCTCAATGTACCGATCCTACATTAGGAAACGGTTAAATATTTTTCTCAAAAAAGTAATACTGAGAAAGTTGAAAGTAACTTCTTTCAATTCATCCGTATTCAAAATTGGCGCAGTCGGTAGGATAACAAAATAGTTTTGTTATCCCTGCTAATAAGAACTTACGGTACGCTAACATCCTTAAACGAATATTAAGGATATCAAGTGCTAACTATGAATGAGAAATCTATTAGTGAAAATAATAGTAATGAAATACTTGTTAAGCTAAAATTAACAAAAGTATAAAATTCGTAAAAAAGATTTATCGAAAATAAAATCTATAACGAATAATGTCAGTCAACCCAGGAAATCCTGCCCTAGCAGCAGTAGCAGGTGGAGGACAAGGACGAGCGCTTGACATCAATCCACTAACATATTTGGAAAAAATACAGGGATTCGATGGTAGAAAAGAAGATTTGTCAACCTTTTGTACCAACGTCGATGATATTTTACCCACACTCTTGGCCTATAATGCACAAGCTCAAAGAATGTGCATAAACATCGTAAAATCTAAACTAACTGGAAAAGCTAGAAGAGCAATGGAAATACATCCACATTTAAACAACTGGACAGACATAAAATCAATGCTAGAAACTAATTTCGGAGGACTTCAAACGTCCGATCAACTATACGAAGAACTGAGAGCAGCACAATATCGAGGTAATACCCTAGACTACTACAACTTCATACTACACAAGTTAGCAATACTGAATCAAAAATCCAGACAAGAAGGAAACCTTCAAGATATTCAAAGAAATATCCAAACAGCTCTAAAACTCTTTATGACAAGATTACCAGTACACATGAGAACAGTATTATGTGCTTTAAAACCACAAAAAAAATCATAATATATATATATATATATTAGGCTGGGTCGATTTGTGGGGAGGCAAAAAAATCGCCCATGGCTCAGGAAAAATCGTATTCTAGGGATCAAAATAAGAAACTTTGCCGAAGGAACCATACCTCTAAAACGAATTCTACTACCCCTAACTGTTGACTTTTGTCCCGTAGGGTCAAGTTTTGAAAAATCCCACTTTGACCCATTTAGAGTGCCCCAATCGAGTCCAAATGTATGACCGACCCCCACTAACTTTGGAGGGCCGATCCACCCATGCCAGTGGTACACCCCCTGGAACTCCCCTGGGGGGTTCCCCATACAAACATTTTAAAAAATCACCATTTTTGGCACTTTATTTTATTATTTTTTATTTATTTTATTTATTTTTATTATTTTATTTATTTTTTCTCCTTAGAAATTTATTTAGTCAGAACATATGTAAATGAAAAAATTAATTTAACTTAGTAATAGAAAATATTTTGAACCCTAGAATACGATTTTCACTGAGCCATGGGCGATTATTAAATCGACCCGCCCTAATATATATATAATATTATACGGCTCACAATTACTATTTCCACCATTAGAACGCACATTTCAACTGAGAAAATCAAAATTTTTAGCCTATTTTCATGATTTTTGCCCATTTTTCATCGATTTTCCCCATTTTTGTGCTGTTTTAATGCGCTTTTTTGTAGTTCTTGCGCAAACTTATCGACATAATTCTTACCGTTTTTCCTTTTTACAATATATTATGCAATATTATTGCCATTTCAAGCAACTCAACACACTTTTTAAATACAAAAACCATCGTTTTTTACGCTTTTTCGGGTGATTTTCAGGTTTTTTATTGATTTAAATAAATTTTTTGTGGTTGAATACATTTTTTCGGTAATTCAAAATTACTCGAAAATATTACACATATTCAAAACTGAAGATTATTTAACTTACATTAACACATTAGAATTCGAAATAATGATAATATGTCTATGACGCATATTTACAACTTCAAAATTGCGAACACTAAACAGGGACATACTAACGGATAAGGAAATTAATGACTTTAACATTACATTGGAAAGAATGGAAAACATCGAATTAGATGTTGCGACCCAACAAAAAACATTATTTTTATAATTAAGGTACCCAACATGAAAAAATTCAAAATGTATCTATCTCTACTATTGTAATAATAACACTATGAGACAAATGGTAGGGGTCAGTGATCGGGAAGGGTTAAAACTACCGGGGAAAGTTATATCGGTAAAAAAGAAGTTATACGTGTCCCGGCGTTTCGCTGGGTCACCCCTAGGAATCGAGATATATCGATTTGATCTTTGGTGGTCTTTTTTTTGACATAACTCGAGAACCACTAGTCCGATTTTGCTCAAACAATTTTAAAAAAATTAAAAATTACAATTCCTTTAATCTGTTCATATAACGTTTTTCTATATACTCAACAGTTTTGCCGGTAAAAATAAATGTATGAAGAAAAAAATATTTTTTGCCTAAAATATTAAAAAAATGTAATAAACGGTAGCGGTAACAAACATTTATTTTTACCGGCAAAACTGTTGAGTATATAGAAAAACGTTATATGAACAGATTAAAGAAATTGTAATTTTTAATTTTTTTAAAATTGTTTGAGCAAAATCGGACTAGTGGTTCTCGAGTTATGTCAAAAAAAAGATATATCTCGATTCCTAGGGGTGACCCAGCGAAACGCCGGGACACGTATAACTTGTTTTTGACCGATATAACATTTCCCGTTGGTTTCATCCCATCCCGATTTTGACTGTCGCATAGTGTAATTATTACCATAATTTGTATCTACATTTATGTCAAAATCCGGAATAAGAATGTTAAGCAACCTGATGTTACCGTTAACTTACACTTAATCCCTTTGGGAACCGGGCAAGCATCTTCGTCTGGGCGTGTTATATCAACTCACTCTATAAATGAGCGGAAACTCCCTTTTGAATAATTATATTAAGTATCTTGTACTAGTTATAAATAAACAAATGTATTTTTAAGTCTTATCTCATAAGAGAAAAACCCATAATTAATAATATTGACCAAATGTATTTTTAAGTCTTATCACATAAGGGAAAAACCCATAATTAATAATAATAACCAAATGTATTAGCAATATAATCTTTTAGTACCTTTCCTATGAAACAGATAAAAACTTATTCTGTGTTTAGGAAGAAACATCAGGCACCGATAACACCTACCTGTGTTTGTTTATCAGGATGTATATTATATTATGTGTATTGAAAATATTATAAATAGAGGAACAACTAAATTTAATAAACAGAACTTATTTTACCAGCAAAGAGACATCGTCTCATTTCTTTTCTTAAGTGAATATTAGGAAACGGTTAAATATTTTTCTCAAAAAAGTAATACTGAAAAAGTTGAAAGTAACTACTTTCAATTCATCCGTATTCAAAATTTTGTAAAGGAAAATGTGCCGATTATAATTTGGTATTCCGTTTATTTGAAATTTATCTCATTTGTAAAAGCAATAGAATTGCCGCTAAACAGTATTTTCTTCAAAAGGGCGAAAAAATTTCGCTCTATGTTTGGAGCTCAAAAACTGTAATAAAAACATTAAAATGCACAAATTTTTTATGGTGTATAAAAAGTTACAATCATAAATAACCCAAATGTCACTTTTTCGCTACATTTTCAAATGGTCCTGTATATTTAATTGATGCGAAAAAAAATCTAAAGTAATTTAGCAACAATTCCACGCAAGTAAAAAATCATTTTTTTTTATATGGAGTTTGACAACTTTTTTCGCAAAAGTACGAACAAAATACCGGGCTTAACTAATAAAACACATCTTCCCGCTATTAGCAATAAAAAAACGCCAACTTAGCGGAAAAAGCGCCAAGTTGGCAACAGCGACTTAATATTGTATATTCTGGCAGTGGTGCGAGACTTTTTCGGTCAAAAATGTAAAAATAAATCGTCTGCAATTTTTTTGAAAAATCGTCATGAGCAAAATTGTTTTGTTGCTCACATATACCATGAATACGAAAAAAACGACAACATATTTTTGTATACAATATGGCAGTTGCCCAAACATTATCGAAAATTTTATAATTTCTCGGCAGTGACAAAAAAAGAAAATACAAAAACCTTCTTTATCGACAAAACCTTGCACTGCAGCAAAACACTTCCGACACTGATTTTATCTGGTTCAGGCCTTAATATGCCCAACGTCAAATTTTGTATTGGATTTCGTAACACTTATAGGAACAAAACGAGGCTAATATAAGAACACTACATGTACTAAAATGTTTACTAACAAATTGTATAACATATCCACGATTTTTTTCGGAAAGTTTACCAAGTTTTTGGCTAAAAAATCTAGAACCATATAAACAAACAATTTGGATAGCGTTATTTTGCCGAATTTATAGGGAAACGTTTTCTGCGTATTTTTAAATAAATTTTATAAATATTTAAAAACAAAAGCGCCATTCACTGTATTAAGTTTTCATAAAACGCTGCAACTGAACGATTTTTTGTCATTTCTTTCTTAAGACACATAGCCCTAAGTAGTTCTATTTGAATCTTTTTCTCTCGCGTGTACATATGCTAAAATACTAACCATTGTTTTAAAAAAACAATTTTACATTTTTTCAAAATCTTTCTATTTATGATTTTGCCAATGGTCAGCATATTTTCAAAAAAAAAATCGTCAAAATGTCGTAAAAACATCACGTCTGGCACCACTGTATTGTCATTTTGTAGAAAAAACAACAAAAACAAAACGGCAAACAGACCAGTGTTGCCAACTCTTAAAGGCAGGAAAGCACCGTGAGCATTGTGAAAACGGGTAAAAAGGGTAAAAATTAACCAAAAATGGGGTAAAAAAGCACGATATTAATTTTTGAAAAATTTAAGTCAAGAATTTTAAAACACATTTTAGCTTTGTAAAATCGTATAAAAAAGGTTAAAAAAATAACCAAAAAAGGGGTAAAAAAGCACCAAACTAACATTTCAAAATTTTGAAGATTAAATATAACGAAGTTGCTATTTAAAATTGTACTACAAACATTGTAAAAAATGTACTTTTTGTATGGTTCGTATTATTTTTTCAACTTTCACAGAAAATTCAATAAAAATTAAAAAAAAACGAGAATAAATACCAAAAATATAAACTGTACAGAAAGCACTAAAAGCACTGCCAGAAATCTGAAAAAGCACTGTAAATACCCGCTTGTTTTAAGAGGGTATTTGTAAAAAATCACCGGGTACCTCAAGGAAAAAAGCACCAAAAAATACCCGAAAAGCACTGAAATGGCAACACTGAAACAGACCATCTTACTCTTAGACATTTGCTGTCAGTGCACATAACCAGTGGGTTTCTATACCACTCTTCCTCTGTTAACCTTTACTCTTTATTTTTGTTCGTGAAGTCGGGAAAGAAAACAAAACATGTTGGTAAACATTGTAAAAAAATGAGAGATTGAGTGTTTTTTTACACATTTCCCTATGTAATAAGCATTGAAGTTGAGTGAGTTTTTTCAGATTTTTAAGAGTATTTAAGAGATTCCAATGTTGCTTCAACATGGAAAAAATTAACGTGCCAACAAACATTTGTCAATAGTGTCAATTTTGGGTTTTTTTAAACTAATATTGATAGTTAATATAGTTTTATTTTTTAAAATATAGTTTATTTTAAAAAAAATAATATACATTTAAATTAACAAGAACGGTGAAAATGAATTATATATTATTTGTATAATAAAATAAACTATTTAAAAAATTTTCAAATAATATTAACAAAAATTATTAAAAACATAGTTGAATTATATATTATTTGTATAATAAAATAAATTATTTAAAAAATTTTAAAATATTATTAACAAAAATTATTAAAAACAGTAGTTGAAAAAAATTTACTACATTCATTAAAAAATCCCTAAATGGAAAATCAAACTTGACAACACTGATCAAAGAAGCTTTTTTCAAAAGCAAAAAACGAAAAAATGTTTTTCAAAATTCTCTTCCGACTCATTTTTTCTCTTAACAACATTATCAACATGTTTTCTTAGCCTTTGCCAAGTTCGCCACACAACAACAAAATTTGGTGAGGACGGTAGTCTCTCTATAGGTTTATACTTGTTGACATAACTCATGAGAATATGTTGGGCATACGTTCTATACCTATACAAAAAATATTTGATTGGATGTGAACAAATGTGTTTGTGACAAAAGAAGAAGAAGAGTATAATCTCTATGTAACAGGGATGGAAAACATGGTACAATTGTACTTTTTTTTGATACATTTTGAACTCCTTTAGTACCGTGGTACTATCGCGAACCATTTCGTACAATTTCAAAATTAAAATTTTTGTAATAAATGAACTTGTGGTACTTTAAAGCTGTCAACAAATATTCGAATTGCAAATGTGGACTAAAATTATCCTAACAAAAACTTGTAACTGAAATTTTTTTGCCTCAATTTTGCAAAAATATGTATTAATATTTTCCCGTAATCAGCTCATCAATACGCGTCGATTGAGTGCCGCTAGTACATAAAATTTAACCCGCCTCTTTCGTATATTTTTTGAAAAGTAAAAAAATATTACATTGTTTTCTCAGAACTAGTAACTTGTCTTAAATATAACCAGAACAAAACATTAACAACATATATTTTCATATAAATTTGATATTCACAACTATTGGTTATTTTAACCCTTTCACCCCCGATTTTTTTTTTCGAAATCTGGCAGGGTTTTTTCAACTTTGACGGAAAATATAATTATAAGGCAAATATATAAGATGTTTGGGATAAATGAGAAGTAGGAGATCCTGACCTTTATCCTGGAATATATATAATCCCAATAAGGTTTTCCTGTGGGACATTATGTCCCAATAAAGTTATGACATTGCTCGGACAAATTTTCTATATATGAAAAATTTTGGTACCGTGAGGGTCGAAAAAGTACAATTTTTTTATGTGGTTGGTACAAAATGTAAAAACTCATTTCGATCCCTGCTATGTAATCTATGAAACAGACGGTAAACGAACTGTCTTCGGGTTAAGTATGCGCTCAGAGACCGGTACATACTCGAAGCGCTTACGTTCGTCATCTCTCAATCCTACGGTAATGTATTCAGGTTATATGCATACACACAAACATTAAGTAGAGATATATCGTATGTGTCTTTTTTTGTAAGGAATGTATTTGCGTACAGTCTGCGAGGTATGCGGTACGCAAACGCTAAAGTACTGTTCGTTAGAGTTTATTTTCCTACTCTGGTTTTGGATCATTTTTGACCTACAGCTGTGTAATTTTTTGTTTCACTGGTGGCAACACTGGAATTTACTTATTCACACATATTCTTATGCTCTTTAATTCAGTCGTCAATGAGACAGCGACGAGTGCACATGCTTAGCGGGTATTTTGATATTTTTTCAAGTGCACTGAAAACAAATATTTATGACATTCAGAAAATATATGATGAAAAATGTTTTTGATATCATGCAATGCCTTTTACGTTATAAAACATTTAAAGAATCTAGGGAATATGTTATTAAAAGATATGATTATTTTCATAGTAATATCTTTCATAGTAGATCTTTAATAAAAATAAATAATAGTGTTTTGTCCGTCGTGTGGTTAATCTGTCGTCGCTGTGTTTTTATGTTTTTTAATAATTGTTTAACGTTTAAAAAAAACCGTTTAATTAGACATTAAAAAAAAATAGTGCAATAGACTTTCTTATAACAAATAAATACCAAACACAAATCATAATACAAAACAAAAAATTAACCCTAATAACATTATCATCAACGCATCTACAACTAAGTTGATGCATATCAAATCGCCTCATTTTGTTCATACTAATGGTGTTTTCTTTTCTGTAAAAAAATGTTGCCTTGTTAAAGGGTAAAATTTTAAAAATTTTGCCGTTATACTAATAAAATGCTACATTTTTCCAATCAGAATAGAACAATAAAATCACTTATTTGCATTTTTCAAAACCCATGTGTATGTAAGTTAATGTTATATTGATATCAAATTGAGATGTCAGTAATTGAATTCGATAAAGTGGTTAATAAATAATTTGATTTGTATTTCCTATTGGGTCTGTGATCTTGTTTAACTTTATTCAGTAAAGCTAAATTAATGATTGTATGATAACGGTTCTTAGGATAATGAATAAGTAGATTATTGTTTCTTCTTTGTTCTGAATGAATAAATGCCTGGATGGATGATGTAAATGTGGAGTAAAAGGGCAGTTAAAAAATAGATTTCAAAAGCTAAACATCTTCATAGAAGATCCCGCTTTGAAATTGTTAAGAATAACCACATGTAAATTGTTGTTGCTAATGAACCAATTAATTTACTAATATTTAAAATATGAAATAAAATAAATAAAATATCTAAATTCAAATAAAGTAAAACGTGTATTATTAACTTGTATATGCAATATTGTTTACGCTAGTTAATACTATATGATAGCCTAGTGGTTGTGATGTTTGCCTTTGGCACTTTGCAAAAGCAAAGTGCAAAAAAAGGCAACATTTTTGTCAAAAAAGAAAACACCATAATATTAACATAAAAATCCATGGAACCGAATGCCTTCACAACGAATTCAACAATATCAATGCTACTAATAATGATACATTGTAGTACATACAAAGAAATGGTAAACACATATAAATATCTGGGAGTGTATGTTGACGAGAACTTCAAATGGTTAACACATATTTAACACCTACAAAAGAAATTACGAAAAACTGCCTTTAGCCTTATCACTTAAGTAACTGTGCTACATTCAATGTTTTGAAACAGGCCTATTTCTCCTTAGCCGAAACGTTTATTAGGCATGGCATAACAGCGTGGGGTAGTGCTGCGTATTGTGTATCGCTGCAACGAACACAAAATCAAATCTTAAAAATATTGTGGAAAAATCAACAACGAAACCGACAACTCCTAGATTACAATATGGTTTATGGCAACACCAACAACACATCTATCAACAACAATATTTTAAACAACAACACACCGATCATCAATAACAATATGAACTACCCTTCAGCCAATAATATGTCAAACAACGTCAACGTAAATAATAACACACACATTAACTACTCTTTAATCAACAACACGTCATCTAGAAACACGTTAAACAACACCAACTTAAATAATAACGCGCACATCAACTACAACTTTTTAATCAACTACACACCCATCACCAACAACAGCACATCATCCAACACTACGTCTAACAACATCAACGCAAATAATAACAATATTGTAAGACACAACAACACAGTCATCAACAACAACACAATACTAAACAACAACACTTCTTTGAAAAGTATGTCAAACAACAATGCAAATAACAATAACAATATCGCAACTAGGCTGCAGATACTAAACATCAACAGTATATACTGCATAACGCTGATAAATGAATTCTACAACGACTCACGATTTTTAAAACCAATAGACCATATATTTATACAACACCAGGCGTCGAGCCAAAGGACGATATAAGGTCGAAAGTCATCGAAACAACTACGGCAAAAACACTTGGCGGTCGCTTTACCAAATATCCTTAATAAATTGCCATTGAATATATTTAAAATTAATAATACATATAAAAGAAAAACATTATTAAAAAAATACCACATAGATTCGCAATGAATAAGAACTAAGTTGTCGGATCAGATCACCTACCAGTCACAGGGTCATCACTGTCAAAAAGTCTCGTCACTATTGTTAATTTGTTAATCCCTATTTGTCTTGTTGTTATTCTTTTGTAATTTTTTTCTTTGCTCTATATGTGTACGTACTGTGTGTTATTTTAGTTAATAACATAACAGTGACGTCACATATGCATATTTGTTATTGGATGCTTTTAGTGAGAGCTAAAAGTAACTGTCCAATTCTTGTCTTTGGTTATTTACTTGTTTTTTTTCCCTTTATATTATGTTCAACTACTTTGTATTTTAATTTTTTTAGGCAGTATCGTATGAACTATTGAAATAAAAATAACTTCAAAAAATTAAATTATCGTGCGTTTGGTTTTTTATTTAAATTAATATTAAGTTTAAAGTTTTTTTCCAAACATTTTTGGCGACCGTGACAGGACGGCCTGTGTGTTAAGGCTTTAAAAATTTATTTAATAATTTTTAATTCGGTTTTAAAGAATTTTATGGCCCGTAGAGCCACTACAATTAAAAACAATTTTTTGTGAAAATTTTTATTTTATGGCCCATAGAGCCACATCAAAATAAAATTTTGTAATTCTGCAACAATTGTGGTTCGGAGTAATTCATCGTTGGATATTCATCATTACCGCTGCTACTACATTTGCTGCTTATCAACTTTTTTCGTTTGGAGTTCTTTGTGCCAAAGTTAACCACAGCCGCAATACAATTTTGTTTTTGTATGGAACAAAATTAAAAGCAATTTAATTTTGTAACTACAACATAATTTTTGTTTCGTGCTGTTTTATTAAAATAATCTTGTTGAAAAATAAAAATAATTTGTGCAGCCCTACTTGAAAAAGTTTGGAGTTTTTATATTAAATACATAAAAAAAGGAAAAATCGCGCTTTTTCATTTATATAAAAAGTAATTACGTGTTTCAATTCCAAGTGGTTCCTTTTTTCTTTCTGAAATCTTTCGATTTTATTAAAAATGGCGAACGATGATGTTACCGCTAATAATGCTAGTGGCTCAGATTTGGCATCGTTAGAACAACAGAGGACCACTATGAAAAAGAATATAGTAAAGCTACACAAGAAAACTGAAAAAGATGGCGACAAAGTGGATGCAACCATTTTGCAATGTCGTATGCAAGTATTGGAAACCTATTTTAAAGAAATTTGCCTAGTTCAAGCCCAAATAGAAAAACTAAATCCATCCGATAATTCTCGTAGCGATTTGGAAGAAGTTTTCATCACATCAAAGGCAAAGTTGTTATAGCTTTTAAATAAAAGTCGTTGCTCTACATCATTGGAACATAGTTTTCTTAACGCTTCGATGGCTGGAGCGTCACATCAATCTCGTTTGCCCTCGTTGAAGTTGCCCCGATTCGACGGAAAATATGCTGATTATCAACGATTTATAACAACGTTTAATAATATGGTCCATGAGAATTCGTTAATAACTCCAGTGGACAAATTCGACTATTTGCTGAACTGCCTTTCTGGCCCTGCTCTAGCTGTGGTGGAGCCGTTCCTGGTTACTGACGATAATTACCCAAAGGCCCTGGAACTGTTACAGGAACGATACGATAATAAGGTACTTATATTTTTGGAACATATTACTGCTCTCTTTAATGTTTCTCAAATGTCCAAGGGTGACTGCGTCTCATTGCGAAACATCATCGACACTGTTTCGGCTATCCGTCGTTCGCTGTTGTCACTCGGCTCTGAAATGGACGTCATGAATGCGATTATAATCCACATGGTGTTGTTGAAGTTGGACGAGGGTACCAGGTAAAATTATGATGAAAAACAAGACTTTAAATCATTGCCTACCTGGGATATCTGCTACAATATTTTAAGTAAGCGTTGTCAATTTTTGGAAAGCCATGGAAAGAAAGTTGAATCGGTGGTTAAACCTATTGGTTCAAAGCCAAAGTCGAACCGACCAGCAAACACTTTTTTGAATTCAAAGGCCAATTCAGCCTGCTTATATTGCAATGGCACTGATCATTACATCGCAACATGTTCTTCGTTTTTGTCACTCGTAGTTTCGGAACGTTTTAATTTCGTAAAACGTAATGGGCACTGTATAAACTGCCTTAGAAAGGGCCATTTAGTCTCAAAATGTCCCTCCAAATCTCGTTGTCGAGTTTGTCACGCTGCTCATCATACTACTTTACATATTTATGGAGTTCCTGATCAACCAACACCATCGTCATCCAATGCTGTCCTTAACCAAGGGCCATCTACTAGTCATGGTAATCCAGTTTCGTTAGTAGCTCGTTCGTTGAAGAGGGCAATTATACCAACTGCAGTGGTTCTCATCAAAGACAATTTCGGTTCATTTCAACCGGTAAGAGTACTACTTGATTCGTGTTCTGAAATCAATTTTATTACAGAAGAAGTTGCTAAGAAGTTTAAACTACAATTTCAACCGCAATCTCAAGGTGTTTCTAGTATCGGTGAAATACAAACCGCAAGTCTTTTGTTACAGCCACAATTAGATCTCGTATTGGGTCGTTCCAGTGGTCCTCATCGTTTGCAGCTACAAAATCAATTTCTGCTCAACAGCAAGGTGAATTTATTAAAACATCAGATTGGAAAATTCCTGAAACGATACAGCTTGCTGACGCGTTGTTCTACAAACCACAGCGAATCGATTTGTTGGTTAATTCTGAGGTATTTTTTACTATGTTACTGGATGGACGAATTTATTTGGGACAAGGCATGCCTTGCCATGTTAATACTGTGTTTGGCTGGATTGTTGGAGGCAAATTTACCTATCAAGTAGCTTCGTCGGCTCTTACGTGCAACTTAGCGTTTTACTCGTTAACGGAGACGTTAGACAATACTTTGAAAAAATTTTGGGAAGTTGAAGAATATGGCAGTGGTTCCCTAACTTTTAATGAAGAAGAGCAAAGGTGCGAACAACATTTTGTAGACAACGTTATTGTTAATGTTGATGGTCGTATACAAGTCAGATTGCCTTTTAAAGTTAATCCGGATTGTTTGGGTAAGTCTTTTGAAATTTCTCGTAGAAGATTTTTGTCGCTCGAACGCAGATTAGAGCGTGACCCTATGCTAAAGTCAATGTATGTCGATTTTATGAACGAATATATAGCTCTCGGTCATATGTCACCCTACAATAAGTCCGTTTCACAGCCGTATTATATTATACCACACCACTGTGTATTCAAACCTCAAAGCACTACAACTAAACTTCGTGTTGTCTTTGATGCGTCGGCTCATACGTCTTCTAATCGTTCTTTGAATGAAGTTCTCATGGTTGGCCCGACAATACAACAAGATTTGATTACAACTTTATTTTATTTTCGCTTGAATAGATTTGCTCTCACTGCTGACATATCTAAAATGTACCGCCAATTTGTTGTTGATGAACGCGATCGTAAATTCCAAATGGTTCAATGGAGAGCCAATAAAGAAGACAAACTCAACGTATTTCAACTAAATACCGTTACTTATGGGCTCTCAGCAGCCCCGTTCTTAGTAATACGAAGTTTATTTTATATTGCTGATCGAAACGAATCATCATACCCAGTTGGCTCTCAAGTACTTCGTGAAGATTTATACGTGGACGACGTTCTAACTGGCTCAGATAGTTTGGAAGGGTTAAAGTCAAAGAAAACTGAAATTATAAAAATTTTAAGTTTGCATGGTCTTTAGCTGGCAAAATGGAATATCAATTGTATTAAATTGGTATCAAATTCAGATGAAGAAGTCATAATTAAAACTGCCGAAAACGACGTGACTAAAACACTTGGTATGTCATGGAATCCCAAAAACGATAACTTTTTGTTTCGTTTTGATTTTCCCGATGTAATTTGCCCCACCAAACGTTCAGTTTTATCAATATTGTTATTCGTTGTAAAATGCTGCTTCAAGAAATGTGGGTACAAAACATCGGTTGGGATCAGCCTCTCGACTCTAATCTTACAAAACTTTGGCTTCAAATTAAGGAAGATTTGTCGAATATTCGCAGTATAGAAGTACCTCGATATGTATTACAATAAAGGCCCAATCATTGCCTCGACTCGAATTGTGTGCTGCAGTTTTGCTGAGCAAAACATGGTCCAAAATGAAATCTAAAATTATTAAATTTGTATCTTCTATTTTCTTTTGGACAGATTCGAAAATCGTTCTACAGTGGCTCAAATTACACTCATTAACACTTAATTGCTTTGTGGGCAATCGAATTTCGGAAATTCAGGAGCAAACATTGTTTTGTATCCCGTGGTTGAATTGCCAACAACAATTTGGTTCAATGGTCCTCAATTTCTCTTCAAGGATAGTACTGGTTGGCATGCAAACTTAATAGACAGCGATACAGAGATTTTGGAACGAAGAAAAGCAGCTGTCTTTAAATGCACCACAAATCATCCTTTATATATAATTGATTCTATTATCGATAAGCATTCTTCATATTATAAAATTATTAGAATACTAACTTACATTTTTCGTATTTTCAACAGATCACCAGTAGATCGTTCACTTAACACCAAAGACATTATTCATCTTCAGGCCACCGAGTTGGAAAGCACCTTTTGGAAAATCATTTCGCATATACAGCGTACCATCTTCGGCGCTGAAATCGATGCTATTTCAAATAACAATTTAATTCAGCCGTCAATAAAAAAATTTGCTCCATTTATATAAAAAACCAAATTGGATAACAAAGAAGTTGAGCTAATTCGAGTTGGCGGACGATTATCAAACGCACCCATTCCATATGATGCACGATTTCCAGCTTTATTACCAAAAGATCACAGATTTGAAAAATTGTATGTTGAGCATTTGCATCGCCTTCATTTACATGCTGGCCCAAAAGTATTGCTTGGCATTCTTCGTCAAAAGTTGTGGATAATTAATACCCGAGAAGTTGTTCGTAAAGTTGTTCGAAATTGCGTACACTGCTTCCACTACAAACCAAAATTGATGGGACAAATCATAGGTAATTTACCAGTTGATCGTCTGAGAGCTCAACGCCCATTTTTAGTTACTGGTGTCGACTTCTGTGGCCCATTTTTAACTTCGTATCGTATTCGTGGAAAGGTACCATATAAGACCTATATCGCTGTTTTCGTTTGCTTTGGCTCGAAGGCGACTCATTTGGAGCTCGTTTCTGGTCTATCAACAAATAATTTCCTGGTGTATTTGAAGCGGTTCGTTGGAAGACGTGGCATACCACAACGTATTTTTTGCGATAATGCTACAAATTTTACTGGTGCTCGCAACAAATTGAAAGAACTGAAAGAAAAGTTTTTTGTAAACTCCGAACTTTTTGTACTCAAAGTTTGAGTTTTGTTTTATTCCTCCTCGGGCTCCACATTTCGGTGGATTATGGGAGGCGGCTGTTAAATCAGCTAAAACGCTGTTGTTGAAAAATCTCACGTACGAAGAATTTCAAACACTTGTTGTCGAAATTGATGCGATTTTGAATTCACGGCCAATCGCTCCAACGACAGATGATCCTAATGATGGCGAAGCTCTTACTCCTGGCCATCTGCTGATTGGTTCTGCTTTGATTTCCATTCCTGATGAAAAATTTGATTGCACAAAAACACCAGTTTTAAGTCGATGGCAACAAATTTCCTTTCTCAAGCAGCAATTTTGGCAAATGTGGTCCCGTGATTATCTTTTGTCGCTACAACAACGATCAAAATGGTTCAAGCCGCAGCCAAATATAAAGAGTGGTCAACTAGTCATCATCCATGAAGATAACACTCCACCACAACAGTGGCTCCTTGCACGAGTGACACAAACTATTGCTGGCCCTGATGGAAAAATTCGCGTAGTTGAATTAAAATCTACAAATGGCACCTGTAAAAGGCCTATACACAAGGTTGCTCCTTTACCTTCCCAAGAAGAATTTTGAAAGCCAGTCCTTTCAACGGGGGGAGTATGTCGGATCAGATCACCTACCAGTCACAGGGTCATCACTGTCAAAAAGTCTCGTCACTATTGTTAATTTGTTAATCCCTATTTGTCTTGTTGTTATTCTTTTGTAATTTTTGTCTTTGCTCTATATGTGTACGTACTGTGTGTTATTTTAGTTAATAACATAACAGTGACGTCACATATGCATATTTGTTATTGGATGCTTTTAGTGAGAGCTAAAAGTAACTGTCCAATTCTTGTCTTTGGTTATTTACTTGTTTTTTTTTCCCTTTATATTATGTTCAACTACTTTGTATTTTAATTTTTTTAGGCAGTATCGTATGAACTATTGAAATAAAAATAACTTAAAAAAATTAAATTATCGTGCGTTTGGTTTTTTATTTAAATTAATATTAAGTTTAAAGTTTTTTTCCAAACATAAGTAATGAATTGTTTTTTACATCCTACAGACAAGCCTAATGCTTCGTGGGATCTGATTTAAAACAAAATGTAAATTAAAATAATGAAATTAAATAAATAAAGAAAAGAAAAAAAAAATTAAAAGTTATCCGTACATTTATTTTTATATTATTATACAGTTAAAATACAAGGAAATATATTTTTTAACTGGTTTGTCGTTTATTTAAAAAATAAATTACATATAAATACGGATTTTCTGTTACAGTTACGGTGGGTCTCATACTGCAGGTTTAACTTTAACTTAACTATAAACAAAAGAAAATGTCAAAAAAATTTACACAAAACAACAACAAATTTTGGGGTTAACTATTGACTAAAGTTTAAACCTGTAGTATGAGACCCACCGTTAATATTTTCCATTAAAATGTTTTGTTAAAAAAGAATTCCCTTTCGATTTCTAGGTCAGTTAAAAAACGAAATAAACTAAATATCATCTATTCTTACGGATTTTGTAGTTACTTTTTTTAAATTTAAAAAAACGAAATAAATGAAAAATCATTTTGTTTAAGGATTTTGTAGTTTATTTATTAACATTTAAAAATAAAAGAATTAAATGGAAAGTCAGTAGACCGGTTTTCAAGTGATTTTTCATTTATTTTAAATTACATTTTCAGTTAATTTAAACTACAAACTTTTTTGAGTGTAGAAACATTACTCAAATCAGGGAAGGAAAAGATGGTACAATTGTACTTAAATTTTTCTATTGGTATCAACTCGGTGTAAAGATTTGAGCAAATATTTGAATTGCACAAATTGACGAAAATTTTTCTACCAATTCCAAACTTTATGCCCTTGTAGCGGTCCATACACTCCAAAAATGTATAATTATTTTCTCATAATGAATTCACCAAAAATTCCTTTAAAAACTTAATTTCTTAATTAAATTTTTAAATCTGATGTAATTTTGAATGAAACGATTCGTAAAACTCATTTTATTGATTGAAATATTTTCTACTTTATTCAATCAATATCTTATTCAAAGAATTAAGTGAATTGATTCAATTTCAACAACTCAATTTTGCAAAAATTGTTGTCTTGATTTATAGTTCGCGAATCAAATTATTAAACAAATAATTCAATCGAATCAAAATTTAATCAATTGAAATTTGGATAATTCACATCCTCACTTTATTCAATATCAAATCATTGATTTCAAGTGATAATTAGCGTTTTTTTTAATCACCTGGATTTAGAATTTTTCATACAAAAAGTGTATTTATTAAATCCAAAAAAAGCTGGATTTAATAAATCCATAATAAAAGCACAAATATATGAAACAGCGTATTAATTTAATGTCAGAAAAAAATACGAATAAAAATTAAAAGAGAAACAAAAAAATTGAAAAACTAACAAATAAAAGGTTTTTATTAAATTTTTTTTATGAAATATGTTTAGAAAAAAAAAACTACACCTCACCAAATACATATTTTTAATCTTGGACATGGAGAAATACCTGAAATAGAAATGGCAATTTTTCACTCTACAGTAAGTAATTTAATTAAATCCAATTAGTGAATATTAAATATTGCAATGGAATTTTTCAATTGTGTAAAAATATAAATTGAAGTGATAAAACTGAAAAGGCAGACTTTTTATCGCTGTTTTATATAAAATATAATTAAAAATTAAAAGTTAAAGTAAAATCCTTCATCATCGAATTCGGTATTAAAAATTAGGGTGAAAGAAGGTCGGACAGAAAATTTTTTTAAAATAGAGAGAATCTAACCCCATCTGTTGAGCACTTTTAGAAATACTTTTTGGATTTATTAAATCCAAGTGATTAGAAAAAACGGCTAATGAATTCATTGATTCATAAAATTAATCAATTTTAATGCGAGTTTATTCAAAAAAGAATTATCTTTTTCAGGCTCTGCTATTAATACAGATATTTAAAAAAGTCATGTTTATGTCATGTTCATGTCATGCACCCACTTCTTTAGCATCTTTTTTTTTTAAATGAATAAAATGATGCATTGTTTTCTAAGGGCACGTAACTTATCTAAAAATAAACCACAGTTAAATGTTAACTACACACATAATCATATAATTTTGACATTCATAAATATAGTAGAGCGCTAAGCTTTGAATATTTTGATATCAGTTAGAAGGTTCTTACACCGAAAAAATTGTGTTAGGTCATTTGAACTAAAGAAAATTGGGAATGACTTGGCTCCAAGGAAATTTTAACTTAAAGCGAGTACGCAATTTTCTTAAAAACAATTAAATTAAGTACATTTTTTCTTAAATTCACTAAATACTGTCTTAATTTTTCTGAAAATTTTACTAAAATTTAGTATCCCAGCAAACAAAGATGATCATTAATGACTCAGAAATGAGCTCCAAAAACATAAACATTTTTCCACTTTTTCGTATGAAAGTGGTTCGTCCAGAAATGACTCAGAAAAAAGAACGTATAAAATCGAAATTTTCTTTATAAATTTAAATAATTTTGGAATCTTCTTTGAGTCCGAAAAATGAACGTGCCGCATCGGCCATGAAGTTTGGGACACGGATTACAAGGAGAAAATGTGATCGAGTTATTACAATTTCCCCAGGCAACTGATGTGTCGCATACCACTTAATCAATAAATTCGGCTCCAAATTTTAAAATTTATTGAAATAATCCACTACAGAAATATTTTTTTATTCTATAAGTTCTAAGAAACTTAGATAAGAAGTATTTTTCCTTTTGTTAAATCACTTTAAATTAGTACCAAAAATAAAATATCTGCCCCAGCCAAATAAAAAAAGGAATTCCTACAATTTTTGTAGTTTTTAATCTCCAATATGTTCTTAATAAAAAGCCATAGTCCAATACTTGATTTTTTAAAATTTCTTTAAAAAAATTTAAAATAGTAGATTTGAAAACAGTGTTTAAAAATTCTGACCTTTTTGCCACTAATTTAAAGCGAGTTAGCAAAACACAATAGAAAAATATACTTTTTCTCTGAGTAGGGTTGCCATTACCATTTTGAGGAAAAGAGGACGTCAACCTTAAAAAAGGAGGACATTTGTCTTAAAAAAGAGGACAATTTTTTTTAATAAAATAATTTTACAAAAATCAACAACGCGATAAAATATACAAATAGAAATTTATTTTATAAATAAAAAAATTTTTATTCCCACTAAAATTCACAAAACACAAAAAAAACATTCTGAACTTTAAATTAGTGGTACATAAATAAAAAAAAACAACGATTAACGAATTCATTGCATACATTTTCCTGAATGTACATTTCTATAATTTCTTGATATGAATTGTAAAGGGTTTCAGAAATGTTTTTCAACCCTTCCAATTTGAATCAATATATTACTATCGCATTTCTTCAAATATTCATAAAACTCTTGAAAATTCATATCAAAATTTTATTTGACTCTAATAATATCAGAAATATAACCAGAAATAGTTTCTGGATTAAATTTTTTTTTTTGGCGTCCACTGGGCCTTGATTAAAAAAAACGATTACCAAATTTTTTGCATACATTTTCGGGAATGTACATTTTTATATTTTCTTGATACGAATTATCAAGACTTTCATGAATATTTTTCAACGCTTCCAATTTTAATCAATATACTACTGTAGCATTTCTTCAAATATTCCTAAAACTCTTGACAATTCATATCAAAATTATATTTGGCTTTAATAATATCATAAACAATTTCTGGATTCAATTTATTTCTTTTTGGAGTCCATTGCGCCTTGATTAAAGAAAATATAAGTTCAACGCAGAGCTTTGAAGAATTAATTCCTCAATTAAATTTTTCAATTCTGAATTAAAAATTCGGTGAATTAAATCGCAAAGCACCATATATTGAATGGAATTAATTCATATTTGTCTTCGTTCGGTTTATTTTGTTACTAATGAATTCAATTGCTACAGTTCTTTTTATTGAATCAAATTAATTAATTCTCTGGTCAACGCGTTCAATTTTATTTATAAATAAAATTTGTAATACGAGTACTAAACAATTTTACAGCATTTGCTAGTAAAAATAAATAAATTATATATTAAGTGTTAGAGAAACCCGATGCTGTTTATCTACCTACATGATTAAAAAATCAACTTCCAAAAAACTTCGGGTTTCTCTAAGACTTAATATATAATTTATTTTTACTAGCTAGCAAACGCTTCACATTTTGGCAATCAAATTAAGTGATGCCAAGTCAATTGAGATAACAGAGAGAAAGTAGCGATGCCAAAAATTGAAAAGTTTAGAAGCAATAAAAGCAGTTATGGAGAAAAGTGCAAAAAGTAGGACAACCCCGGACACTTACTGAAAAATAAGGAGGACTGCCCCGGAAGCCCTAAAAAAGAGGACGGTGTCCGGGGAAAAGAGGACGGATGGCAACCCTATCTCTGAGTTTATTGGAACTTATAGAACAAATGTTTCTGTAGTAGAGTATTTCAATAAATTTTAAAATTTGGACCCGAATTTCTTGATTAAGTGGTCTGTGACACATCACTTGTCTGGGGAAATTGTAATAACTTGGCTGTTTTTCACCCGATTTAAGTTTTTATTGCTTTATTACAAAGAGCATTAATTCCAAATAATGATTCTTTAATGTTTTTAATTCCAATTAGTTTTAATATATCAATGTTTTCGATAAAATGCACAAAAAGTAATTTTTTCCCCTTGTAAGCCGTGTTCCAAACTTCAGGGCCGTTGCGGCACGCCTTCCCGATGTCCGATTATCCTAATTTTTTGGAGGACGTAGTTTTACACCCAAATAAATATTTTCAGAGGGTAGCATGATCAAAAACTCAAAAAAAATTTTTTGGAGCCTAAGGTGTTCCAAAAAAAATTGTACACATCTTTAAAAGAATATATAAAATTTGATAATACAAAACAACTTTGTACTTTTTGTAAATAAGTTTATTAGGCTCTTGGACTTCAAATAAAAATCTTTTTATGTATAAACAGTTCAACATGGCAATATAAGGAGTGAGATCATAAAAATGTTAACACACATAAAGTTAAATAAAAAACAAACCACTGAATTTTAAGACTTCAAACCAAATTTTTATTAAATGAAATTTAATACAAAATCAAACAAAAAAAAACCACATGGAATTCTAAACTACGAACAAAGTTATCCACTTTTTCCGGAAACCCTCCCATTAAGGCTTTTATGGTAGTTGTTGTCACCTTTTTAGAGCAGGTGGTCCATCTACGTTTGAAGTCTTGCATGTCCTGGGGGACCTTTTTCGTGCCCTTTAATTCTCTTTTAACTAGAGCCCAATATCTCGCCACTGGCCTGAGCTCCGGGCAGTTTGGTGGATTTTCCTCTTGGTACAAAAACCACATTATTATTATACCACTCCAGCGCTTTCTTGCTGTAGTGACAAGATGCTAAATCGGGCCAAAAGTAAGTGCATACATTGTGCTGACTGTAAAATGGAAAAAGTCTGTTCTGCAAACACTCCTTGAAATAAATTTCGCTGTTTATAGAGCCTGATGTCACAAATGACTGGCTTCTTTGGCCGCAGCTACATATGGCTTGCCATACTAGGAACTTTTAGGGAATTTCGTTTGCTTTTTCGACCTAAATTTTTCCGCTACATTTCCTCGAACATCGGAAACATAAAATTCTTGACCAGGGACCTGCGAAAAATCAGCCAGGACATAAGTTTTGTCGTGCATTACACTTTACGTATAAAAAAGTCCGAGCATTGGGCTAACCGAGCTGTTTTTTTGCCAAATGTGTTAGGAGCTCTCATAAGGATGCTTTTAACTTTATATGCCTTACCAATGTTATGATAACCAGTCGTTGTTCCTGTTCCCGGCTTCCTTTCAATTGTTAGGTGTTCCAGATACCTTTTTACCACTTTTGAAACTGTTTGGCGGCATACATTAGTTTCTTTGGCAATTTTTATTTGTATGTCCATGTTTGGTTTTGTTGAAAATATTTAATTATTTTTAAACGCACTTTTCTTTCATCGTCCATTTTGTAAAAAATTGCAAACTAAAACTCATGATGTAAATTAATTTATTGACTGACATTTTTTTAAAATGTAAACTGCTGAAAAAAAAATATGATAAGCTTTAAACCAAAGTAAAAATGTGTGTTAACATTTTTATGATCTCACTCCTTAGAAGCCAGGGACGTAGCTAGGTGGGGGTGGCTTGGGGGCTCGAGCCCCCTCCCCCTGAAATGATTTGAGAAATTTAAAACTTAACAATATACGTCGAAAATAACAATGTTTTTCAAAAAATTTAATAAAAAATATTTATTTTTAGTTGAAATCAAATAGCTAGTGGCCAAGTTTCTGAAGTTTTCATAAATAAAATGGACTCAAAATCCAATTGCGAAAACTGTTTTCTAAAAAAAACTTTAAGCTGTTTGGTGCCCAAAGAAAATGTTTTTATTAAAGGCATTTTTGCAGAAATCCTTATTAGTTATGTGTGCTAGGCATAATCAAAGTGGTTAGAAAATAAAGAGAATGCAACCCTCCAATTTACTGAAAAAACTTTGTAAAATGTGCCTTCAAATAGAAAACTAAAATTTTTTCGCACCTTTTAATTGATAAGTTGCTATTTTTTATTGTTACTACTAATATTTTTCGTCATATTTGTTATAATTTAAACATAAAATTGATGAATTAACCTTTGGTTTTCCTTAAAAATTACAGATTTCCTGTTTGTAGGAAAAAGCTATTACACTCAACCAAAAAAATCCGTAATGGCTACTGAAAATTTTGCTGTTATTATGGGAAATTTAACTGTTTTGAGTCCAGTGGTATTTTTTTTTTTTGCTAATTTTAGCAACATATTTAAATAAATTTTAGAAAAATTATTGTAAACTGATTCAAAATCGATTTGCTAAAATAAGTTAAAAAATTTACTAAATGTCTATAATCTTAGTACAATGAAGTTGGTATAAATAACCCCAGCAAAATATTGGTATTGACAGTATTGACTCATTACTATCTGCATTACCAAAAATGATATATCATTACCTTTTGCATTATTTTATAATATAAAATAATGACGGCCTATTGTATTCATTGTTTCTAAATATAAAATAATGACTTACTCGTATTACTTTAAATAAGTACTTTTTACACAGTTAAATTTTTTTATTATTTTTAAATTCGCTT
The DNA here is from genome assembly GCA_949987735.1 of Leucophora obtusa. NCBI lineage: Eukaryota > Metazoa > Arthropoda > Insecta > Diptera > Anthomyiidae > Leucophora > Leucophora obtusa. The sequence continues at coordinate 255,645,713 of OX465295.1, read as the reverse complement.
TTTATTTAAAGTACAGTTTTTATATAGTAAAAGCCTTCACCCAGTCACCACAAATAAATAATTCTGCACAACAATGGGTTTAAAATAAAGAAATATTTGATCACTTTTTCCCATGAAAGTGGATTGTTAGTAATGAATCCATAATAAATTGCAATATACGTGTGTATGTTAAGATAATTTGGTAAAGTGCGAACTTAGGTAGATAGACCCGTAAGTAGTTTTGTTCATTTGTGTTTTGAATGAAAATAAATAACGTAAAGCAGGGTTGTTACCGTGCCTTAAAGTTTTTTTTTAATTCCAGTTTATGTAAAGGTAGACATGGCAATTCAAGTAAATTCACAAATTCAGTTGGAAAATTTACTGCGTCGGTTTCTTCCACCGGTGCTTCGTTACATGAAGTTTAAATATCGGAATATATAAGTTCCATTCCTTTTCTAAGGTTTTTTCTCTTTTAGAAAATTTGTTTAACTTTTTCGAGAGTATGTTTCAATGCTACATAAGTTTCATATTCTGTGGATAGTGTTTGAATAGGTAATTCCCTTTTCCAATCCATTTGCATTGTCTATAATTTCAATTCCACTCGTCCAACGTTTATATCCATTTCGTTCCACTTGTGTAGTGTTTCAATTCCACTCGTTTCCTATTTAGTTTCTTGATTTTAGTGTTCCATACACATGTGTTCTTTAAGTTTTAGGTTTCTAGCTAAAGACGCAGACGTTAAGAGGGGGGGGGCAATTTTCCCCTTTTGAACCACCATTTTTACCACGTTCCTGGCCAAAGTCCTAGATATGCCTTGTCGATAAGTTAGCCCATACTCCAAGGAAAACATATTATATATTACAGGTTTCTAGCCGAAGGGTTCGGCTAGAAACCTGCCGCTTAAAGGGCAGCCCTTTAAGCGGCACTTTTCGCTTCATTAATCCCCATTTTTGCAATGTCCCTGTCCAAAAAGCACCTTCCCGGTAAGTGAGCCCATATTCCAAGTAACATATGTTTTACATTTCAGGTTTCTAGCCAACTTTTACTATTTGTGCCCCTCTGGGTAGGAATTTCCGAAAATCCATCGACAGGGAATTTCAGCTTCCTAGTTCCAGCAGTTTGAGCAGGCTGTCAAGGGGGACACTTTTTCTTTTTTTGTCCCTCCCGGTTGGAATTAGGCTGGAAGAGGAACCTAAGTACCGAATTTCAGCTTCCTAGTTCCAGCAGTTTGGACAGGTCGTTAAGGGGCCACTTTCCCTTTTTGAGCCCCCATTTTATAACGACCCTGTCCAAAATTCAAAAAAGTATCTTTCTAATAAGTAAGCCCTTACTCCAGGGACCCACATTTTAAGTTTCAGGTTTCTAGCCGAAGGGGTTTTTACAGGCCCCCAAGGTGAGGCTTTTCTTCTTTTTGCCCCTCCCTTTAGGAATTTACAAAAATTTCATCTTCACGGCTATCTGCGATGGATGAGGAACATTCATACCAAATTTCAACTGCATTGCCTAAGCGGTTTGGGCAGGCCGTTAGTGGGGACATTTTTCCCTTTCAACCACCATTTTTACTATGTTCCTGTTCCAAAATAGAAAAATTACGTTACCGGGGAGTTAGTGCTACTCCAAGGAATACATATTTAAAATTTTACGTTGGCCAAAAGGGATTGGGCAGGCCGTCAAGGAGGAGACTTTTCCCCTTATTTCCCCTCCCGATAGGAATTTCAAAAATTCCGTCTAAGCGGGCGCCTACACAGAAGGAGGAACTCACATTCCGAATTTGCTTTTGGGATATCCTATAGGGAATTAGTCGATGTCTACTACAGTGGAGGAACCTTTATACCAAATTTCAACTGTTTATTGGGAGACTTTTCCCCTTTTTGCCCGTTCCGGTAGGAATTTCCAAAAATCCCGTCTTAGCGCATGTCTATGCCGAATATCAAGAAACCTTGTTTTAGTGGAGATATCCGTGGGGGGAGGAAAAAAAGTAGTTTTATTGAAATTATACATATATTATTTTAAATGGTACTTTTTGGAAAAACGAAATTTTTTGGAAAAAGATACTTTGTTTTTACAAAGTATTTTATTTGTACTTTTTTTAGAAAAGGTATTTTTTTTAAAAAGGTATTTTTTTTGGAAAAATGTATTTTTTGGAAAAGGTACTTCTTTTGGAAAAGGAACATTTTTTTAGAAAAAGGTACTTTTTTTGGGAAAAGGTACTTTTTTTGGAAAAGGTACTTTTTTTGAAAAAGGTATTTTTTTGGAAAAATCTATGTTTTTTGGGAAAAGGAACATTTTTTTAGAAAAAGTTACTTTTTTTGGGAAAAGGTACTTTTTTTTGGAAAAGGTACTTTTTTTGAAAAAGGTATTTTTTTGGAGAAATGTATGTTTTTTGGGAAAAGTTACTTTTTTTGGAAAAGGCACTTTTTTTGGAAAAAGGTACTTTTTTTGGAAAAAGGTACTTTTTTTGGGAAAAGGTACTTTTTTGGAAAAAGGTACTTTTTTTGTCCCCTTTTTGCCCCTCCCGATAAGAATTTCCAAAAATGCCGTCTCAACGGACGTCTACACCGGTCGAGGAACCTACATACCAAATTTCAACTTCATAGCTCCAGCAGTTTGAGCAGGCCGTCAAGGGGGAGACTTTTTCCCCTTTTTGCCCGTCCCTGTAAAAATTTCCAAAACTCCCGTCTTGGTGGATGTCTACGATAGTGGAGGAACCTTTATAACCAAATTTCAACTTCCTACCTCCAGCGGTTTGGCAGGCCGTCAAGGGGGGCCTTTTTCCCCTTTTTAACCTCCATTTTTACAACGTCCCTGTCCAAAATTCCAGAAAGTACTTTCCAGAAAAGTTAGCCCATACTCCAAGGAACACATATCTTAAATTTCAGCTTTCTAGCCAAAGGGGTTTTGGCAGGCCGCCAAGGGGGAGACTTTTCCCCTTTTTGCCCGTTCCGGTAGGAATTTCCAAAAATCCCGTCTTAGCGGACGTCTACGCCAAAGCGGAACCTACATACCAAATTTCAACTTCCAAGCTTCAGCGGTTTGGGCTGGGCGATGTTGAGTCAGTCAGTCAGTCATTCAGTCAGTCAGTCACGTTATTCTTTTATATATAGAGATTGTGGTCAGAGCTCTATTAATTTTTAAAAGTCAAGAGTTTGTCATGCAGTGTAATTAGTAGACGCTACTAAATTTCAGTAAATTGTTGTAAAATGCAATTTAAAATCAATCTGCTGAAATTACCAAAAAAGGGTACTAAAAATAAACAAACTTTCAAATCTAAAACAAAAAAAAAAAAATCAAATTTAATAAAAAAAAAAAAAATTTTTTCTTTCGATTGTGTAGTGTGACCGTGAAATATTAATATTTATCATTATTACCAGGGCAAGGACTTTTATGCAAATGCATGTTTGTAGTCAGCGGCCCAAAAATGATTTTGACCAAATACTTTTCCGAATCAAAGAATTTGCAAAAAAATGGCATCGATTTGTTGTTGCATATTTTTGCATATTTTGTTATAAATGCATATTTTTGCACATTTTGCTTTTAAGTACATATTTTATTGTATATTTTATGATTTTTATTGCATATTTTTGCATATTATTGCATATTTTTTTAATATTTTTAAATATGAAATTCGATTTAAGAATTCATACTTTAAAACTAAAAAAAATTCTAAAGAATTAATTATTTGGAAGCTCTGTTGGTAATACAACACGACACTAGAAAGAGAAACACATAGTATACAATATGTTGTCATCCACTAACACATTTTTTATAGATGTAATTTTAAATTGACGTTTTCGGGCGTTATTGCTCACAAACAGAAAGTTGAAAAATTTTATAAAAATTATTTTAAGGAAACTTGTCCTCGAGCATTAATTTCTGCCACTTTTTTTCTCTGAGTTACGAAAGTGAGTACGATTTTATAGTACACATATTTATGTTCTATTTTATAATAAAGTTTTTTCAGGTAAAATGCCACACACCCTTAATATTTACAACCGACTGTATTTCTTTTTATTTTCACTGAATTTTATAAAAATATATTTAACTATGTGTACTTGAAGACATATTCAGTGTGTTCGTTTACTCGAATTTCTTACTACTTTTACTACAATTGCAAAGTTTTAAGTAAATGAATGTTCTTTTTAGTTTGAATCTAGATAGGGAATGCAAAATCCCCAATTTTTGATTTCCCGGGAAAGCGGGAAATTTATTTTGAATTCCCGGGATCCCGCAAGGGAAGTAAATTAGAAAATATTTTATAATAGTTTATAAATTTTTATAAAGAAAATATCTTAAAGACTTCAAATTTTCAGGATCGTGAAAAAGCTCTGGCCGTGAGTGGTTTTTCTTTGAATTTTTTTACAACTTATGTCTAATTATACACTCATAAAAAAAAGTTAGTACAAAAGTCTGTTAAACGCGTTCTGATTCTATTGAACTAATTTTCCTGTTATTTTGTCTTAAAATTTAGGATTGAACTAATATTTTTTGTAAATCTAATTTAACATTACAACTACTTTCAGCAGTATTTGAACTAAGTTTGCATGCTAATTTTTAGTAATTTGTCTTTCTTAACTTTACAAATTTTTCAGCTAATTTAAACCACGATTACTTTCTAATTATTATATTTTTGTGTCTCTGCTATCAATATCACATAGAGATGGCGCTATATTTTAATTTTTTTATTAAAAGATCGTAAAATAGTTTGTATCTCGGAAACTAAGCGAGATAGAGCAAAATTAACAAAAATTCGTCACTCTATACCTTTAAAGTAACCCTTATCAGACACATATAAACCCAATAATAAATATGGGCCCTTCTAGGGTCAGATCCCGGAAGTCGAAATTTTAAGTGTCATTTTAACAGAAATTTGTAGTTAAGTCAGGTAAAATTTCTGCTGAATTCAGCTCAAATTTCCTAGCTAATTTAACTAAAATTGTACGTATATTTAGCAGTATGTAAAATTTAGCTTACCTAAATTTAGCAGACCATGATTTTTAACTTCATTGAAAATTCTGCTGGCGCAAATTCAGGTACTATTTCCTGTTATTTTAGCAGAATTTTGAACTATTTGTACGGGCTTTTTTTTAAATATACACTCATTTTAAAAAAAACTTAACAAAGTAAAACTAAATTTTAGACTAAAAAACTTGTCCGTCAAAAAAAAATAAATAAAAAAATTAATACAAAAAACAATTTTACTAAATTGCAAAATATTATGAAACAAATTTTAACTTACTTGAAAATTGGGGGGAATGTTTTTAGTTGATCTCTTATTTAAGTAAATCAATGTTCTCTAGTTTGACTCTAGATCATAAATAAGTATATTACAAAGAATAAATTTTTTTTTAAGAATTCGATAAGTATCAAATATTAACCCACTCAAGGCGAAAGACACTGATGATGGCTTTGTATCGAAAGCCGAAAATGCGTATTCTGTCTTATCGAATTCTTTAAAAAAAAAAAAACAATTTTTTTATTCTTTGTAATTTACTTTTAAAAATTGTATCATCTTTCTTTGATTTGAAAATGATTTAAACAGAAAGTGATATTAATTTATGATCTAGAGTCAAACTAGAGAACATTCATTTACTTGAAAATTTTTAAAAATCAATGGACAAATTTGTGTTTAATTCTGTATAGATTAAGTGCGATTCAAAATTTTTTATAAAAACACTATTTAATTGAGTGGTTTTCTTAAAATATATATTTTTCAAATTTTTAAGATCTACTAAAAGGCACTTAAAATGTTCGATGAAGTACACAAATTAATCAGTGTGTTCGTTTACTCAAAAATCTTACTACTTTTATTACAATTGGAAAATTTAATTAGAAATTTATTAATCCAGTTCGAGGCCAATTTCCTTATTATGAATTAACATAATAAGTACTTTTTTCAAAAACTGCTATTTTTCTTCATCAGGATATTCTCCTAACAAATACTTCACAGAGTTTTTGCTTTCAAAAACCTCTAACACTTTCAGGAATGAAAAAACGATCGTTTCGGGGATTTTCCAAGTCCCCTTCTTCAGGTTTCTTTAGAAAGTGGTGGCAATAGTGCAATGCAAATTGAAACATCAAAATTTCATATTAAACGTAGTCTACTACATCAACGAAATGAGAATGGAGTAAACAATAAAATATGTTTTCGAAGTCTCTGCAAAGACATAACCAACAATAGAAATATTATGAAAGTTTTTGTTGTTGTATTTCGTACCATCGGTACAAATAAAATACAAATTTTATTTTTACCACTTCCCTGTCAATTACAAGGAAGGGGCAAAAAACATTTCTCCGTACTGCGAGTGTTGTCAAAATTTTGGGTTTTAATTTTTATTCAAAAAAATAAAAATTGTTTTTTCGACCTTTTTATTAATTAATTAGAAATTTAGTTTACTTTTTGAATTTTTCCAGTTGTGGTAAAAGTAGCAAATTTTAGTAAGTAAACGAACTATTTTTTACTATTTTCAAAACATTGGAAAATTTTGCATATGAAAATTATAATAATTAACTTTATTGTTTTAAATAGCACTTTTTTAAATCCCGGGATTCCCGGTCCAAAATCCCGGGAATGCGGGAACTGAAAAATGCTTAATTTCCCGGGAATCCCGGGACGGGAAATCCCGGGAGGCATTACCTAACTCTAGATCATAAATTAAAATCACTTTCTGTTTAAATTATTTTCAAATCAAAGAAAGATGATACAATTTTTACAAGTAAATAACAAAGAATAAAAATATATTTGTAAGAATTCGATAAGACCAGCAACCCGTGTAAAAAAGAGCAGATCTGGCCAGATCTCAGTAGATCTGGCCAGATCTCAGAGATCTAATTAGATCTCAAAATTGGGGACAAATTTGAAATCTAAATAGATCTGATCAGATCTAGGCATATTTGGCCAGATCTTAGTAGATCTTACCAGATCTAGGCATATCTGGCGCATTTGTCCAGATCACTTTAGATTAGAACAGATTTGGCACTAGATCTGATCAGATCTTGCCATAAGGTATTATCACATATGCCATATCTGATCATATTGGATGAGATCTGGTACAGGATCTAATTAGATTCTATCATATCTAATTAGATCCAAAAAGATCTGATCAGATCTAAACTTTTTTACATGGGAATACAGAATACGTATTTTCGGCTTTCGCTACAAAGCCATCATCAGTGTATTTCGTCTTTAGTGGGCTAATATTTTAATGTTTGTCTACTTATGTGACCGCTGAAAGAAAATCGAATTTCGTATCAACAACTCAACTTAGACTAACATCAACGAAATTTAACAATGCTATTTTTATCCTTTGTTATTATTACTCTATTTTGCTTTGAACCTTAATTCTTAAGATATCTCAGCTGATTCTTTTCAACTCTGTGTATGATAACCACAGATTTTTTAATTACAACGAACCGTTAAATTTGTATATGTATAATATTTAAATTATATTTTTGCACCGTGTCAATGTGTTTTTAAGATGAATGGGGGAATATTTAGTTGATCTCATATTTTTAAGTAAATGAATGTTCTTTTTAGTTTGACTCTAGATCTTAAATTAATATCACTTTCTGTTTAAATTATTTTCAAAACAAAGAAAGATGATACAATTTTTACAAGTAAATTACAAAGAATAAAAATATATTTGAAATAATTCGATAAGACCAGCAATACAGAATACTTATTTTCGGCTTTCGCTACAAAGCCATCATCAGTGTATTTCGTCTTGTGTGGGCTAATATTTTAATGTTAGTCTACTTATGTGACCGCTGAAAGAAAATCGAATTTCGTATCAACAACTCAACTTAGACTAACATCAACGAAATTTAAGAATGCTATTTTTATCCTTTGTTATGATTACTCTATTTTGCTTTGAACCTTAATTCTTAAGATATCTCAGCTGATTCTATTCAACTCTGTGTATGATAACCACAGATTTTTGAATTACAACGAACCGTTAAATTTAAATGTATATTATTTAAATTATATTTTTGCACCGTGTCAATGTGTTTTTAAGATGAATGGGGTTTGTTTACATTTGTATTGAATTTTTCCAGCTAACTTGTAGTAAGTAAACGAACAAGCTCATTGTAAACGACACCTGAATTTTTACGTTTATGTTAGTTTTTAATAAATACCCTGCAAACATTACAATAAGAAAATGTTTCGCAATCGTATCGCCTGGAAGAAAAACTTTATTGCGGCAATAATCATATTCTTATTGTGGAAGATCCCCCTTTCGGGAGTAAATGTCCTCTTTATAACGATACTCCCAAGCGATACATTCGAATTAGGGTTTGGGGTTCGGGAATTCCCGGGAAATCCCGAGAAAAGTTTGCCGGGAATTCCCGGGAAAATAATATATTTTTCCCGGGAAAACGGGAAATTTTAAAAATATAAAATTTTTTAAATTGTTTTTGTTTCGAATAGGATTTTTTAATTTTAGTCATAAAAAACATTTTAAATACCAAAACAAAAATGTCATTGTTAAAATCTTTTAAAAGGGAATACATTTATTGGACACACAAATAAAATCTTTGCCAAGTAATTGGGAGCATTTCAACTAATAAAGATTTTTCGCATAACTTATTCAAAATTTTAAGTAGTAAAACCTAAAAACTTGGTCAAATGTTTAAAAGAAATATGAAAAAAAGCTTTGTTTCTTACAAATAATCGCCTTTACTATCTAAATTTTCCAAATGTATAATTAAGGTAAAGTCGACTTTAGTTAAAATATTGGGTGGCACCTTGACTTGGTTTATTTTTGGAGCATTCTGATAGGTTAATTTATTTTCAACCAATCAAAATATTTGAAAATATAAATATTTTTGTAAGGTTTTCATACACAAAATGAACAAAACCGTTTGATTAAAAACAAAGTCAACTTTAACTTTAAAATACGCCTTTATATTAAAGGTCAATAATTTTATAAGTAACGTTTTCATTAATAAATGTGAAAAGAAAAGACTAATGGTTAACGGTGGTATATAAATTTGGTTATCCGACATCTAAATTTGGTTTACAAAAAAAAAAAAAAATTGATGGTCATGCAACTTCTCTTGAAGAAAACAACATCAAGAATAACGTTTCAGCTAAAATTTGCAAAGTACCCAAAGAAAAAAGTGTAAGCTGAATAGGCATTAAAGGTTTTATAGTAGGGTAAACATTTCCTGAAATGGTATCCAAATTAGCTGCAGTCAATCCGCACCATAACTAGATCTTCGTTTATTCGAGAAAGTTTTTATAATAAAAACCTGGCATTGCAAAAAAATGAAACCGATGTAAAGAACATTATATTAAATTACTACAATCATGTAAAAGATATCATGATAAAAGAAATATCGAGCAATATTTCTAACAATAGGAGATTTACTATAATCTTATATGAATGGACAAGAACATCACAAAAGAGATATTTGAACATATGTATAAACGGAAATAATTCATTTTTAACCTGGGGTTGGTTTATATATCAGGAAGATGTAATGCTGATGAAATAAGAAGAATTGTAGAAATAAGACTACAAGAGTTTTATTTGTCTTTGGAAAATAACATTGTGGCCACCATATCTAATGGGCCAAGTGTGATGAAGCGGTTTGTTTCCGACAGTCCAATAGTAGGTGCTTTCTGCTGGAATCATGCAATTCATTTGGCAGTGCTGCAAGTAATTTATGTGAAATCAAATGTTCAACATTCTGATATTTTTTACTTTGTGTAGTGAGAACACAGACTGCATTTGTACTGAAATAGTGTTTTTTTTAACAAAAATTACTTATATAGGTGGTTTTCATTAACAATTTTGTTCAAAAATATTTGAACAAATTTGATTCCCGGGATTCCCGGGAATCAAATTTTTTCATTCCCGTTTCCCGGGAAATAAAAAAGTCCGGGAAATCCCAAACCCTAATCTGAATGCTAAATCGGCGATATCGCTAATTTATCACCTGGAAGATAAAAAGGTGAAATCGCTAAATTAACCCCTCGAAACAAACTAAACGATTTATATTTTTCATTATTAAATTTAAGTCTGAAAAAGAATATCTGCATACATAATCCAATGACAAAAATATTAACTATCTTGTTGCCATCATACAAGGTTTTTTCGCGCACTAAATACTCATTTTTCAACGAATTTGTTTCCCATATTTCTTATAATTGTTTTCCCATATTTCTATAATTCTATAAATGTGTTTATCTTGCAGATGATAAAAAGGTGATATTGGCGCAATATTATCATAAAACGAGCAAAAAGGTTAAAGTCGGGCATGCCGCCTATACAATACCCTACACCAGTCTGTTTAAAAGCCAACTAATGTTTGGATCCGAAATTCGAATGGGTTAAAATGGGGCTTGTGGCAAAATTTTCTATAATGTGAGTCAGCGAACCAAATTTTATTAAAATATCTTAATATTTGCGACCTGCAGTTTGTAACCAAGCCAATTTTGGGGGGACCCTTATATGGGCACTAGGTCTAAACATGGAACGGTGTTAACCAAAATCAATAGGCTTCGTCCTTGGGCTGACATAGGTCGGTGTAACAAATTTCATCAAAATATCTTAATATTTGCGACCTGCAGCGTATAAACAATATAATTTTGGAAGGACCCTTATATGGGCACCAGGTCTAAACATGGACCAATGTTCACCAAAATCAATAGGCTGCGTTATTGGGCCAACATAGGTCTGCGTACCTAATTTCATCAAAATATCTTAATATTTGCGACCTGCAGCGTATAAACAATATAATTTTGGGGGGACCCTTATATGGGCACTAGGTCTAAACATGGACCAGTGTTAACCAAAATCAATAGGCTTCGTCCTTGGGCTGACATAGGTCAGTGTACCAAATTTCATCAAAATATCTTAATATTTGCGACCTGCAGCGTATAAACAATATAATTTTGGAAGGACCCTTATATGGGCACTAGGTCTAAACATGGACCAATGTTCACCAAAATCAATAGGCTGCGTTACTGGGCCAAGAAAGGTCTGTGTACCAAACTTTATTAAAATATCTTAATATTTGCGACCTGCAGCGTATAAACAATATAATTTTGGTAGGACTCATATATGGGCACTAGGTCTAAACATGGACCGATATTCACCAAAATCAATAGGCTGCGTTATTGGGCCAACATAGCTCTGTGTACCAAATTTCATAAAAATATCTTAATATTTACGACCTGCAGCGTATAAACAATATAATTATGGTAGGACCCTTATATGGGCACTAGGTCTAAACATGGACCGATTTTAACCAAAATCAACAGGCTTCGTCCTTGGGCCGACATAGCTCGGTGTACCAAGTTTCATCAAAATATCTTAATATTTGCGACCTGTAGAGTGCGCACAAGAATGCATGGACAGACAGACGGACGGACAGACGGACATCGTTAAATCGAAATAAAAAAAAATTCTGAGCCGATCGGTATACTATAAGGTGGGTCTAGGACCAATATTTTTTGGTGTTACAAACATCAGCACAAACTTATAATACCCTGACCACATAGTGGTGTAGGGAATAAAAACACAGTTTTGGAATTGGTATATCCAAATATCTCCAAAATATCTTCCAAATGATAAAAGGAAGATAATTATACCCTACACCACTACGTGGTCTTATACCCTACACCACTACGTGGTCAGGGTATAATAAGTTTGTGCTGATGTTTGTAACACCAAAAAATATTGTTCCTAGACCCACCTTATAGTATACCGATCGGCTCAGAATTTTTATACCCTACACCACTATATGGTCAGGGTATTATAATCGATTTAACGATGTCCGTCTGTCTGTCTGTCCATGCATTCTTGTGCGCACTCTACAGGTCGCAAATATTAAGATATTTTGATAAAACTTGGTACACCGACTTATCTCGGCCCAAGGACGACGCCTATTGATTTCGGTAAAAATCGGTCCATGTTTAGACCTAGTGCCCATATAAGGGTCCTACCAAAATTATATTGTTTATACGCTGCAGGTCGCAAATATTAAGATATTTTGATGAAATTTGGTACACAGACCTATGTTAGCCCAGTAACGCAGCCTATTGATTTTGGTGAACATCGGTCAATGTTTAGACCTAGTGCCCATATAAGGGTCCTACCAAAATTATACTGTTTATACGCTGCAGGTCGCAAATATTAAGATATTTTGATGAAATTTGGTACACAGACCTATGTTGGCCCAAGGACGAAGCCTATTGATTTTGGTTAACACCGGTCCATGTTTAGACCTAGTGCCCATTTAAGGGTCCCCCCAAAATTGGCTTGGTTACAAACTGCAGGTCGCAAATATTAAGATATTTTAATGAAATTTGGTTCGCTGACTCACATTATAGAAAATTTTGACACAAGTCCCATTTTAACCCATTCTAATTTCGGATCCAAACATTATTTGGCTTTTAACCAGACTGGTGTAGGGTATTGTATAGTCGGCATGCCCGACTTTAACCTTTTTACTCGTTTTTATTTCGATTTAACGATATCCGTCTGTCCGTCCGTCTGTCTGCCTGTCTATGCATTCTTGTGCGCACTCTACAGGTCGGAAATATTAAGATATTTTGATGAAAATTGGTACACCGACTTATGTCGGCCCAAGGACGACGCCTATTGATTGTGGTTGAAATCGGTCCATGTTTAGACCTAGTGCCCATATAAGGGTCTTACCAAAATTATATTGTTTATACGCTGCAGGTCGCAAATATTAAGATATTTTGATGAAATTTTGTACACAGACCTATGTTAGCCCAATAACGCAGTCTATTGACTTTGGTGAACATTGGTCCATGTTTAGACCTAGTGCCCATATAAGGGTCCTACCAAAATTATATTGTTTATACGCTGCAGGTCGCAAATATTAAGATATTTAATGAAATTTGGTACACAGACCTATGTTAGCCCAAGGACGAAGCCTATTGATTTTGGTGAACATCGGTCCATGTTTAGACCTAGTGACCATATAAGGGTCCCCCCAAAATTGGCTTGGTTACAAACTGCAGGTCGCAAATATTAAGATATTTTAATGAAATTTGGTGCGCTGACTCACATTATAGAACATTTTGACACAAGCCCCATTTTAACCCATTCGAATTTCGGATCCAAACATTAGTTGGCTTTTAAACAGACTGGTGTAGGGTATTGTATAGTCGGCATGCCCGACTTTAACCTTTTTACTCGTTTTAAAATACTACTTGATTATTTTCATTCAAATGAAAAATAAAAGATACCGCTTTATTATCTTCTTGGAAGATAATTTCCAAATGTTTGCAGGGTATAATTAAAAAAAACATTTATTTTTAATTGCATATTTTTTGGTTTTTAGTGCATATTTCGTTATAAATGCATATTTAATTGCATATTTTCTATTTTATAGTGCATATTTTAAGCGCATATTTTCGATTTTTTAGTTCATGAAAGTCCTTGCCCTGGTTATTACTCATCATAGTAAAACTATACAATAATGAAAATCCCAATAACATAAATAAAGAATCCAAGCGTATAAACAAAATAACTAAAAGGGTATTTTGTTACATTAAAGTGGTGTGTCAATGGTAGCATTCGGCACAGAAACCTTAAACTGATACCGGTGACTTGTAGCGCTTTGTGATTACTTACTCTGCTGATACTTTCTTTGTTTTGTTTTTAATTAGTGTTTCCAATTCGGTTAATCGATTAACCGATTCCTCGATTAATCGCCTCTATTTCGGTTAATGTCGAAACAAATAATTTAAAACTCAAATAATTATTCGATCCGAATAATCGGTTAAAACAGTTCGATTAACCGGTTACAATTTTAATATAGAATTTTTCCCTTATTTTTTTCCCCAAAACTTCATAATTTTCTTAACTTTGGCTAAAAAAGTACAAGAAAAGCTTAGAAGAAACATAAAATTACTAAAATACCATCAAATTCTTTTAAAATTGGGTGAAGAAGGTCGTTAAGCCTTTAGATCAGGGGTATGGCATCACCAAAAACAAAAGTTATAACGACATCGTTATCACTAGATGGCACTTTGTTAAAAAAATTGACAATTTTCTTTTTTTATTTAAATTGAAATAATAACAAACAAAAAAGCAAATAAAAAAAGGAATTTTCAAATTGAATTATTTGAACAAATTTTTTCCGCTTGATTTTTTCTTATTTTGCGCAGTTTTCAGCAATTTTTGAGTTTTTAAATATAGGCTCAGCTGATACTAAAGTGATACTAAATAGTTGCTCAGGTGATACTAAATTTCAGCGCCCCCTACCGGTGAGTAGTGTAAGTTTTGATTTCCTATCTCTATAATTAATTGTCTCTGCTTTAGATAGCTTTTTTAATCAAAATAAAGGTGTTTCTAAAACTACCCAAAATACACGAAGTGTCTGACTGGATCGCGTTGAAGTGCTCTATAGGCTTTATTGAATACAGTAGGGGATTTTTGATTCTGTTCTTTTAAAAATTAAAACTAATGTAAATTATATTTCCATGTCCTTCAAGGCAAGGTTGCATTTTTTTTCAAATATGTGTCCCACAACTGTCAACTGGCATCTTAATTCTGTAGAAACTCTACCTTTTGTCACATCTCCAAAGAAAGTGTGTATAATCGATTCAAAACCACATCAATTCTACAACATGTCCAACTACACCATTTTCAGTTTTATTTCAAAATTGTTTAAAGATGTTTTAAAATTATCCAAATATATTTTAAAATTCCCGGGTAAAAATAGTTATATATTGTTATATATAATGTGATTGAGTTATATCTGACGGTGAATGGATTCACATTAAGACACATATCATTATATACAAAAACATCTGATATTATTTTTTCAATGAATTTTTTGTACGGTAATTGATGTTATTACATATCCCCCAATCTGACTCCATATATAACTATATAAGCCATATAAAACTAATCAAAATATATGTAGTGACCGATATGATTATACATATGGTTCGATACTAAGTTATATAACACTGTATGTATCGTCATACTAAAAATATATTCTTGTAATTTTATATAACTTTCTATATGATCTCGTACAAATTAATATAAATTAAGAGTTAATTTCTCCACAGCCAAATAGTTTTCACGTGATTTTTTTGCATATTAAACTAAATTAAAAAATGATGCAAACGATTTAGATTAGATTTTTATTTTATGTTATTATACAATTGTTCAAGCTATAGAAATTTCAATATCAATTTAACTCTTTCACTACCCTTGTACACTACAGTGTACACATCTTTAAAAGAATTTATAAAATTTAGTAGTGCAAAAAAAACTTTACACTTTTACAAATAAGTTTATTAGGATCTTGGACTTAAAATAAAAATCATTATATGTATAAGTAGTTCAACATGACAATATGGTCGCGATATTTGTTAATGAAGTCTAATTTTTTGAAGAAATCATAATTTCCGTGAAGAGGAGGTTTTGGTGTTTCTCCTAAACTAATGAAGATATATAATTGAAAATTGGCATATACCTTCGTTTTATAACGAGAAGAAAACCAACCAAAAGATTTTTGGCTACACGAATATTTAAGAGGAAAACCGGGGCTCAGAAGTTTAAAAAATCGATTTTCAACCGTCATATTTGGCGGGTAGGAGGGGGAGGGGGCAAAATATGTTGCATGTTTTTTTCTAATTTGAGGATCCTTAACAAGAATCTGAAGTCAAAATAACGATGCATCCGCAAATAAAAAGTGGGTAGTGAAAGGGTTAAAGCCGGTATGCATAAAAAGTATACCTACTATTAGACAAAATTATATATAATCAGATATTTTTATATCGAATTAGATGTAATTTGATGTCCTGGATGTGGACAAATCTCGGATCAAACTGTATCAAATTATATCTAATTTGATATAATTAGACACAAGTAGATGACCCATTTTTCGGATCAAGTTGTATGTCGTTGTATATGGGGACTTATCAAATAAGATATAATTATATATGACACCGTATTAAGATTTTTTACCCGGGTTGTCTAAAAAGGTTTCAAAATGTCTAAAATGTTTCAAAATTATCCATAAATTTTTTAAATTCTTCCAAAAATGTTTTAAAATTATCCAAAAATCACTCAAAATTGTGTAAAAATGTTTAGAATTATCCAAAAATCTTCCAAAATTGTCCAAATATGGTTTAAAATTGTCTAAAAAACTTTGCTATTTGTCCAACATTTCAAAATTGCCCAAATGTGTTTTAAAATTTTCAAAATATATTTCAAAATTATACAAATATATTTAAAAATATTACAAATATATTTTATTTGCAATTGCATTTCAATTTTTTCGAAATGTATTTCAGAAATTTCTACTTTTATTTGAAAAGCATTTTTACAAACATACATGTCTTCTCTTTCATAATGAAAATTTTATAGGAATTATAAGACTTAAGAGAAAGAGAAAGCATGTATGTTTGAATAAATGCTTTTAAAATAAAAATAGAAATTTCTGAAAAACATTTGTAAAAATTTTAAATTCAATTAGAATTTTATTAAACACATAAATACACAAGGGAATGTTAACTCAAACTTTGGATAATTTTGTTTATTGTCAATGGCCCTTAAAAACGGAAAAAATAATGAGAAGTTTAACAATTGTTTATGATATTCTTTAGTCCAATAAATTTTTGTAGAGTAAATTGGTATTTTCACATAACTAATATTTTACTCAAATAGAACTTAATTTTTTTTTATTTCTTCAGCGGAGGAGTAAGAACTTTGGATAATAATTTTTTTAAATGCAATATTATATTTATTGTAGTATTGATTAAATTTGCATTCAAAGAAATTTTGTATCCAAAGTTTTACTTACTAATATTTTGAAAAAAATCTCCTATTTTCAGCAGTTTTACTTTTGCCATTTTTAACTAATTTTTAATAGCTTCAACTATATTTTACATAAATTTTTCTATTAGTATAAGAAATGTTTCAATTTAGATAATCTCAGATTCCGAAACTTTTCAACTTTAAGGTACATTTACACGCGAGAGAAAACTGCTAGAGATGGACCAAAAACACTCCAAAATAGTTAAACTCGTTCAAATTGAGCTAATTAGAGGTGATTTTTGTTTTATCTCTAGAATTTTCTCTCTAGTGTAGATGTGCTTTTTTAATTTAAATTTTTTTTAAATACATCGTGTTCATGTGTTATGTTGATATTTAACAAAAACAGGAAGCTGTTAGTGTTTTTGTTGATAAAAAGTTAAGGAAATACATTAATTTTGTTTTAAACGATTAATCGATTAATCGCCAATTTTCTCGAATAACCGACCTGAATAACCGGTTAATCAGTTTTAGTGATTTTTCGAATAATGCAATAACCGGTTAACCGCCTATGTCGAATGATTGGAAACAGTATTTTTAATACACTTTTTCTATAGTTTCCTTTTATTTTTTTAAAATTTTTGTTTTCGAATTATATTTGTATGTTTTTATTTGTCATTCTTACAAAACAATTTTTATTGTAAATGAACAACAACAAATGTATCACTTATTGATCAAAAGTAGCAAACATTTTTTACGCTACCAAAATATGACAGCGTTACCTGAGCGCTCAGACTGAGCGGTTAGTGATCAGGTCGTTCAGCAGATAGTTGTACAACAGTTGCAGAACTGTTGACTATTAAATGGTATCTGCCGAACGCACCCAATATGTTTCTTATTGTTTGACAATGACTCAAAAATAGGGTTCGTAATGCACGCACATGTGCGCACATGCACATGTG
This sequence comes from Leucophora obtusa, assembly GCA_949987735.1. Taxonomy (NCBI): domain Eukaryota; kingdom Metazoa; phylum Arthropoda; class Insecta; order Diptera; family Anthomyiidae; genus Leucophora; species Leucophora obtusa. Next base: position 255,628,021 of record OX465295.1, on the reverse strand, counting down.
CAAAAATTGATGTGCAGACAAAAGATGCACATGTGCAAATTTTTGTTTATACTTTGCGCTTGCACATGTGCATGTGCGAATTTACTTCATATTTCGCACATGCACATGTGCGAAAATATTTTGCACTTCGCACATCAAGATGTGCAAGTGCAGATACTATTCGCACATGCACATCTCCATGTGGGATGTGCGAATACAAATTCGCACATGCACATGTGCAAGTGCATATGCACGTGCATTAAAAAAACAGCTAACATTAGAAAAAAATCGCTAATATTGTCGAAAATCGCCAATATATAAAAAAATCGATAATAATTAAAAAAAAATGCAAGAATGGATACAAAATCGCCAAAATTGAAATAAATCGCCGAAATTAAAAAACAACTGTCAAAATTTTTAAAAAATCGCCAAAAATTAAATAAAAATTGACAAATATGAAAAAATCGCCGAATTTAAAAAATCTTTAAAATTTTAAAAAATTATCAAATTTTAAAAAAATCGACGAAATTTAATAAAATCGCCAATATTGTAAAAAATTGTCAAAATTTGAAAAATCGTCAAAAATTTGCAAAAACTGTCAAAATTTGAAAAAAATTTCCAAAATTTGAAAAAAACACTAAATTTGAAAAAAAAGTCAAAATTTGAAAAATTGTGAAAAATTTGACAAAATCTACAAAAATTCAAAAAAATCGCCAAAATTGAAAAAAATCGTCAAAATTTGAACAAATTTCCAAAATTGGAAAAAATCCCAAAAATTGGAAAAAAATCGTCAAAATTTGTAAAATCGTCAAAAATTTAAAAAAATCGTTAAAAAAATTTAATTTAAGAAAATTGCCAAAATTGAAAAAATCGATAAAATTCGAAAAAATCACCAAAATGGAAAAATATCGTCAAAGTTTGAAAAAATTTCCAAAATTTGAAAAAAAACACTAAAATTGGAAAAAAGTCAACATTTGAAAAATTGTGCAAAATTTGACAAAATCTTCAAAAATTAAAAAAATATCGCAAAAATTTAAAAAAATCGTCAAAATTTGAAAAATTTCCAAAATTGGAAAAAATCCCAAAATTTGGAAAAAATCATCAAAATTTGAAAAATCGTCAAAAATTTCCAAATTGGAAAAAATCCCCAAAATTTAAAAAAATCGCCAACAATTCAAAAAAACCCCAAAATTGAAAAATCGACATAATTTGAAAAATTCGCGAATATTTGAAAAAACTGCAAAAATTAAAAAAGTAAAATTTAGAAAAAATCGTCAAAATTAAAAAAAAAATCGAAAATTGCAAAAATGGCACAACTGTCAGAAATTCGAAATCTTGAAAATCGTCAGAATTAGAATTGATGAAAAATTAGATGCTGAAAATTTAAAAAAAATCGTCAAAAATTAGAAAAAATCGCAAAATTCATTTCTCGCATTTATTTTTCTCTACGAGCGAGGTTAGTGGTGGTGGATTTTCACCTTTGGTGAGTAATTTTTCTTCTAGCTCTTCTAGTTTTCGAGATATGGACGATTTAAATTTTATTTAAGCGATTTTCGCACTTATTTTTCCACAGATGACTCACTATGACTTCCGTGTTCCAAAGCCGTTGTCCGTTTTCATCTAACTCATTTAGTTTTTGAGATACGGGGGCTATTCCAAAAAAAAGCCTTTTTCTTTCCACGAGGCTTAGTTTTCGAGAAAAACGCGATTTTAAAATCTATCAATGCAAGTCAAAATCTAGTTTCGCTATCGGGGTATTGGTGGTATTATGCAAAAAATATCTTAACTACTATTTTGTATCACAAGATCATGAGGCTTTGTACATCGTAGTCTTCTTGTATGACTACTGGTGTTTATCAGTTTTCTGGCTTCTGAATTTTCATGGCTGCCCAATCTTTGGTAGTGCAGTGTTGCAATTTTTCCGATCGTATTTTTTACGGATTCAATACATAGATCGCGATGAAGGTCACAATTTCGGATGTACCAGGGTGCGTTCACAAATTGACGCAGTAGTTTATTTTGAAATTTTTCAATATATTTTATAACAGATGGTTTAGCACATCCCCATAACTGGCAGCCATAAGTCCAAATTGGTTTAAATACTTGTTGGTACACGATTAGTTTGTTTTCGAGAGATAGAGCTGAATTTTTGCCTATTAGTCAATTTAATTTTCTGCTTTTAATATCAAGTTCTTTTTTCTTCTTTAGCAAATGTTCCTTCCATGACAATTTTGAGTCCAGAGTAAGACCAAGGTATTTGACCGAATTTGAATGAGGAATTTCAGTGTCTCTCATTTTTAGTGGTATATAAGAGATTTCTTTAAATGAAAAATTAATATGAACCGGTTTCGTGTGATTTATTTTGATTTTCCATTTGGATGCCCAGAATGAAATGTTATTTACTGCCGGTTGAAGATAATTTGCTACTTCTTGGGCAGAATTTCCTACAGCTAATATAGCTGTATCATCCGAAAATGTTGCTACTGTTGTATTTGCTGTACTGGGAAAGTCGCTGGTATATAATAGGTAGAGAAGAGGTCCTAGAATACTTCCTTGGGGCACTCCTGCTTTTACTTCTCTGATTTCGGAGTATTCCGTTTCATATTTTATTTGAAAATAACGGTTGTTAATGTATGATTTGAGTATATTGTAGTATTTTGGGGGGAATATTGTTGAGAGTTTGGAGAGTAATCCTTCATGCCACACTTTATCAAACGCTTTCGCCACGTCTATAAAAACTGCGGAGCAAATCTGTTTATTTTCGAATGCATCTTCAATAACATTTGTAATACGATGTATTTGTTCTATGGTAGAATGTTTTTGACGGAAACCGAACTGATGGTTAGGTATAACGTTACATGTCTCCACAAATGGATTTACACGTTTTTTTAGAAGCTTTTCGAAAAGCTTTGAAATCAATGGTAGTAGGGTATAGGCCTATATGAGGATACATCATAGGGGTTTTTGCTAGGCTTCAAGATCATTATAACAGTTGATACTTACCAATAACTTGGAACATATTGTAAGGAGAAAGCTGCTTGTATTATTTTTGTTAGCATTATAATAGCCTTATATGGAATTTGTTTTAGAACTTCTGCTGTTATTAAATCAAATCCTGGGGCTTTTTCTATTTTTTAGATACGAAATTTCTCGTTTTACTTCGGTGGGTGTAATTTGATTTTCTTGGGTTTCGAGTTGAGGTAGTTGTGAATTCGTGAAGATGTTTACCATGTGGGAGTCTTCTATGTCATTTGGTTGAAAAATATTTTACAAATGATTACAAAAGAGTTGAACTTTGTCATAGTTAGACCTTGCCCATAGACCGTCTGGTGTTTTTAGTGGGTGTATTTGGTTTGTAGGATGTGGTAACTGCTTTGTTGCCTTCCACAGTGAATAATTACACTGTGAGACAAATGGTAGGGATCAGTGATCGGGAAGGGTTAAAACTACCGGGGAAAGTTATATCGATAAAAAAAGAAGTTATACGTGTCCCGGCGTTTCGCTGGGTCACCCATAGGAATCGAGATATATCGATTTGACCTTTGGTGGTCTTTTTTTTGACATAACTCGAGAACCACTAGTCCGATTTTGCTCAAACAATTTTAAAAAAATTAAAAATTACAATTCCTTTAATCTGTTCATATAACGTTTTTCTATATATTCAACAGTTTTGCCGGTAAAAATAAATGTATGAAGAAAAAAATATTTTTTGCCTAAAATATTAAAAAAAAAGTAATAAACAAAAGGTTATTGATTTTTATGGTAGCGGTAACAAACATTTATTTTTACCGGCAAAACTGTTGAGTATATAGAAAAACGTTATATGAACAGATTAAAGGAATTGTAATTTTTAATTTTTTTAAAAATGTTTGAGCAAAATCGGACTAGTGGTTCTCGAGTTATGTCAAAAAAAAGATATATCTCGATTCCTAGAGGTGACCCAGCGAAACGCCGGGACACGTATAACTTGTTTTTGACCGATATAACATTTCCCGTTGGTTTCATCCCATCCCGATTTTGACTGTCGTATAGTGTTATCATTTTTGTCATATGTTAGTTTTTGCAGATGGTTTTGCATGGTTTTGTTTTTGATATCATTAAGTTTACGTTTAAGCTGCTGCGAGGCTCTGTTATAGTTTGTTTTATCCATAGGTGATCTGGTCTGATGCCACTTTTTCCTAAGTTTACGCTTTTTTTCAAGAAGAATTTTAATTTCCTTGGGGTAGTTTTAACCGAATTCTTTGCTTTTAACTTGTCCATGCTGCATTTTGTATGTCTTGTATAAAGCTCAAAGTTGTATTTTCTAACTCTTCTGTTATAATAATGGTATCTGGAACTTGTAAATTATTAAGATTGGATCTAAAATAACTCCAATCTGTATGTTTGTTGTAAAGTACGGGAGTTACTTCGGGTGTTATAATATTTTCTCTTAAAGTGAGAAGTATAGGTGAATGATCTGAGCTTAAATCAATACCACAGATTAATACCAGATGTGAAACCAATGTCGTATTTGTGTTTGAGGATAATTTTCTTTGAAATGAAAGACTATAGTTGTTTTCTGTTTCTTTGGCTTTTATTTTTATTCAGTAATTTACTCTTAGAAGTTTTAGTTAAGATTGCCTTACAAATAATATTTACGGTGCTTATATACTATTTTAAACTCTATAATAACAAAGAACACAAAAGTGAAATTCCAGAACAATAAACAATTACTCACATACGGCAAACATATGTGAGTCAGTTAGAAATGCCAAAACGTCTAGGTAGTTGTACTTGAACAGCTTGGTTCCAATGTCAGCCACTATACGTATGACATAAAAAAACCATGAGTGTCATATGAAACCCTTTTTAATGTTTATTTAGAGTGTTCATGGAAAATATGATATTTTAAACATTCTGGTTATCCCAATTAAAGGTTAAATTATTTTATTGTTTTCCCTTTTTGTAAACCATGTACGTTAAGTATGCACACATTACACCAATGACAGGTGTCAAAAAAGTATTCTCCAACCGTATGGTTTTGTTTACATGGAATTCAAGTCAAGAGGGAGATAACAATATAAAATCTCCATACATTTTGCATTGCGCATTTTTTGTATATATCTGTCTCCTTTTAGATTATTGTGCTTTATCTTTTGCGTTTTGTTTTGCTCATTTTTTATCGGCCATGTTGTCCAAATCAGCTGATTCAAATCTGGTATGATTTGTGATCAATACCATCTTCAATTGACATATAGTTTTTTGATATTTTATGAACAATGAAAAAATCAATTAGGTCGGGGATTTTTGACGGGTCAGTTGGCCAATATGTTGGTTTACCAGTTGATACAAACTCGCATCCATAATTCCGGGCAGCAAGATATAATTGTCGGCCCTTAGTATTTAAAAGACGGGATCTCCAATAGGTATTTTTAGCATTGAAATCGCCGCCTATTATAAATTTTTGATTTTGTTTCTGGAGGAACTTTGCGTAATCTTCTTGTTTTATATTGTGTCTTGGGGGGCTATAGACAGCTGTTACTGACAGTGCCCCTTTTACGGTTTGAATTGTTATGGTGGTTGCCTGAAACATTTCAGAACATAATTTGTTTTCTTCTACATGTTGAATATTTTTTTTTATTATAATAGCACTACCCCCTCTAGCCTTATTTTTTGGATGAATAGTATTATATAATTGATAATTTCGAAATTGTATGAAGCTTTCGTTTTAAAATGGGTTTCTGAAATTAGACATATGTCGATTTTTTCTTTATTTAATACTAGTTCTAGTTCATCTCTATGTTTACGAAGACCGTTAGCATTCTACTGTAAGATTCTTAAATTGTGCGCCATTTTAGTGTTTTTGAATTGAGTTTTCTAGTTTTTGTAGACGATCTTCAACAGCTTTGTTAAAATTCTTTTTTAACATTTCTAGAATTTGCTTGATTTCTGAATTTTCACGGTTTTTTGGTTTGTTGTTCTCATTATTTTTCAATGCATTAGCATATGATATTTATGAAGTTTTTGGATTAAAAACATTTTGCTGTTTTATTGAAGCAATTACAACAAGTAGGTTTAGTTTCTGGTGGCTTTGTGCATTCAGCTGTTGGATGAACTTTTCCACACTTAACGCAGCGAGGAAGTCTTGAACAGAAGTTTTTTGTATGTTCAAAATGCTGGCAATTTTTACACTGTGGTATTAATTTAGATTGCTTGATTGGTGCGATCTTTACAATGGTGTTTAATACTGTTTTGATGGTGTAGATTTTATGTATGTTTTCATTTGATTCAAATGAGACAACAAACATATCCAAAGATATTTTGGTTTTCCATTTTAGCTTTGGAATTACAGAAATAGCTTTGAAGCCTTGGTTTTGTAAGACCGAAAGAATTTCTGACGGGTCTCAACTATGGTGTATATTTTTAAGCATAACTTTAATTGGTCGCTTTTGCTTATTTTCATATGTATACCAGGGGATACATTGGGCGGAAAGCTCTTTTGTTAATGTTCTGTAATCATCACTATCAAAAGGGCTTATTTAACAGTATTTTCGGGTAGAATTTTTGTTTGTGGTTCTTTCTTTGAGTTAGCTTTAAGCAAATTTGTAAATGTTTTAAAATCCTGTATACCCACCACCATAATTGGAGGAGGCCGGCTATCGAGAGGTTTGTCTTTTTTTTTCTCTGGTAATTTTTTGAGGTGATTTTTGTTTTAATTCTTTTGCTGAAGTCTTGGGCGAAACTTCGGGCGATGATTCAGCTTTACGCATCTTTTTTGCCCTTGATCTTTGCTCAACCCAACCTGTTTCATTAGACAATTCATCTTCATCTGTTTTTTATACTCTTCGTAGTTTTGATTTTCTTCATTAAATTTTGTTGAATTTGTTTTTTGTCTTTCTTCCTTTAAGGTATTATTTTCCTCTTGTAGCCTTAAACAAAAATATTCTAGTTTTTCAATTTTTGCTAGCAATTATAAATTTTGTTGCTCTAGCTCTTGATTTTAATAAGAGTAATATCTTGGTTTCCCATTTTTAGAGGGTTAATATTAGAGATGAGCGATATTTCCATACCGGTAATTTAATCACAGTTATTGATAAATCACTGGTAACGGCAGTGATCAAATATTTCAAGTCGCAGTTACTCGGAATGTCGTTCTTTTAATATTTTTGTACTATTCTTTCTTGCAAACTTCATTGTGTACAGTAATACATGTTTTTTTTTTCAATAACAGTGGCTTGCTTTCACACTCTTCTGAATAAAATGTCTCCTTCTATCATGTCCAGTTCAGTAGTGATTGTTGTTTAAACAAGTTCATTTTTATTTTTTCTTCCTAATACAGTCTAATACTGCTTGTGTTAGTTGCTTCAGAGCTGTTGGTAGTATATTTATTAGATGCATAACATGCAGTGGTCTATTCCATAAAGGGTGTTCTGGTGTCAATAGTGATCGTGATTTTAATGTTTTAATTTCATCAAATAATATTGTTTATAACTGCAATAAATGCGCTAAAGGATCTAATAATTTAATTGCTATGATAACAAGTTTGTCAAATGAAGTAAGAGAATTAAGAACGTTATTCAATGCCTGTATATACAAAAACAATGCAGTTGAGAGTGCTTCTTTTAAAAATAAAAAAATACATGCTGAGTCAAGCTTAAATTCAAAAAATAATGATTTACAACAAAAAGGTCGTTCAACTCTGAGTGATTCCTTTTCTTCAAGTTCTGCTACTGAACCAAGTAATAATGTTTTAAATTCGAATAAGCGAATACGAAAAGCTAGCATTAGTCTTTCTCTACATGATGATATTCCTAATGATGTTATTGCTACTATTAAACCAAATGATGTTATTGCTGCTACTGAGCCAAATGATGTATTAAATTCTAATGTGCGTGTACGGAGAGCTAGCATCTGTTGTTCTTAAAAGTCTGACAATACTGTTAGCTCAACTTCAACTGCATACTCTTAAGCAGAAAGTAATATCCCAGTTAACAGTACTGAATGGACTAATGTTAGCTACAAAAAAAAACGAAACGTAAGCCTGTGGTGTTTGGAGAAAATAATTCCAAGGACTTAGAAGTTGTCGCTAATAAAAAATGGGCGCATATTTCCTCATAACATCAGAACAAATCCTGAATTATGTTGCAAAAGGTGCTAATATTGGCAAAACCCATCTAAAATGTTTTAAATTGGTTCGAAAGGAAACTGAGCCGAACACATTGAGGAGGGTTTCTTTTAAAATTGGGATCTCCGCTGAATTATATGATAATCTATTTGAGCCTTCCTTGTGGCCTACTAATGTAAAAGTGCGTCCGTTCTTGTTCTTTCAAAAGCCTATATCTTAAAACATGTACAATAATAATTACTATTTATAATTATTTTATAGTTTAATCATAGTCTGTAAGGAAATGATGTTCCATTGACTGAATAAAGAATAATAATAATAATATGTCTTTGTTGCCGGTCGCAACTATTCTTCTTTTTTTTTTTATTTATTTAGTTAAGTCTATGGATAAAAATCCTTACAGACTATAATATTAAAAAGAAAAACATTATTAACAAATACAAATTATAGCCTACGTATTTAAGTACAAAATTATATTACGTTTAATGACATTTACATTTGAAAAAAAATCTATCAATTCATTCATTTCGTTGTAGTGTTTACATATTCTTCGAAAGGGATCAGCATTAGCGTAGTTTGATTGAAAGACTTGTAAATATAACGGGATATAAGAGCGAGTAGATCTTTGAGGAACATGGAGTTGAACATTACTAAGCAGGAAATCAGAAGAAATGTCACCATTAAGCAAGTTTATCATAAATGAAACATTTAGCATTTTCCTTCGGCTTACTAAAGTGGGCAATTTAATTCTATCAAGCCTAATGGTATACGATGGAAGATCAGCAGATGGGTTCCATGTTGAGTTTCCTAAACAGAACAAGAGGAATTGTTTCTGGACCGATTCAATACGATTGCTGATAACAGTACTTTCAGGGTCCCAGAGTATAGAACCATACTCCATAATTGGTCTTACCAGAGATGTATATAATTGCTTTGTAACCCCTGGGTCTGTAAATTCTTTTGCCCATCGCTTTATAAAAGCAAGAACACCACGGGCTTTATTTACCATCATCGTGATATGTTGTTTAAAATTTAATTTTGGATCAAGTAAAATACCAAGATCCAAGAACTCATTAACTAATTCCAGCTGGTAGTCTCCCAAAGTGTATAGACCAATAGAATTCCAATTTCTGGAAAATCGAATGTGTTTGCATTTCTTAAGGTTAAGATCCATAAGATTAATGTTACACCAATTATAAAAATTAACCAAGTCATGTTGCAAATAGATTTGATCTGAAGGTTCAGTATAGCTAAGAAATATTTTTACATCATCCGCATACAATAACATATTACATCGTTCCATTACACATGGCAAGTCATTTATAAGAAACGAAAATAAAATTGGACCAAGATGACTACCTTGTGACACTCCAGAGTTTACAATAATGCTCCTTGAAGTGGCATTATTAAAACGTACACTCTGTATTCTACTAATAAGGTATGATTATATCCAGTTCAAACTGTTTTAAGTGAAACCCATTAAATAAAGCTTTTTAAGAAGGAGATTATGATTGACTTTATCAAAGGCTTTGCTGAAGTCAGTATAAATTACATCAGTTACTTGGCCACTATTATATCCGCGGTTAACAAGAGTAGTTAGTTGCAAAAGATTTGTCACCGCTGAACAGCCTTTCCTAAAGCCGTGCTGGAAAGATGACAATAAAGAAGATGATTGATGGCAGAGAAAATCTGTTATACATTTCTCAAAGAGTTTAGGGATTGCACTTAACTTTGCGATGCCTCTATAATTCATAACGTTTGATTTGTTACCCGATTTAAATAATGGAATAATGTATGAACGCTTCCAAAATTGGGGAAAGTAGCCACATTTTATTGATGTATTAAACATTATTGTTAAAGGAGTGGAAAAAGCTTGAGCACAATTAGTTAAAACACAACTAAGAATACCGTCAGGTCCGCTGTAGTGTGATAATTTAAGATTCTTCAAACAGGTTACTATCTGGGAAGTATTGATGAAAGGAAATGATATAGGCTGATGTTCTACAACTGGAAAAGGATATCTGTTGGATTCATTGTACTGAGAATCGGAATAAGTGGTAGCAAAAAAATCAGCAAACATATTACTTATGACCAAATCGTCGGAAGATTCATGACTTAAGTATTTAATAATATTTGGATACCCAGTAGATTTTCTTTTAGAATTAACGAATTTATAGAATGATTTTGGATCTCGTTTAAAATTAAATTTAAGATTATTTAAGTAATTACTGTACAGCTTCATGTTAAGTAAATTATATTCAGCGCGGGAAATGGAGTATCTACTATGATCTGAAGTTAACCCAGTTTTTTTGTATTTTTTGTAATGTTTGTTTTTTATAGTTTTGAGTCTCGACAATTGTTTTGAGCTCCACGGCGGACCAGATTGCTTACATGCAGTGAATTTTGGAATACATTCATCAAAATATTCTAGAATAGTTTTATAAAATACATCGATCATTGCATCAATAGAAGATGAAGTACCATTTGAAATGGATAACTTGTCAAGCCAATTTGTATTATTCAGGAGAAAATTTAAGTCATCATAATTTGCTCTTTTGAAGCAGAAAGCTTTTACAGAATTATCCTTTGATTTTCGTTTCAGTACACAAGGAATATTACAACTTACTTCAATAGTAGGGTGATGGCGATCCTCTGGTGATGTTATCGGATCAGTACGAATTAAAGAACAGTTAGCTGGTTCGTTTACAAACACCAAATCTAACAACCTCCCATTTTCATTATAAACACCATTTATTTGATAAATACACAAATCATAAAGTTTATTTAAAATGTCATCAATCCAGTCCTCAGCTTTTATTGGGGCATAAATAAAAGAATCATCTAAAAATTTCCAAGAAACAGTAGTCAAATTAAAATCTCCAAAAACAAAAATTGAGTCATCTGGTTTTGCCGACGATATAACAGATTTAATGGATTCACAATGTTGATTAAAAATAAGAAAATCAGATCTCGGAGGAATATATGAACAAGTAATGAAGACATTTTTTTTATTCAGTTTAATACGGATGCCAATAAATTCAATTTTATATGAAGGAGCAGGTATTATTTCTTCAGATGAGAAAAGGCAGGAAACAGCAATAATAACACCACCACCAGTAGTAGTAGTTTCTCTATCAAATCGATAAATATTATATTTGTTGCAAAAAATTTCAGTATTTAAGGTTTTATTGTTTAACCAGGTTTCCGTGAATATGATGACATGATGATTAAAGTCAAAGCTTTCCAGGTACAGTTTCGATAGTTTAGTATTTAAACCTCGCACGTTTTGGTAAGTAATATACAATTAGTTATCAGCAGTTATATTCAGTTTTTTTGATATGTTTGCTCGCGTGAAGGGAGATAGACAATATTGTTTTTTCTTTGATTTTCTTTATACACATACTCTCATACTAGCGTGTTATCCGGCCAGAAGCATGGATCAATTACTTGTTCAAAAATATCAAATGGGGCTATTATTTTAAACGATGTAATGCTACGTGGTTGAGCATACGAAAATTTGTAAGTTGAAATTTCAGCGTTCGTGTTCAATTTAGTTTTTATATAATAGTTTATATCTTCGACGGTGATTTCGGAAGCGAGACGGGATATGAATATTGCCTTAGAACGGGGTATTGCGCGTATTTCATTATGAACAATTTCATTATCATTAATATTAACTATGGAAGTTTGTTGAACCACTTCAGAATATTTAACTTTTTTATTTAGAACGGATTTAGAAGTAGAAGCGATAATTGGTGTAATGATTTCCGTATTATTATTTAAAACAGATTTAGAGGTAGAAGCGGTAATTGGTGTGATAATTTCGACAGAATTATTATTAGCTACAGTAGAAGCAGGGCTTTGAGGATTTTTCTTGCTTCTAGAAAATTTACGACGTTTTGGTGATGAATGTTGTGGAGATTTCAAATTATCAAGAAATTTATACTCATCAAACAATTTCCCATATTCAGATACACGGCTTGAAAGATCCGAGATTTCCTTTTGAATATCAAGAAAAACAGATTTTCTACTTTGAAAAAACTTGTAAAAATCAATCCCGATTTTTCTACAATTTGTACAGCAAAAATGCAATCCATCATGCCTTTGAGTTGCTTCAGCTGCTAAAACAGTAATACCGCTACATTTAAAATGGATTAAACCATGACATAGCCAGCAAACAAGCATTCTTTCGTCCAAATTAGTATTGGAACATTTTTTATTTAAACAATTCATAATAATTATTTATACGGTATCAAATTAAAAAAAGCACAAAACTTGTAAAGTGAGGGTTAGGTATAAGTGAGAGATCGACTATTGTAGTTTTTGTTTGTTTTTATTATTATTATTAAACTATTGCTGAATAACAGAGAGATGCACAAAATAGAGGTTAATCACAACTGTGTCGATTGTCGACCGACTACAGCAAAAGTCGTCACGATTAATTTAAATTCAGCGACAATCGACCGTCGACATTTGTTGACGTTTAGAAAAAATGAAAGCAAAACAAGAATATGTTTGTATTTGTTTCGCTACAATTCTTCACCAATTCAATTGCTTTTGCATTAATTCTGGTTGTTTTGCATTTTTTTGTATTTAATTTTGCTTTTTTGCGGTAAATTATGTATTTTTATTTTCAATTATATTTCTTCTGTCAAAAAAATAAATTTTTTGTAAACAAAGTACGAATTTTTGCAACTTTAATACGAATTTCTGCAACTCTGTTCCCTTAATTAGTTAAATATATGGCAACATTTTGACAAATATTTTGAGTGTGTGTTAGTGTGTCGTCACGAAAATAGAATAGATTCTATTACGACGACAAATCGCCGGACGACATGGCGACATTTTGCTTCCCATACAAAATATATGAAAAAGCACATGTCGTTGTCGTTGTCGACTCAGTTCTGATTAATCTCTTAGTTGTAGGTGTTATTGTTGTTATATTCTTTATGGTTTTCTTTTGATAGATTTGTGGTTACAGTTGTTACGCACAGAAAACAGATTCGTTGTGGTAACTGAATTTGTTGCCAACCGAATTATAGTAGTTACATGTACTATCACATTATTTGATTGTAGTTCTTACATTACTTTATTGTGAGTACCATATTTTTAGTTATACCTACTGAATTATAAAACATTATATTGGTATACCCAACCGAATTTATATTTTCGGTAGATACAACCGAATTTATTTATGAATTTCTACCGAATTAGATACAACCAATTATTTGCTATTTATTTATTTTTTATTATTTCAATAATTGCGATATATAAAAATTGTAACAAGAATAAAACCTTTAATATCTAAATAAATATAATGATTGTATATTTTGAATTATTTGAAGAGTCGGCTTGCAAAACCCGTAGTAAATGGAAGTGCTCAGAATTATTCATTTTGGAAGTCACAAATTCTATATTCCATTCCGATTTTCATCCTGTGATGTTTGTTTGTCATAACTAGAATGATCAGTGTGCATCTGCCAAAAAAAAAGAAATTTTTAGAAAATAATACAGTCCGGTATTTTCTTAACATATGTATATTTAATTTACCATTTTAGTCTGGATGCACCTTTGAATTTTAACATTTTCCAATTTGTATATTATGTATTTAATTCGTATGTAGAGTTTGCTGTTCGGTTTTAATCGAAACCGAAACCGCGGTTTTTCAGGCCCCAAAACCGAAACCGAAAACCGACAAAAAGAAGTCGGTTTTTAACAAATACTTTAACCAATTAAAATAATTAATTAAATTGCATATTATTAAATCTTGAATTTCGAAAAGACTCAGCTTCTATTCTACAAAATATTGTATTTAATTGTAATGAACATTTTCTACATTAAAATGTTAATATTTTATTTTAATATTTTAGTTAAAGTCAACTTTAGCTAAAATATTGGGTGGCAGTATGCCTTGACTTGATTTATTTTTGGAGAATTATGATTGGTTAATTTATTTTCAACCAATCAAAATGTTTGGAAATATGAATATTTTTGTAGGGTTTTCATACACAAAATGAAAAAAAAACCGTATGATTAAAAATAAAGTCGACTTTAAATTTAAAATACTCTTTTATAGTAAGGACCATTGAGTTTCACATATTCAGTTACGATTTTCACCGATTTTTCAAAAAGCCTTATTTCGTATTCCGCGAAATTTATAAAATTTTAACTTTTTATTGTTTTAAACAAATTGCTAAAATTTAAACTATAATTAATTGCCGAAAAAAGCAAAAAAATAAATTTATAACGGGTTTCCGCGTTTATTTCTTCTCCCGGAAAGGTTTCGAAATGGCGTTATTGCCTTTAAATATTCGAGTGAGAAATTCAATCGAATTCTAGAAGATATCTTGTATGTATTAAACTGTTTAATTTTTATGCATATTTAATTATCATATATTTAGTTAGAATATTGTTATATTTAATTATTTTAAAACAATTCACAAGATAACCGAAAAATAACCGAAACCGCGGTTTTTATAATTTTGAAAACCCGAAACCGCGGTTTCTAAATTTTTCGGTTTTTAGCAAACTCTATTCGTATGTCATCTAAATTTATATACACAAATAAAATATAAATGCATTATGCAGATTGGTTATTGATTTTAATATTTATCGTGTTTGTTTTATTTTAGAAAATTTTAAAATTACGAATTTTTAATTTTTTTTATTATTGACGTTTGGAAGTTTATATTGTTTGAATAACCAATATATCGGTTACAGTTTCCAAAACTGTTTAAATTTATGTTTTTTTTATCAGTTGTGGTCACCAATGTTGTTTCAACAATTTTATTTTGGGTGTCGTAACTGAAAATCTAGTAAGATACTTATGATGTGTTATTAACATTGGTTAACGGGGCCAACATTCAATATAAAATTGCTAGTAAAGAACTAATAACCCTACATATATGGCAATTTGGTTATTACAACCAAGTTTTAATTGCAATAGCTGGATAATGGCAGAAAATGCATTAATAAGAATTATTAATGTAATTGGCACTATCGAATAAATTTAAAACATTTTATTTTAGACTTAATTGGTTGGAAAGACCGAATTTTATACAAAATATAATATTAAATCAGTTGCGCTTTCTAATTTTCTCTTATTAACGAAAACTTTTTATTAACACAATTGATAATATTCAATTGGTATTAAAATTATATCATGGTGGTAAAATAATGATAATTCTAGTCGATTCGTAACTGATTTGTTTTCTGTGGATTATCTTTTAAACTTAGTTTAACGCAGTTTGTAACTGGAATACTCCTTTTAAAATGTGGTTTATTTTGTTTTATTTCAATAAAGAAATAAATTATACTCGAGAAAAAGTTTTTCCGGCAAAGTTTTGTTAATAAACTTTGAAATGGCTGACAAAATTCGTTTTCGGTTTAACTAAACCAAGTTTAACTGACATCTTAAAAACTCGCCATAAATATTATTTCGTTTATTTATCAGAAAATCGCAGTCTTTTCCATAGAAAAACCGTGATCACGATCACAGTTTAAAAGAACAACGATTTGAACATTTCATGATTTCACTGAGAACAATATTACTGAAAAATCGCCGGATCGCCCATCTCTATTACAAACCCGTGATCACGGTCAATGTTTAAAAGAACGGTGATTTGAAAATCACGAGCACTGGTAGCAGCGTTAAGGCTGAGTTACCCAACCGTAAACGTATCTGTAACGAATCAGCTGTTCCGATACCACAAGAAGAAATGTATACGAATGGTTACTAACACGTAAATGTAAACGAACTTGCCGGATCATTCTGTTGAAATCAGAATTTTCTATCCGGCATCGAAACAGCTGAATGATTTTAGTCGGAAAACATGAAATGAATAAAGAAAATTGATTCAAACAACAAATAAGGAATAAAAATTAACAAATAAATGGAAAATTTTAGAATAAAATATAAAACCACATGAAATAGATGCTAAATAGTAATGTCGTTTACGATAATCTATAAGTGTACTTTTTAGCTACGGCACGGTACAGTTACATCACATTTACGTTTACGGTCCCATAATCCGCCCTTTATTCAAAAATCACCGGATCGCTCATCTCTAGTTAACCCTCGAAGTGGCACATATTTTGAGCCCTTAGTTCTTGCCCATGGTGTCTGGCCAGACCCCTATACATTTACATGCATTTGTATGGAAATAAGGGCTGTTTGCCGTTAAATTTTTTACTAAGATAGGAAAATATTTGTTATATTTTGTGTTTCTATTTCTTTTTACTATTTTATTAGCTACCTGAGGAAGAAAAAATAGACCTGAAAAAATCTTTGGAATGAAAAGGGCAACAATTTTTTTGTTCTATATATATTTCTCTTTATTATGGGTAAAGTAATAAATGTTTATGACAAAATAGAAAATTATTATGAAGAATACATTGATTTTTTTATTCAGAATTTTGCGGAAGGCAACAAAAACATAAATAATCTACTTTTGAATGTTGCTGACAAACAGGATTGTTGCATTTGCAGCAAAAAAAAGCGTGTCTTACGGCGTATTTTGTCACCTTGCTGCAGGCAAATTCTGCAATCTTTTTTAGCAGCTTATGTGTCTGGATCACTGCGTGAAGCCACATTAAGGTTTGCTATATTGAGAGGTCTCCCAAAGAACGCTTCAAATGCTATACGAGTTGTTGGTTGAGCCACAATGTGCGGATTATTGATGCGATTTTCAACGTTGGCCAGTACCAATTGCTTTGCAAGTTTATATAAAAATATGCGTCTTCTTTCTTTTCTTGTATTTTCATCATTTAGCTTATATATAATGTAACTTGCCAATGCCATCACATCAATCATGTTGCAGAAAAACGCGTATGTCCAGCGTCTGGTTGACCGTTTTGTTGTGTAATGAGTTAGCATTTGATCCATCGTATCGACTCCGGCTTTAGTTGAATTATAAAATAAAATTGCTTCCGGTTTCATGGCTACGCCTTCAACATGTTTCGTGTAATGCACGGTTGAAATTAAATTGACTGCCTTATTTTTTTTGGGCACGTAGCTGCAAAGTGCAACAAGATTTTCATGAAAACCAAACACACTTGAAAGAATTGGTCGTCTGGTGCTCTTCATAACTTCCTTAGGAAGACATCTTTTGTTTGCTCGAATGGTGCCAACAAATGCCAGTCCCATAGCAGCAAGTCGTTTAGCGCCGTTCAATGAGGTGAAAAAATTATCAGAAATAATTGTTCTGCCGCTGTTTGCGTAACAATTTGCGAAATACATTAGAACGTTTTCACCTTGATTTATCTCTCGATTGTCTCCTTCCTTTCCAGTGTATAGTTTTCCTTTCAATGGAAATTTAGTCTTAGCATCGCATGCCCACCAAACTTTGATCCCATACCTTGCAGGTTTTGATGGGATATATTGGGTGAACTTTGTGCGCCCACGATACGGAAACAACTGCTCATCGATGGTGATATTTTCATAAGGTTCATAATAATTTTGAAGATTTTCATTGAGAAAATTCCAAAGGTCCCGGATAGGAGCTGCTTTATCTGTTTGCTGTCGGAATGCCCGCGTACGACTATTATCGAAACGAATATATCTGGACAGAGTAATGAATCGTTTGTGCGACATAGCCGCACGGAATATGGGCAGCGAATCAGAATGCCACAATATACTGGAGTCTTGCATATTATTATGGCTGAGACCAGAAGCCAACAAAATCCCAATGAATGCATCTAGCTCAGAGCTTGTCAAATCAATCCATTTTCTTTGGGTAGACTCTGGATGTTCTTCATTCCATTTTCTAATTGATTCTCGCCCATGCCGATTTGTTTCACTAATGATGACGAACGTAATATTGGTTGAGAAAAATAGCTTGAATACCTCAACTGGATTGGTGAGCCTTGTTTTTGTTCCAGATTGAAAACGCATGATATTATGCTGGCGCAAACGAGATGCAGGGGGTTCAGTTTCTTTCCATTTAGTACCGTCTTTACCATAAAAACAGCCTGAGTCCACTTCATTTGCTGCTTCAGCATCATTTCCACTTTCTTCTTCTTCATCTACGTCTTCATCACTATCATAAAGTTCGTTAGGTTCAATTTCCAAATCATTTTCTATGTCTGATGCATCATCTTCTGGCACATAATCAGCAGTGTCGTCACCATCGTTTTCAAAAACATCATCATTTTCATCAGCTTCTACCTGACTTTGAAAATCACGCACTAATGCCTCTGACAATTGGGGTTGCAAATTCGCGCTACGCAAGCGTGTATTATAAATAAATTCCAGTTCATCAGCCATAATATACTAACAACGCAACAAATCTACCTGCGTAAAATTATTCACAAGTTCAAAATTACCGCACAAAAACTAGATTACTTCTTCACTGTTCAACGTTCAATGAATAACTAACTCACAAACAAAATCAGAAGAAAGAAAGAAGCATAAAAGAATAAAGTAAATACAAATTTCCAACTCGTGCCATGTGCTTTGCCTATGCGTTCATACAAAATGGCCAGACACCATGTACCAAAAGTAAGGTGAAGATTTTTTATTTGGCTTTTTTGTCCTGTTCCAAGGACTTTTTTTCAATTGTTAATTTATACATCGAAAGCCAACAATATTTTGGGAGATTACCTGAAATTACAGCCATGTACCTAAAATAGAAGTATGCTAAATTGAAGCATGAAAATGAAATATGTCTGGCCAGAACCATGTGCCACTTCGAGGGTTAATATGATGTCGATAAGGCAGAGCAGAAAGCTAGTTAGCCTAGACAACCACTTACGACTTTAGTGATCAAAATATATGGCAACACTAATGTAAAATGGCAACACTTATTTATCTTAACTGCAGCCAACTTCATTCTGTATTGTCAGTATTTGACAGAATCAGCTGTTTGATTATCTATTTACTAAATTTATAAATCTTTTTGTAGATCCTTTTGCCTGTATTTTCCCATAAATTGAAGAATTTTCCAATGAGACTTTAAGTTTTTTATTATAATTTTCAATATTTTTACGTTAGCGACAAAGGTAAGTACCGATCGCGTATTTCCGTAGAATCCGCCCAGATCACTTCACTTTTCGATCGCTTTTTTTGAAGATCTTATACCTTGATTTGTTTGTTTTTCCTACTTTTCGGTAAGCAGCAAACCAACACGTCCGCCAACCCGTGACGTTGATCTAATCATTAATTTTATTAAAGCGATTTTCGCAATTATTTTTCCACAGATGACTCACTATGAAACTAAATATTGACTTGCATTACTAGATGTTAAAGCCGCGTTTTTCTCGAAAACTAAGCCTCGTAGAGATGAAAACCGACAACGGTTTTGGAACACGGAAGTCATAGTGAGTCATCTGTGGAAAAATAAGTGCGAAAATCGCTTTAATAAAATTTTAATCGTCCATATCTCGAAAACTAGAAGAGCTGGGGGAAAACTGACTGCACCAAAGTTCAAAACTCACCAAAAATCCCCCGATAGCGAAACTAGATTTTGACTTGCATTACAAGATATTAAAATCGCGTTTTTCTCGAAAACTAAGCCTCGTAGAAAGAAAAGGGCTTTTATTTGGAATATCTCCCGTATCTCGAAAACTAAATGAGTTAGATGAAAATGGACAACGTTTTTGGAACATGGAAGTCATAGTGAGTCATCTGTGGAAAAATAAGTGCGAAAATCGCTTAAATAAAATTTAAATCGTCCATATCTCGAACACTAGAAGAGCTAGATGAAAACTGACTGCACCAAAGTTCAAAACTCACTACTAATACCCCGATAGCGAAACAAGATTTTGACTTGCATTGCTAGATTTTAAAATCGCGTTTTTCTCGAAAATGAAGGCGAAAATCGCTTAAATAAAATTTTAATCGTCCATATCTCGAAAACTAGAAGAGCTACAGGAAAACTGACTACACCAAAGTTCAAAACTCACCACCAATACCCCGATAGCGAAACTAGATTTTGACTTGCATTACTAGACTTTAAAATCGCATTTTTCTCGAAAACTAAGTCTCGTAGACAGAAAAGGGCTTTTATTTGGAATATCTCCCGTATCTCGAAAACTAAATGAGTTAGATGAAAACGGACAACGGCTTTGGAACACGGAAGTCATAGTGAGTCATCTGTAAATAAGTGCGAAAATCGCTTTAATAAAATTTTAATCGTCCGTATCTCCAAAACTAAAAGAGCTAGAGGAAAACTGACTGCACCAAAGTTCAAAACTCGCCACCAATACCCCGATAGCGAAACTAGATTTTATTTGGCTTTTATTTGGAATATCCTCCGTATTTGGCTTTTATTTGGAATATCCTCCGTATTTCGAAAACTAAATGAGTTAAATGAAAACGGACAACGGTTTTGGAACAAGGAAAAATAAATTCGAGAAACAAATTTTGGAAATTTCGTTTTTTAATACCTGTCGATTTTCACAAATTTTTACGAGTTTTTCAATTCTAGAAATTTTTCAAAATTTTCCGATTTTTCCAATTTTTGGTAATTTTTTCATATATTGTCGATTTTTTCAAAATTTTTACGATATTTTGTAATTTTGGCGATTTTGTATAATTTTTGAAGATTTTTTTTAATTTTGGGCAATTTTTTCAAATATTGACGATTTTTTCAAGTTATGACGATTTTTTCAAAATTTTTCAATTTTGACAATTTTTCAAATTTTTGGTGTTTTTTTTTTTCAATTTTGACGATTTTTAAAAATTTTTGCATTTTTTTTCTTGTTTTGGCGTTTTTTTCTGATATTGAAACTTTTTTCAATTTCAGCGATTTTTTGCATCCATGTGCGCGCACATGTGTGCACATACACATCTTGATGTGTAATGTGCAAGTACCAGTCTGCACTTGCACATGTGCATGTGCGGATAGTATTCGCACATGCACATTTTGATGTGCATATGCGAATAGTATTTGCCCTAGCACATCTTGATGTGCGAAGTGCAAACTATTTTCGCACATGTGCAAGTGCAAAGTATAAAGTCAAATGCGCACGTGCACATGTGCAAGTGCGAAGTATAAACAAAAATTTGCACATGCACATGTGCGAAGTGCAAGATGTGCGCACATGTGCGTGCAAATACGAACCCTGCTCAAAAATATTTATGAAATGTTTTTGTCAACCCGAGTAAAAAAAATTATATATAATCATATGTGGCATATATTACAATATATAATTAGACATGTGGTTATGTATATCCATATATAATTATATATGACGTTTTTTCCGAAAAATTTTCCTTATATTATGCCATATATAATTTCATCTAATTAGATATCGGCCTTCATAATATTAGATATGGCATATATAATTATATATTACATAACATGGTTGATCTTATTGCATATATAGTTATATATAGAACTATATCTTAATATATATGGTGTCATTTAAGAAATATATAATTATATATGGTATCATTTAAACAATATATAATTATATATGGTGACAGTTAAATTAGATATTATCATATATGGTGCCATTTAAACAATATATGGTCGTATATGGTACCTCATAAACCAAATCTTTAATTCAGTTCCAGATATGATAATATATGGTACTATATATAGTGCGATATATATTTATATATGGTGTTATTTAAGCTATATATTATCATATATGGTGCCATTCAAACCATATATTATCATATATGGTGCCATTGAAACCATATATTATCATATATGGTACCATTTAAACCATATATTATCATATATGGTGCAATTTCAACAATATATGCCCATATATGGTACCTCATGAACAATATTTTTAATACAGTTCCACATATGATAATATATGCTACCATATATAGTGCCATATATATTTATATATGGTGTCATTTAAGCAATATATTACCATATATGGTGCCATTTAAACCATATATTATCTTATATGGTGCCATTTCAACAATATATGCTCATATATGGTACCTCATGAACAACATTTTTAATACAGTTCCAGATATGATAATATATGCTACTATATAGTGTCATATATGTTTATATATGCTGTTATTTAAGAAATACATTAACATATTTGGTGCCATTTAAACCATATATTGTCATATATGGTGCCATTTCAACAATATATGCTCATATATGGTACCTGATGAACGACATTTTTAATACAGATGCAGATATGATAATATATGCTACCATATATAGTCCCATATATATTGATATATGGTGTCATTTAAACAATATTAATATATAGACATATATGGTATCATTTAAACAATATATTGTCAGATATGGCACAATTCAAACAATATATGGTCAAATTTGGTACCACATCAACATTTTGAATACAATTCCATATATGGTTTAATTTGAATAATGTAAAACTATGTATGGCGCTATAAAAAATATTATCAGATATGTTACTTCATTAACAATATTTATAATACAGTGTCATATATTGTAATATATGTATATCATTTAATATATATTGATGTATGGTAATGGTACAATAATTCCAATATCAGTTGAGATACAAGTTGTGGGTCCATATCAACAATTTGTTCACGTACATTTAACATATATATATGTACATCTAAGTTATAATTTAAAAACACTTTATAAAGTTAAATAGTTCCATAATCCTCTAACTGTATAGAATGTTTATGAATATACGATATAATATATAATAATTACAACTACAAATTGGTGCCATTATCTAAAATTTAATTTAATGTTAACTTACCGAGTAAAAACAGTTACATATAGTCGTATAAAATGCGATTAAATTATATCTGTATAAATATACTGTTTCATCCGAAAAATGGCCCGATGTAATTGTATTAGTTGTTTATCAGTTTTTATCTAATTGTATTAGTTTAGATCTCAACTAATAAAATTATACATTATTCAGATAAAATTATATCCAATTTTTGACCTGATACAATTTTAGCGGTTTATATCTAATGGTATCTGGTTAGATCGATGTTGGTACAATTTTATATAAATAAAATATATTTGTATACGACATTTGCCTTATATAATTGTATCAAAGTTTTAAAGCAGATCTAATTGCATCAGGTCAAAATTCAGATATAACTATATAAGTTTGTATAGTAATGTATCAATTTGGATCTAAACTAATACCATGCGACATAAACCCATAAAATTGTATCAGCCCGAGTAAAAAAAATTATATATAATCATATGTGGCATATATTACAATATATAATTAGACATGTGGTTATGTATATCCATATATAATTATATATGAGGTTTTTTCCGAAAAATTTTCCTTATATTATGCCATATATAATTTCATCTAATTAGATATCGGCCTTCATAATATTAGATATGGCATATATAATTATATATTACATAACATGGTTGATCTTATTGCATATATAGTTATATATAGAACTATATCTTAATATATATGGTGGCATTTTAGCAATATATAATTATATATGGTATCATTTAAACAATATATAATTATATATGGTGACAGTTAAACTAGATATTATCATATATGGTGCCATTTAAACAATATATGGTCATATATGGTACCTCATAAACCAAATCTTTAATTCAGTTCCAGATATGATAATATATGGTACTATATATAGTGCGATATATATTTATATATGGTGTTATTTAAGCTATATATTATCATATATGGTGCCATTCAAACCATATACTATCATATATGGTGCCATTCAAACCATATATTATCATATATGGTACCATTTAAACCATATATTATCATATAGGGTGCAATTTCAACAATATATGCCCATATATGGTACCTCATGAACAATATTTTTAATACAGTTCCACATATGATAATATATGCTACCATATATAGTGTCATATATATTTATATATGCCCAGGTGAAAATGTTCATATATGTTCATATATTGTCATATATGGTTTCATGTATGAGCATATATGGTTTAATGTATGATCATATATGAACATATATGTTATGTATGGAAACATATATGGGTAAATACATTCAAATGTATGAATCCATATATGATAATATACTGCATTTATTGGTCCATATATTGGTTCATATATTCCATATATCTTCATATATGAATTCATATATTATTCGATATATGGGTAATGTTGTAAGTTTTTTTTATCATGGGGGTAATTACGTGAGCGGATTCAAAAAATATTGAAATACAATACATTTGATAATTTCTTAAATACAATTGGCAATTTCTAAAATAGAATTTTTAGACTAAAATTATTATTTTATTGTAAAATACATTTGATAATTTCTGAAATACAATTCATAATTTCTGAAATACAATTGGTAGTTTCTGATATACAATTGATAAATATTAAAATCAAATGATAATTTTTGAAAAGCAATTATAAAACTGGAAATAAATTGATTATTTCTGAAACACAATTGGTAAATCTGAAAAACAATTCATAACTTCTACAATACAATTGATGAAACTGAAACTAAATTGATTATTTCTGAAATACAATTGATAAATCTGAAAAACAATTGATAACTTCTGAAATAAAATGATAAATTTTGAAATACAATTGAAAATGTTGCAGTAAGATAAAAACAGCAAAAATAAAACTGCTAAATTTAAAAAATCTGCAGAAAATTTTGCAAAATATTAGTAAACTAAAAATGGTTAAAACAAACTGTTGTATCTAAAATTTTGTTCAATGCAAATAGCAGTTTATAAAACCAACAGAAATATTTGCTAAAAATATTAAACTGTTGATTTCAGAAGGCTAGATTTGTATTTCCATTAAAAACAAAAAACGAAAAAGGAACTTTGAAAATTTTAAATTTTATGTGATGTTTTTTTGTCTACTACTACAATTTAATTTTATTTTCTAATCACTGAAATTTAGCTCAATTATAACTCAAATTTTGCAAATATATTAAACAGTTTTATTTTTGCTGTTCCTATCTTATTTATATTTAGCAAAAATACTCTGCTAATTCAGCAGTTTTTCATTTTGAATTAATTTTTAGTAGCTCTAACTACAATCATTAAATAATCAAAAAACAGTCATAAAATAATTTTTAAACTTGAAGTAAAATGTTTATGTCCATTAAAAATTTCATAATTTCTCAATTTCATTCAAATGTACAAATTCATCAGTAAGAATTATAATATTTACATTTAATTTGAATAAAAAAGCAATATTTTTATTAAAAAATAAAAAAAATTTTTATATGAACATTCATATATCTCCATATATGGCCATATACCCTCAAATTTCGGATCCGAACCCATATATGAACCCATATATGTTGCCATATATGACCATATATGAACATTTTCACCTGGGTGGTGTTATTTAAGCAATATATTACCATATATGGTGCCATTTAAACCATATATTGTCATATATGGTGCCATTTCAACAATATATGCTCATATATGGTACCTGATGAACGACATTTTTAATACAGATGCAGATATGATAATATATGCTACCATATATAGTCCCATATATATTGATATATGGTGTCATTTAAACAATATTAATATATAGACATATATGGTATCATTTAAACAATATATTGTCATATATGGCACAATTTAAACAATATATGGTCAAATTTGGTACCACATCAACATTTTGAATACAATTCCATATATGGTTTAATTTGAATAATGTAAAACTGTATGGCGCTATAAAAAATATTATCTGATATGTTACTTCATTAACAATATTTATAATACAGTGTCATATATTGTAATATATGTATATCATTCAATATATATTGATGTATGGTAATGGTACAATAATTCCAATATCAGTTGAGATACAATTTGTGGGTCCATATCAACAATTTGTTCACGTACATTTAACACATATATATGTACATTTAAGTTATAATTTATAAACACTTTATAAAGTTAAATAGTTCCATAAACCTCGTCTAACTGTATAGAATGTTTATGAATATACGATTTAATATATAATAATTACAACTGCAAATTGGTGCCATCATCTAAAATTTAATTTAATGTTAACTTATAATAAAATAAAAATGTATTTCCTAAAAATAAAAATATAGTGTTAATTAATGTTAATATACAATAGGTTTAAGTTTAACATCCCAGACAGAAAAATATAATCGGCGCAATGCTGGCAAACCGTTGGCGATGGTCGGTTATGCGTTGGCAGAACGTTGCATTAACTATCTTGGCAAAAAAATAGATTTCAAAAAACATTTTTCAAAAAATTGAGAAAACTTTTTTAATATTTGCTTTTAAAAACATGAAATTTAACCCAGTCCACCAGATTGTCAGCCAAGACCTCTACACTCTAATCTAACGAGACTTGTTATAGATGTGTGATAGCTACAAATTAAATGAATGATAAAAGCATTTCGAGCTAACTTATAAGCATCGAAAAAAGGTATTCCAGAAATTATTAAATGTATTTTAGAAAATTTTAATTGTATATCACAAAATATTATTTGCACTTCAGAAACTACAATATTACGCAAATTTAATTATTTATTTATTTAGTTGTGTCCAGAAATAATGAAATCTATTTCAGAATTTCATAGCTAATAGAGAAAAATTTCTCAAATACATTTCATAATTTCGGAAATACGATTGATAATTTCTGAAATACAGTTTGATAATTTCTGAAATACAGTTGTGAATTTCGGAAATACAATTAATAATTTCTGAAACACAATTGATAAAACTGAACTTCAATTGACTAGTTCTGAAATACAATTCATAAATGTGAAAAATAATTGATGAGTTCTGAAACACAATTGATAAAACTGAAATTCAATTGATTATTTCTGAAATACGATTGATAAATCTTAAAACAATTAATACAATTGGAAATGGTGTAGAGCGTCAAAAAGATGTAAATAAAATTATTTTATTCAAAGATTTCAATTTAATAACAAAATAAATATATAATTTTATAAAAAAATTTATAGAAAAAAAATTTTAATTTTATAAAAAGAAATTCATTTTGTAAAAGAAATGCATATTGAACTCGTTACCTTCTGAGTTTAAACCTTATTTTAACAAAATATTGTAATTTTTATACAATCAGTGCTCTGCCAGTCTATTATTTTTTGAACAGTTGGCAATATATGTCTGGGATCTTATTTAATCCCAAATAAATGGAGATCTTACGTAGTACCCAAATATAATGCGGCATCTAATTTTATCTGTCATTTTTATGGATACTTTTAGATGTCAATCCCCAAATATATTGCTGTTTCTAATTCGATCTGCCATTTTAATACCGAAATAAATTGCCTGATCTAATTAGATCTGCCATTTTTCTGATAAATTTAGATCCAAGTTTATCCCCAAATATATTGCTGGATCTAATTTGATATGCCATTTTTCGGTTAAATTTAGATCTAAGTTTATCCCCAAATATATTGCTGGATCTAATTTGATATGCCATTTTTCGGTTAAATTTAGATCTAAGTTTATCCCTAAATATATTGCTGGATCTAATTCGATCTGCGACTTTTTCGGATCAAATTAGATCTAAGTTTATCACCAAATATATAGCTGTATCTAATTCGATCTGCCATTTTTCGGATCAAATTAGGTCTTACTAAATCCCAAAATATATTGCTGGATCTAATTTGATCTGCCAATTTTCTATTCAATTTATATCCAAGTTTATCCACAAATATATTGCTGAATCTAATTCGATCTGCCATTTTTCGGATAAATTTAGATCTAAGTTAATCCACAAATATATTGCTGGATCTAATTTGATCTGCCATTTTTCAGATCAATTTATATCTAAGTTTATCCACAAATATATTGCTGGATCTAATTCGATGTGCCATTTTTCGGATCAAATTAGATCTAAGTTTATCCCCAAATATATAGCTAGATCTAATTCGATCTGCCACTTTTTCGGATCAAATTAGATATACGTTTATCCACAAATATATTGCGGGATCTAATTTGATCTGCCCAAATTGAGATCAAATTAGATCTAAGTTTATCCCCAAATATATAGCTGGATCTAATTGGATCCGCCATTTTTCGGATAAAATTAGATCTAAAAATATCCGAAAATATATAGCTGGATCCGCCAATTTTCGGATCAAAATAGATATACGTTTATCCCCAAAGATATCACTGGACCTCCCAATTTTGAGATATAACTTGATCTTAGTTTATCCCCATATATACAATGGGATCTAATACGATATGATTGGATACACCCAATTTTGAGATCTAATTGGATCAGCTAGATATTACAGCAGATCTTAAACAATATCAAATTGGATATAATTAGATAATGCGCGAGATCAATTTTTTTTACTCGGGAATATATAGAACACATGTAAAGGCCACCCAAAATATAATGATAAAGAAAATGCATAGGTACTCACCAGAGCTTTGAAGAATTAATTATTTTTTGAATAAATTCAGTACCAATCGAATTAAATTTTCTTTAGAATTGAATGAATTCCTTTTCTTAAGTAATTACCTGAATTCGTTCAACTGAACGCGTTCTTCAAACAATAAATTCAAAGAATTAATTCCATTGCAATAGTTCTCTTTATTAAATCAAATGAATTAATTCACTGGTGAACGCGTTCAATTTTATAAATCGAACGGAAAAAAAAGTGAATTAATTCCTTACTGAATTAATTCACCACTGAATTCATTCAATTTTATTTTCATTCAGTGAATTAAAAAAAATAAAATTACATTCAGTGAATTAAAAAATTAAAAAAAATTAAATTACGTTCAGTGAATTAAAAAAGAAAAATATACGTTCACTGATTACCAATAATGATATATCATTACCTTTTGCATTATTTTGTAATATAAAATAATGACTTCCTAATAACGGCCTATTGTAGTCATTGCTTTTAAATAAAAAATAATGACTTACTCGCAATAGTTTAAATAAGTACTTTTTACAAAGTTAAATTTTATACATTTATATTTATTACATGTAAATATGTTTTGTGTTAAAATTTTTATGACGAAAAAAACTTAAATTTCTCTGAATGTATTTCCTGAAGCTAATAGTATTTGTGTAACTCCTTATTTTTAAGAATCAAGTAAGCAGTCGGATAACCACTTATAATTCAACTTTTTGTAGGCATGTTTGTAAAAATTATTATTCAGAATCTCATAACTACTTACTTCTCATTTTTTCGTAAGCGAGCGGGTAAGCGTGACTACTTATAAAAACGACCACGCCAAACAAAAATAATGAGTTTAGGCGCCCAAAAATAAGTTGTGCGGAGCTATGAGTTTCTATTATATAACCATCTATTTGGTAATGAAAGATTTTGCTGGGCGTATAAATGAAATACGTCATAGTAAAGCATCTACATTTTACTGGGAAGCATAAGTTTGAAAAATTAATAGTTATATTTTTTCCAAATTCATTTATATCTGTAATGTTTTTATTTTTAATAGTAAAAGGCTTTATTTTTTAATCATGTAGGTTGATAAAGTGCATCGGGTTTCTCTAGCACTTAATATATATGTAATTTGTTTATTTTCACTAGCAAACGCTGTAAAATTGCTTAGTTGCAAATTTTATTTGTAAACAAATGTTTTCTTCTACTGAACGGCAGAAAAGAGGCTTTGAGTTCAATGAACGTATTTTTTTTTTAATT
The DNA here is from genome assembly GCA_949987735.1 of Leucophora obtusa. Taxonomy (NCBI): domain Eukaryota; kingdom Metazoa; phylum Arthropoda; class Insecta; order Diptera; family Anthomyiidae; genus Leucophora; species Leucophora obtusa. Next base: position 255,598,370 of record OX465295.1, on the reverse strand, counting down.
CACTGAACGTAATTTTATTTTTTTTTTTTAATTCACGGAATTTAATTTTATTTTTTTTAATTCACTGAATGAAAATGAAATTGAATGAATTCAGTGGTGAATTAATTCAGTAAGGAATTAATTCACTTTTTAGCCGTTCGATTTATAATATTGATCGCGTTCACCAGTGAATTAATTCATTTGATTTAATAAAAAGAACTATAGCAATTGAATTAATTCGTAACAAAATAAATCGAACGAAAACAAATATGAATTAATTCCATTCAATATATGGTGCTTTGTGAATTAATTCATCGAATTTTTAATTCAGAATTGAAAAATTGACTTAAGGAATTAATTCTTCAAAGCTCTGGTACTCACTATTGCATTGTGGGTCAATATTTATGTTATTGTGTTTCAATATAACTAGAATTAGTATATAAATATGTTATAAGTAGGGCAAGGAATTTCATGCAAATGCATGTTTTTTGTCGAAAGTCCAAAACTAATATGGACTAAATATTTATCCGAATCATCAAATTTAGAACAAAATGGCATCGATTTGTAGTTGCATATTTTTGCATATTTTGTCATAAATGCATGTTTTTGCATATTTTGACTTTAAATGCATATTTGGTGGCTTTTAAATGCATATTTTGTGCTTTTTAATAAATATTTGTGCATATTTTTAATTTTTAGGAGCAAATTTTATTTTGTAAAAAATATAAAAAATTCAAATTTTTATATTTTGATTCAATCAAAATAAACATTTGGCGTTTTTTTTAATCACTGGATTTATTTTTGGATTTATTTTATTTTGTTAAAAAATCCACATTTTGTTTTTCAGTTTTTAAAATTTTATATTTTGATCCAGATCTATAATGTGAAAGAAAAATATTAAATTTTGCGAAAATAGAATTTCTGGAATAAAATTAAGCTAAATCCAAAACGGATTTATTTATTTCTTAAATCCATTTCGGATTTAGCTTATTTCAATTCCTGTGTTAACATTCTTACAAAATTTAATTATTTTCCTGCACATTATATTGGCGAATAAGTATAAGAATTTAATAAAACTGATAAATTTTTCAAATTAAAAAACAAAGCATTAATTTTTTAACAAAATAAAATAAATCCAAAAATAAATCCAGTGATTAAAAACTAGGCCTATTCTTAAAAACATTATTGACCTTTGGAAAATCTTCGAGTTCTGTATCTGTTTGCAAAATAACTAACTTAAATATATTTTTAAGTTTTAAATTGCATTTTTTTTTTTTGCAAAAATAATAGTTTTTAGTGCATATTTCTTATATTTTTAATGCATATTTTTTTTTATAGCCGCATATTTTAGACGCATATTTTCCATTTTTAAGTGCATGAAATTCCTTGCCCTAGTTATAAGTATTTTTAGAGTTAGTCTTAAGTGTGCATCAGGGATGGGAAAGTTGTCACGATCGTATCTTTTTTTGATACTATTTGATTTAGAAAAGTACCGTGGTACTCCCGCGTCAGACTGGCTGGTTTTGAACTGATATTTTTCTTTTCTCGTCTCCTTCCAATTTTATTAAATTCTCACTAAATCTAGTGTTTTTCAAACGAATTTAGCAGGATTAAATATGAAAGCGGTAAATGTTGCATTTTTGTAAGTCATCCGTACGTTTCAATTCAAAATGTTTAAGCAGCTTTTAATTTGTATGCATAACTTGAAATATTCGCAAAATTTTGTGACTCATTGCTAGGTTCTTAAGAAATTGCATGTTATGTATTTTCCCCTATAAAAGTATAGATTTACACAGTTTAATGGGACTGAGAAAATATTCGTATTTTTTTTTAAGAAAAGTCTGCGTCCTGGAGGAAGAAAAATTGACAAATCGAGAATATTTATATTTATTTATTTAATTATTAAGTCTTTGGACACAAATCCTTACAGACTAGATCTATTATTTCTTAAATCTATTTGTTTATTTTTCTTCCTTAAGATAAATTTAATAACATTTTCTTAACTTCATTTATATTCAAACTAAAATCCAATAAACAATATTTACATTTTTTACAATATTGACAATCATAAGTTAAGGAATTATAAAATTCCAGAGCTCTATCGATAGGTTCATTTTTCCCATAGTTAGTACGATGCGTTTTAATATAAAAATATTCATGATATCTAAGTGAATAGACAGGTACACGTAAATTTATGTAAGACAATAATAGCGGACAATCAATGGAACCACAAATAAGTCCATGAATGAATATAAGCGATGAATTTTTTCTACGAATTTCTAGACTTTGAAGGTGTATAAAATTGCAACGTTCAATATATGATGGCACTGGGTCATGATAATATATATCCTGCAATGCAAATTTTATAAACTTTACTTGAACCCTTTCCAGACGGTTCACATGAGTTACTGCATAAGGACTCCATAATAGAGGCATATTCCAATATTGGACGGACAAACATTGTGTACAATAATTTCTTAGTGTATGCATCACTAAAATCCGCCGAATTTCTTCAGACAAATGCTAAGACAGAGTATGCTTTAGGAATTATATAATTTAAATGATTATTGAAACAAAAATCTGAGTCACAAATGACTCCTAAATCATTGATTTCATTAACTGTTGTAAGAGTAACATCTTGAATTTTATATGACGATAAAAGGGGTGAGAAACATTTATGATAAGTCATATGGTAACATTTACCAATATTAAAAGATAACCCATTTTCAAGGGTCCAAATTACAAGTTTATCAATATCACGTTGCAAACTATGTACATCATTAATGCTTGAAATCTTACTATAAATCTTTAGATCATCGGCATATAGCAGGAATTCACTGTGTGAAAAACAGAGCTGAATATCATTTATAAAAAGATTAAAAAGCAACGGTCCCTGGGGGACGCCCGAAATAGCAATATAGGAGTAAGAAGTAATATTCTCTATTTTCACAAACATATCCTATCAATTAAGTAAGATTTAAGCCAATTCAATAAACTCGAGTGTAGTCCCAACATCAAAAGTTTCAAAATTAACACAGAATGTGAAACCCGATCAAAAGCCTTTTTCAAGGCCGTATATATTACATCAACTTTAAATCCTGATTCCAAATTGGAATTACAATACTTCGTAAATACCGCAAGGTTAGTTGTCGTAGATCTTCCCGAAACAAAACCATGCGCGAAGTGTTAATATAACGCTTGATAAAAATGATAACTTGTCATAAACAATGTGTTCAAATACTTTGGATATAGTCGATAATTTACATATCGGCCTATAATTCTCTACTTTATTCTTCACACCATCCTTAAAAATCGGTGCAACCCAACTGGTTTTCCAATTAGGGATAAATTGACCAGTTTTCAACGACTCATTAAATAATAGAACAAGTGGAGTACACATCGAATGTGAACAATTCTTAATAAGGAATTGTGATAAGCCATCAATATCAGGTTTTTTCGAAATAGTTAAATTCTCTAGTGCATACAAAACATCATTCATGTCTAGTACAAGATATCCTAAATCTAGGAAAGGAGAATTATTAGAAAAACGTTCCACATTCGGAGTTTGAGAGTGCGAAACAAAATTATTACGAAAAAAATCGGCTAATAGATTCGCAGTATCACGAAGTGAATTTGCAATTTGTACACCATTGTAAGTCATGCTACAAGGAAATGATGAGGTACCCTTCTTTGAACGTACGAAATACCAAAAGTGTTTAGGATTAGATTTTACAGATAATTCTATACCTAATAGATACTGCTTATATAAAAACTTATTAAGAACATTAAATTCTCTAGAATAATGAATACATCGCTGTTTATCACCTTCATCATTTGTGGCACCACACTTTTTTTGATATTTATTTCTTAAATTTTTTAATTTCTTAAGGCCCCTGGTATACCAAGGCAATTTATGGATCTTTGGTTGTACTAAGGGAACATTTTCCGATAAAATCCGTCTTACATTTTCCAAAAAAATATCATAGGAATTGACAAGATTTTGGGAAAAAATACCTTTCCAATCAATATTTATGGTTTGACTATTAATTTAATTAAAATTACATAAATTAAAGTTAAAATTTAAACTATCAACATAATTTTCATATTTATAAAATTCAATTTCAATAGATAAACCAAAGTGATGTACATTTGGCTTGGATACCGAAAAATTATATTCCTGCAAACAACATTTAGAATCTGCATCCAAAAACACTAAATCAAGTATACGCCCAAGTTTATTAATCAGGTCGTTTACTTGATGTAGACCAATGCTTAACAAACTATCAATTAAGTTTATCTCAAATTCTCGATTTACATTACAAGGGAGAAGAAGCTGACTATCAGGGAAACTAGTCCACATAACATCACTTAAATTAAAATCACCCATTACACAAAAGTTATCATGAGCATCACCATTCTCATATAATTCAACTATATTTTCAGCATGTTTTAAATATAGTTCATTAGATGAATCCGGTGGAATATATGAAACACACAAAAGAAGATTTTTATTAGAACCAAAAACCGATATGCATACTTGATCAATTAATAGAGAATCATTTTTTAGAGGCATTAATTTAGATTTAAGATTTTTTCGCACGGCTACTAATACACCACCGCCTCTTCTAAGGCCCGTCGTAACAGGATCTCTGTCCTTACGATATACATGAAACACACTAATGTTAAAATATTCACCATCATAGAAATCACTATTAAGCCATGTCTCAACAAACACATATATATCAAAAGAATTTTGGGATGTAAAATTATAGATTGAATCAGCTTTAGTGCGCATGCCCGAAAGATTTTGGTAATAGATAAGCAAGGTAGAAATTATTATTTTTTAGATCAATTAACTCAATTAATTCTGTCCTAACGGACGACGAAAAAACGTAAAAGGTCTTATTCCTACATTAGAAGACCATAAAGAAGGGTTCAAAAGATCATTATAATAAGCACTTGAGATACCCAATTTAAAGTTAACAAACTTTAAATTCTCCAAGCATGCATCTTTTTTAACAAGCTTGAAGCATTCTAAATGTTCTTTATCTATATTTAGATGACGTGCAATATAATCAATTATGTTATCTTGCGATACACCCGGTTTGAAAGAGGATATATGTACCCACTTTTTCTTCACTATAACATCCAATTCAGTATTTGAATTTTTACAAACACATAAAACCTTTCTGGGTTTTCTTCTTCTTGTATTTACCCAGTCCATATTGTTACGTTCAGTTTCAGTATTAACAGTAGATAAAACATCAGATTCATCATTCACAATATTAGTAACAGCACCTTTGGGATTACGTATATCCACATTCCCCTTTGGTTTGTTTTGATGTGATGTACCAGCAACAACATCAACAAAAGAAGCACGTTGATTTGGTAAAGGCAAAGCAGTATTAACATCACTTGTAGAATTAGATAAAAGCAAAGAAGAAGGAATAACACTTGTTTGATCGTTGATACATATAGAATCATCTTTGATCTCTTTCGATAGATTACTCACTGAAGAAACTAAATCAGAAGCAGTTGAAAAACAGCTCTCACAATTATACACTATGTATTTACATTGTTCAAGGCCAATAGCTATACCATCTTCTACATTAGCACAAATTCTATGATACTTGCATTTGCAAATATTACAAGTAACACAATTTTGTTGAATTTTTTTAAAGCACTTTACACAAAGCGAAGACATAATTAACGAACTGTTCTATGCAAAGGTTTCAGAAAAATATAATAACTGTGTGTATTCTTAAATAAACTTTGGAGGCAAAAAGAGTCTCGGTACGTTTTTGACCAAAAATCACTTCCAGTATGCAAAACGAGTCGAGCTTGTATCGAAACTGAATCATTTCCTTTTAAAATTTTATCGATATCGAGTTCGATATAATACCAAGAAGGAGGGTATTTCCCTATGTAGCTTGCAAGGTGATAAAGATCCGAAAAATTGTTGATTTATAGGTTCGAGATTTCAACGAAACAACAAATATTTTTCGAGGCAAAATATGATTAATAAAACCAAAGGCCTTGCAACTCTCTCAATATTTTTTATTTGAAAAAATATTAGGCGGCTTGGAACAGGAACGAACTCCGACTGGTTAATCAGGGATGGAAAAGGCTCACTTAATCGGGCTCTTATACCAAAAAATGTTCGATCGCTCTTACATATTTAAAAATGTAAGTAACTAAAAAATAGCTTTCTCTTTGGCTCGTTAAAAAACATAAAAATTAAATATTTAGATATTAGCAAATATTAGCACAAATTGCGAAAAAAAAACATTTGCAAAAAGCGAAATTTTTGCAAAAATATATTCGCTTGCAGAATAACGATCGCTGATTACCTCTTTTAATTCATTTTCTGTACCATAAAGCCTTTTTCGAATTCCGCCGTTATTTTGCAATTTTTAAGTGCGGTTTTTTTAAATATATAACCTAGGGATTACATTTTTGTACCATATAGTCTTTTTTCAAATTCCGCTATTATTTTACAATTCTTTACGTGCGTTTTTTTTAATTTATAATCTAGGGGCTATAATACACATTTCATACAACAAAGTTTGGTGGCTAGTTGCAAAAAATATCGCGAAAAATAAAATTTGCAAAAAGGATAAATTTTTTCATTAATATATTTGTTTGCAGAATGTAAATCGCTGATTAAGTATTTTAATTCATTTTTTGTACCATAAAGCCTTTTTTCGCTTTCCGCGATTATTTTGCAATTTTTTAAGTTTGATTTTTTTAAATTTATAATCTAGGGTCTATATTACCAATTTTATATACAAAAGTTTGGTGCTTAGTTTGCAAAAAAAAAAAAAAAAAACGCGAAAAAAATATTTGCAAAAAGGAAAATTTTTGCGTCATTGTATTCATTTGCAGACTGTTGATCGCTGATTGAGTTTTTTAATTATTTTTTTCTACCACAAAGTCTTTTTTCGCGTTCCTCTATTATTTTGCAATTTTTTAAGTGCGGTTTTTTAAATTTATAATCTACGGAGTATAATGCCCATTTCATAAAACAAAGTTTGGTGGTTAGTTGCAAAAGAAGAAAATTTTGGCATCGTTTGCAGAATGTAAATCTTTTAATTAATTTTTTGAACCCCAAAGCCTTTTTTCGCATTCCGATATTATTTTGCAATTTTTTACGTATGGTTGTTTAAAATTCATAATCTAGGGCTATAATACTGTTGGAATAGTATAATTCCATAGTATAGTTCCATTCTTGATTTTTATAACTAAATTATTATTTTCCATTCCTGGTTACAATCGATGTTTTGAGTCATACAAAGAGCGCACATAATGACCCTGCAAACATTTAAAAGATACCTTCCAAGAAGATATTTCATTTGAATGAAAATAATCAAGTAGTATTTACTTTGAAATTGTCTTCCTTTTATCACTTGGAAGATAATTCGACGATATTTGGAAAAAAGTAATTCAAAAATTTTATCTTTTGTCATAACTTTTTATGACAATATTTCGGTAATATCATCTTTGTATCAGTTGGAAGATAAAGCAAATTTGTTTGAAATCTTTTATCAATTTGGAAAAAATTAAAACTAAATTTGTACAAAAACAATCAAAAGATATATAGGAAATAATCTCGTGAAAAGTTAAGATTAATTGCGCGGGAAAAATCGGCTAAGATGAAATCAAAATAATTTATAAGTTGGTCAATGGATTATGTATGCAGATATTGTTTTTCAGGCTTAAATTTAATAATGAAAAAATTAAATTGTTTTTTTTTTGTACTGGGAGTTTATTCAGCGATATCCCTTTTATCTTCCATATGAGTTATTGCTTTCATATTGCCTGGAAGTATTGTTTTAGTGTAACAGTTGTTTCCGACGGAGGAAACTTCCGGAATACGAAATTGATATTGCCGGCAATAAATGTTTTCTTCCTGGCGATATGTTCGGAGAATATTCTTCGTGTTGCCATGTTTGCTGGGTGATATTGGTTTGAGTATGTTCCTGTTCCAAGGCACATAATAGAACAAATTCTTTCTCAGTGATAGAGAGTCCCCCAATCTCTTTATTATGTATACTCTTTGAATCTACCTTTATAAACTTCATATTACCCAATAAACATGAACGTAAAAGTTAAAATAAATGCCATAGGTGTAAGAACGAATATGCTGTTCTTTTCCAATTTTTCGACTTAATATTACATTAGAGGAAAATGAAATCTGAAAAACATTGATTATACTTTTTATTTTATTGTTTTTGTATTAATAAAAAAATTCATTCAAAATTGTATTGCTTTCCCTTCAATAGAAATTAAGACATTGAACTTTAGAGCAAAATTGAATAAAAATATGTGTATATCGTACAAAAATAAAGTAAAAGTTTTTAAAACCGTCCTGTTTGAAGACAATTATTTTAAAAATGACAATACACTCTGAATTAAGATGAGAATAATATTAGTTAGTCAGCATAAATCAAAGTACCTAGAATTTAGTGTTTAACTGCAGTTTATAAAATTCAATTTTAATTGAGAAAAACTTGCGTTATATTTACTTTTCTGATTTTTAAAGTTAAACTTTTATTTAAATAAAACTTATAACTCTCTATTTTCTTATTTTCTGACACGTATAAAACTTTTTGAGAAAACAGAATAACTTTCAAAATCTCATAAAATATAAAATCTATCTTATTTAGAAAAGTGTTTGTTTTAAAATTTTATTTTTGTTTTTAGCGCCCGCTAGATGTTACATAAACTAAATTCGCTTTTTATTTAAAGTACAGTTTTTATAATAAAAGCCTTCACCCAGCCACCACAAATAAATAATTCTGCACAACAATGGGTTTAAAATAAATAAATATTTGATCACTTTTTCTCATGAAAGTGGATTGTTAGTAATGAATCCATAATAAATTGCAATATACGTGTGTATGTTAAGATAATTTGGTAAAGTGCGAACTTAGGTAGATAGACCCGTAAGTAGTTTTGTTCATTTGTGTTTTGAATGAAAATAAATAACGTAAAGCAGGGTTGGAAAGCATTTTATAATATTAAAAATAGCGGGCAAAGCCCGCTACGTTGTTAGCGTGTCTTAAAGTTTTTTTTTTAATTCCAGTTTATGTAAAGGTAGACCTGGCAATTCAAGTAAATTCACAAATTCAGTTGGAAAATTTACTGCGTCGGTTTCTTCCACCGGTGCTTCGTTACATGAAGTTTAAATATCGGAATATATAAGTTCCATTTAGGGTTTTTCTTTTCCCGGACTTTTTCATTTCCCGGGACAGCGGGATTTTTTTCTGAATTTCCCGGGATCCCGGGAATTCCCGCTCATTCGAAAATAAATAAATCCGATATATGTTGTATTGGAAAAACTCGATTTCTATTACAACACCGTCCGACAAAGTTAATTTTTTGGTTGTGCCTATGAGAAAATCTACACAGAAAAAATTTACAAAATTCTGTTTGTAATGTTAAACACCTTTTTTGCATAAACAAACAAAAAATTTTTTAAAAAGGCACCAACAATGGAATTTTTATATACACAGAAAAAAGTATCACAAAATTTTAAGTAATTAAAAAAAATTGTTGGATTTTTACTTAGATATCTAACAATTTTTTTATTAAATGTTTGTAAATTGTATCAAAAATATCAAAAAAATAGCCTTAGAATTTTTTGAAACAAAAAAAAAAACAAATCATTTATTTTTTGTTTTCAATTGCTCAAATGTTTGTAAATTGTAACAAAAATTTCAAAAAAGTAGTCTTAGAATTTTTTGAAACAGAAAAAAAACAAATCATTTATTTTTTTTTTTTTGTCAATACGACAACATAAAGCGAAAAATTATTTTAATATAACAAACTCGTTGTTGAATTTTATTTTTTTATTTTTAACAAATACAAACAAGTTACAAAAAAAAATTATTGTATTTACAAAACACATTGTTAAAAAAAAATTGATTTTATTTTTAACAAATTACAAAAAAGTTACAAAAAGGGATTTGTATATACAAATTCCATTGTTGGTGCCTTTTTAAAAAATTTTTTGTTTGTTTATGCAAAAAAGGTGTTTAACATTACAAACAGAATTTTGTAAATTTTTTCTGTGTACAAATCCCTTTTTGTAACTTTTTTGTAATTTGTTAAAAATAAAATCAATTTTTTTTTAACAATGTGTTTTGTAAATACAATAATTTTTTTTTGTAACTTGTTTGTATTTGTTAAAAATAAAAAAATAAAATTCAACAACGAGTTTGTTATATTAAAACAATTTTTCGCTTTATGTTGTCGTATTGACAAAAAAAAAATAAATGATTTGTTTTTTTTTTTGTTGTTTCAAAAAATTCTAAGACTACTTTTTTGAAATTTTTGTTACAATTTACAAACATTTGAGCAATTGAAAACAAAAAATAAATGATTTGTTTTTTTTTTGTTTCAAAAAATTCTAAGGCTATTTTTTTGATATTTTTGTTACAATTTACAAACATTTAATAAAAAAATTTGTTAGATATCTAAGTAAAAAGCCAACAATTTTTTTTAATTACTTAAAATTTTGTGATACTTTTTTGTGTGTACTTAATATATAAAAAATAAAAAAAATATCCATGTCTTCCACTTTTTCTAGATCAATTCTTCTAACAGTTTAAATCGCGAATTAATATTGAGGTAATATATTTATATGGAAGGCCGTCTTAATTTAAAAAAACTCTTAGAAATAACTGAATTAATTCGCGTTTTAAACGGTTAAACGAATTAATATAGAGAAAGTGAAAGACACGGGTATTTTATTTTCATCTCTTCTTTTAGGACATATTGGAATTGTTCATGGGTGCAAACTTGTGTCGGACCAGTTTTATAGTCGGAAGTAAGATCGATTTTTTACTTAAACATTTCTTAAGTATGGAATCCAAAAATTTATATTTCTAGATATTTTGTTTCTATGGAGATTTTCAGAAGAATTCGTCTAAAATTATTTTTATAAAAAAGTTTAAAAGGGAGTATTTTTCACACAAATTTTTAGGTAAATTGGCTTAAATCTTTTTATAAAAATAGAAAATAAAATATTATTAAATAATTTTTTAAATTTAATTAGTATTTTTTGATTAGAAATTTTTAAAAATAAATTCCCAGCCAGCAATTTCGGAGCGCTCATAAATAAGATTCTTAAATGGCTCATAGAAGTGATTATTGCTTTTTGAAAAACACTCTTTTTTTCTGGTCTCTACAATCTAAAGAGCTGTCTCAAATTGAGGGTTAATTTTTCGGACGCAAAGATTCCAAAATTTTTTAAAATTATGACGAAAATTTGGATTTTATATGTTCTTTTTTCTGAGTCATTTCTGAGTACACAGGGGGCTCTTTTGGACGGACCACTTTCATAGGAAAAAGTGTAAAAATGTTTATGTTATTGGAGCTAATTTCTGAGTCATTAATGCTCATCTTCGTTTACTTGGTTATTTAATTTTCATAGTTGTATTTTAAATTAACATATAAAAAATCCAAAATAATTTGAAAAAGCATCTGATGCATTATTTTAAAAATAAATAATTTTTAAAAAATACAATTAAAATAAAGGAGCAGCAATTTAAATTTAAATGAAATTATTTGAAGTAAAAGACACTCAAATTACTTATATCAGCTGAAAATACGAAAATATTACTAATTTTTTTTAATTTTAATGCACAGGCTTTTTGGAGATATTTGGAACTGTAGTAATGATGTTCAAATGTTGTATATATTGCTTTACTTGAACAAAGATCATCGTTTTAAAGAAAAATTTTTTTTCCGAAGTACGTGTATTTTTATTGGTAACTAAACCAAATTCAGCTGACATTCAAAAACAATTTGGCCTAAATAATATTTTTTTTATATTGTACTAATTCAGTTTATTAAATTTTAAATCGTATTTTTTATTTTAAATATTTTTATTTAAATTGATTTGAAAAAAATCAATGCTTTAAATTTAAATAAAGCTTCCAAAATTGCAATATATATTGGCTATAACTTCTATAAAAGAATGCAAAAAATCCCGGGAAATCCCGCATGAAATTCCCGGGATTGCGGGATTGGAAAAAGGGCGGGATTCCCGGGAATCCCGTCCCGGGAATTCCCGGGACATAAACCCTAGTTCCATTCCTTTTCTAAGGTTTTTTCTCTTTTAGAAAATTTGTTTAACTTTTTGGAGAGTATGTTTCAATGCTACATAAGTTTCATATTCCGTGGATAGTGTTTGAACAGGTAATTCCGTCTTCCAATCCATTTGCATTGTCTATAATTTCAATTCCACTCGTTCAACGTTTATATCCATTTCATTCCAATTGTGTAGTGTTTCAATTCCACTCGTTTCCTATTTAGTTTCTTAATTTTAGTGTTTCATATACACTTGTTCTTTAAGTTTTAGGTTTCTAGCTAAAGACGCAGACGTTAAGGGGGGGGGGGCAATTTTCCCCTTTTGAACCACCATTTTTACCACGTTCCCGTCCAAAGACCTAGAAATGCCTTGTCGATAAGTTAGCTCATACTCCAAGAAAAACATATTATATATTACAGGTTTCTAGCCGAAGGGTTCGGTTAGGCCATCAAGGGGGAGAATTATTCCGTTTTTACCCCTCCCGGTAGGAATTTCCAAAAATTCCGTCTTAGAGGACGTCTGCGTTGGAGGAGGAACCTACTACATACATAATTTTAGGTCTCTATATCCAGCAGTTTGGCCAGGCCGTCAAGGGGGAAGTTTTTTCCCTTTTTATCCCTCCCGGTATGAATTTCCAAAAATACCACCTTAGGGGACGTCAACGTTGGAGAAGGAACCCAAATACCGAATTTAAGATCCCTTGTTCCAGCAGTTTGGCCAGGCCGTTAAGAGGGAGACTTTTCCTGTTTTTGACCCTACCTGTAGAAATTTCCAAAAATCTCATCTTAGCGGATGTCTACAATAGCGGAGGAACTTTAATACCAAATTTCAACTTCCTACCTCCAGCGGTTTGGGCAGGCCTTTAAGCGGCACTTTTCGCTTCATTAATCCCCATTTTTGCAATGTCCCTGTCCAAAAAGCACCTTTCTGGTAAGTGAGCCCATACTCCAAGTAACATATGTTTTACATTTCAGGTTTCTAGCCAACTTTTACTATTTGTGCCCCTCTCGGTAGGAATTTCCGAAAATCCATCGACAGGGAATTTCAGCTTCCTAGTTCCAGCAGTTTGAGCAGGCTGTCAAGGGGGACACTTTTTCTTTTTTTGTCCCTCCCGGTTGGAATTAGGCTGGAAGAGGAACCTAAGTACCGAATTTCAGCTTCCTAGTTCCAGCAGTTTGGACAGGTCGTTAAGGGGCAACTTTCCCTTTTTGAGACCCCATTTTATAACGACCCTGTCCAAAATTCAAAAAAGTATCTTTCTAATAAGTTAGCCCTTACTCCAAGGACCCACATTTTAAGCTTCAGGTTTCTAGCCGAAGGGGTTTTTACAGGCCCCCAAGGTGAGGCTTTTCTTCTTTTTGCCCCTCCCTTTAGGAATTTACAAAAATTCCATCTTCGCGGCTATCTGCGATGGATGAGGAACATTCATACCAAATTTCAACTGCATTGCCTAAGCGGTTTGGGCAGGCCGTTAGTGGGGGACATTTTTCCCTTTCAACCACCATTTTTACTATGTTCCTGTTCCAAAATAGAAAAATTACGTTGCCGGTGAGTTAGTCCTACTCCAAGGAATACATATTTAAAATTTTAGGTTGACCAAAAGGGATTGGGCAAGCCGTCAGGAGGAGACTTTTACCTTATTTCCCCTCCCGATAGGAATTTCAAAAATTCCGTCTAAGCGGACGCCTACACAGAAGGACGAACTCACTACCGAGTTTCCTTTTGGGATATCCTGTAGGGAATTCCAAAAATACAAACTTAGTCGATGTCTACTACAGTGGAGGAACCTTTATACCAAATTTCAACTTCTTACCTCCAGTGGTTTGGGCAGGCTCTTTTCCAATTTGTGAGACTGTTTATGGGGAGACTTTTCCCCTTTTTGCCCGTTCCGGTAGGAATTTCCAAAAATCCCGTCTTAGCGCACGTCTATGCCGAATATCAAGAAACCTTGTTTTAGTGGAGATATCCGTGGGGGGAGGAAAAAAAGTAGTTTTTTTGAAATTATATATTATTTTAAATGGTACTTTTTGGAAAAACGAAATTTTTTGGAAAAAGATACTTTGTTTTTACAAAGTACTTTATTTGTACTTTTTTTGGAAAAGGTATTTTTTTTTAAAAGGTGTTTTTTTGGAAAAATGTATGTTTTTTGGAAAAAGGTACTTTTTTTTGGAAAAGGTACTTCTTTTGGAAAAGGAAAATTTTTTTAGAAAAAGGCACTTTTTTTTGGGAAAAGGTAATTTTTTTTTTGGAAAAGGTACTTTTTTTTAAAAAGGTATTTTTTTGAAAAAATGTATGTTTTTTGGGAAAAGGAAAATTTTTTTAGAAAAAGGTACTTTTTTTGGGAAAAGGTACTTTTTTTGAAAAAGGTATTTTTTTTGGAAAAATGTATGTTTTTTGGGAAAAGGTACTTTTTTTGGAAAAGGTACTTTTTTTGGAAAAGGTACTTTTTTTTTTGGAAAAGGTACATTTTTTTAGAAAAAGGTACATTTTTTGGAAAAAGGTACTTTTTTTAAAAAAGGTACTTTTTTGGAAAAAGGTACTTTTTTGAAAAAAGGAATTTTTTTTGGAAAAAGGTACTTTTTTTGGAAAAAGGTACTTTTTTTGGAAAAAGGAACTTTTTTCGGGAAAGGTACTTTTTTCGGGAAAAGGTACTTTTTTTTGGAAAAAGGTACTTTTTTTGGAAAAAGGTACTATTTTTGGAAAAAGGTGCTTTTTTGGGAAAAAGGTACTTTTTTGGGAAAAAGGTACTTTTTTTGGGAAAAATGTACTTTTTTTGGGAAAAGGTACTTTTTTTGGAAAAAGGTACTTTTTTTGGAAAAAGGTACTTTTTTTGGAAAAAGGTACTTTTTTTGGAAAAAGGTACTTTTTTTGGAAAAAGGTACTTTTTTTGGAAAAATGTACTTTTTATGGAAAAAGGTACTTTTTTGGGAAAAAGGTACGTTTTTTGGGAAAAAGGTACTTTTTTTGGGAAAGGGTACTTTTTTGGAAAAAGGTACTTTTTTTGTCCCCTTTTTGCCCCTCCCGATAAGAATTTCCAAAAATGCCGTCTCAACGGACGTCTACACCGGTCGAGGAACCTACATACCAAATTTCAACTTCCTAGCTTCAGCGGTTTGGGCTGGGCGATGTTGAGTCAGTCAGTCAGTCATTCAGTCAGTCAGTCACGTTATTCTTTTATATATAGAGATTTGTGTGGTGAACATTTAAGTCGTATATGTCGACTAGAGATGAGCGATCCGGTGATTTTTGAATAACGCTGCTACCAGTGATCGTGATTTTCAAATCACCGTTCTTTTAAACAGTGACCGTGATCACGGGTTTGTAATAGAGATGGGCGATCCGTCGATTTTTCAGTAACATTGTTCTCAGTGAAATCGTGAAATGTTCAAATCGTTGTTCTTTTAAACTGTGATCGTGATCACGGTTTTTCTATGGAAAAGACTGCAATAATTGCGATCGTCACTGTTATTGAAAAAAAACATGTATTACTGTGAACAATGAAGTTTGCAAGAAATAATAGTACAAAAATATTAAAAGAACGACATTCCGAGTAACTGCGACTTGAAATATTTGATCACTGCCGTTACCAGTGATTTATCAATAACTGTGATTAAATCACCGGTATGAAAATATCGCTCATCTCTAATGTCGACCATATTGATAGCAACTGACATCGAGATTTCTTCACATTTTTACAACCCGGTAACCCCGTGACTGTCAAATCAATTTAAACATTTTTACTAACAATCCAAATAAATTTGGTAATCGATTTTGATAATTTCGTTGTCCAAAACTCTGGTTGAATTCATATCATTGAAAATTGAAATCTGTAATATAAAACAAACAATAGAATTTAGATATAAAAGAAGTTTACCGTTGCCCAGTTTTTCTTGTCGTGCATCTACAAAACCTCGTTTTTATAGATTCAAGTTGTTTGCTGGGTACATTTGTTTGTTTAAATTTCTTTTTGTTCAATTTATAGATATGTCAAAATATTTTAAATTCAAATTTAATTCATACAATTTTCAAATCGGTTGTGGTGTAGATGTTTGGAAGGTCAGACATAGACAAAAATTCACTTTATGAGGATCGTGGTTCAAATCTCTATTACAGCCTAAATTTTTTTTATTTTTTATATAACTATGTACATTAGGCCGGGTCGATTTGTGGGGAGGCAAAAAAATCCATGGCTCAGGGAAAATCGTATTCTAGGGATCAAAATAAGAAACTTTGCCGAAGGAACCATACCTCTAAAACGAATTCTACTACCCCCCAACTGTTGACTTTTGTCCCGTAGGGTCAAGTTTTTAAAAATCACACTTTGACCCATTTAGAGTGCCCCAATCGAGTCCAAATGTATGACCGAACCCCACTAACTTTGGAGGGCCGATCCACCCATGCCAGTGGCACACCCCCTGGAACTCCCCTGGGGGTTCCCCATACAAACATTTTAAAAAATCACCATTTTTGGCACTTTATTTTATTATTTTTTATTTATTTTATTTATTTTTATTTATTTTTTCTCCTTAGAAATTTATTTAGTCAGAACATATGTAAATGAAAAAATTAATTTAACTTAGTAATAGAAAAGAAAAAATAAAAAATTACTGTTTGAAGTCTTTTTTGCTTTCAAGTCTGGGCAATTTCGCACGGCTCTCTAATGTCGTCGCCATAACAGCCTCTACATTTTCCGGTATAACTCGTTTGGAAACGCTAGCTAGCAATTGAACGTGTCGTTCTGTTTCTTGTATGTGTGATGGAATTTTTGGATCATTAAACGGTGGATCATCTTGATTTAAATATTCTTTCAAAGTATCGTATGGAATGCTTCGCGTGAATGGTGGTTCAAATACGTCATTTATGTCATTCATATTGATCATTTCCGTGTAACTTGTGCAATAAAAGTTTATATCTGGTTTTTTATAAGCTCTAAGTCCCGTTGGGTCGTCAACATCGGTTCGATAGCGTAGAATTATCTTGATAGCACAGTCGCGCTTTTCTTTGCTATCATCAAACAACATTGATAACAAGATATTTTCCGAATGCGCATAATATGAATTATCTGTAATTACTTTATTGACAATTTTGCGTAAACGAGGTTCTAGAAATCTTGACCAACTAATGAATTTGAAAAATAATCTACTACCGTACACTACAGAGCTGTAATACTTGATATTGAAGTACATTGGCACATAACATGTAATTATAAATTCAACCAGTATTCTTAAATTTGCATCTGGATTTTCCGTTGTCACATATAATCGTAATAGTCTAGCGGCCTTGGTGAGCCACCGAGAATGTACAATTTTCCCTGGTTTGATGTTTGCCAGATCCACTGAAACCACGCCGCTAGAAATTGCATGGGCCATGTCGTATAAGTACTTGGAATCGGTGGAAAATTCAATTTTTTCTGGAGCAGGGGGCATATTTTTCAACTCAATTTTCTGAAAGCCGTCCACCACCTGAAGATATATAAAAATAAAACAATTAAAAACGGTTGACAATTGTAATAAATGAGTGATAGCAATAACTTACCGGAAGAGTTTCACAAGTTTCGATTTGACGGCTCAATTTTCCGGTTGCCGATCTTGGTCCAGTGCTGGTTGATTTATCCAAAGCTTCAAACAAATGCCGAAACGGAAGTTCGTTGAAGTGTAGAAGGCAAACGAACCAATGCAATGGTCTTTTTAACAGCAATTCGAATCGTCGTATAATTCCACCGTTTGGGCCAGTGTTTGTTGGCTCACCGTCAGTGCATATGCCAATTAATGCATCCAGTGATATATTTTTATCGTTGAAAAAATCATTTAATTTGGTTGTTTTGTATTCAGCGGTTTCATGTTCCAGTCTTACGTAACCAATCAATTCAGTATTCGGTTCTCTCAAAATAACAAGATGAGGTTCTTTTACCATTCTAGTATGATACTTCTCATCAATTGTATCTCTCGTTAAAGTATCATCTTTTCTGCCATCGAATGAAAATGCTAACAAATTGGTATCATCTAACCGTTTGCGAAGCACTTCTTGTCTGCATTTCTCTTTTTCTCGGCGAACTTTCGATTTATCCATGATGAGAGGTTTGCCATGGATATCTTTTATTTTAAAATCTTGGAAAAGAGCTGTTCCCATTGCTGATGCTACTCTATCAGGCACGCCAAATCTGTCACATACCAAGGCAAAGTTAAAACAATCGTATCTCTGTGTGTATTGTGAACTTGTGCTTATATCCAAATCTTCTTGAACCGGTGGCGGTGCGTATGTTGAATCATCGGGATCTTGGTATGTTGGCATTGATGACATAGACGTTGCTCCTTGCTCTTCAATTTCTATCGCAAATCCATCCATTGTTAGACTTCTCTGATTATGTTGATCGTGCATAAACTCTTTGAGGCGTTCGGGAACCAAACCGCATGCACATGGAGCTGCCTTCAAATCGCATTTACATGTTCCAATGAAAAAAATTGTTTCCAGAGATTTTACATACTCTGTAAATTGTTGGGGTTTGTTTCTTCTCTTGATTTGCTCTTGATATTTGTCAAGCAATCTATTCAATTTATTACATACACTTTTTTTCAGCATTATTTCCATACCAAGTTTTTCCCAAATTCCAATCAACTTATCTTGTACTTGAATAGTGAATGCTTTATAGGACAACTTTTTTTGTTCGCTCAAGTAAAAATAATATCTCAAGATATCCAGATGGGTTGGTAAATTAAGATCAGTCAAATCAGTAGACACACCAAAAACAGTAACATCATGCCTGGGTTATGACTCATTGGGTTTTCGATAGTTGTTGATGTTGTTATTGCTTCATCTTGCGGTGTAGAGGATGGTGGATTCATTGTAAACTTCTTGATTTGGAATGATTTTTTTTTAAATATTTTTTATCTCAAATTGGCACTTCACACTTCGAGTTCTTCACAACGACTTAATGCATTCACAAAAACTGTTGCGTTATATATGGTCTAGGAGACGAGGTAATAAGAATGAAATGGTAATTTCAATTCTACCTGTAACCGATTTTGTTGTCAAAACTGCCCATAAAGTACTTACATGTAAATTAAACGTTAATCTGACTACAAATTCTGTTAAGCAAGTGCGCCTTTTATTACTTCTGGAAAATCCTTTATGATAATTTTATGCTCAATTCTACCTGTAACCGATTTTGTTGTCAAAACTGCCCATAAAGTACTTACATGTAAATTAAACGTTAATCTGACCACAAATTCTGTTAAGCAAGTGCGCCTTTTATTACTTCTGGAAAATCCTTTATGATAATTTTATGCTCAATTCTACCTGTAACCGATTTAGCTTAAGTAAGTTTACGACATGCAGCTGTGTCTTGTGGTGGTTTAAAAAACCCACACAACCTATTTTACGACCTGCAACAGAACGACACGTTCAATTGCTAGCTAGCGTTTCCAAACGAGTTATACCGGAAAATGTAGAGGCTGTTATGGTGACGACATTAGAGAGCCGTGCGAAATTGCCCAGACTTGAAAGCAAAAAAGACTTCAAACAGTAATTTTTTTTATTTTCTTTTCTATTACTAAGTTAAATTAATTTTTTCATTTACATATGTTCTGACTAAATAAATTTCTAAAGAGAAAAAATAAATAAAATAATAAAAATAAACAAAATAAATAAAAAATAATAAAATAAAGTGCCAAAAATGGTGATTTTTTAAAATGTTTGTATGGGGAACCCCCCAGAGGAGTTCCAGGGGGTGTGCCACTTGCATGGGTGGATCGGCCCTCCAAAATTAGTGGGGGTCGGTCATACATTTGGACTCGATTGGGGCACTCTAAATGGGTCAAAGTGGGATTTTTCAAAACTTGACCCTACGGGACAAAAGTCAACAGTTGGGGGGTAGTAGAATTCGTTTTAGAGGTATGGTTCCTTCGGCAAAGTTTCTTATTTTGATCCCTAGAATACGATTTTCACTGATTATTAAATCGACCCGCCCTAATGTACATATATCCTTTTTTACTTTTATTAGGTAAACTACGTTTTTAACACTAAAAAGCATAAAAAAATTATTAATCGCGTAATTTTTGGATAAAAATTAATATCGAGAAATTTTAATATTTAGACTTGAAATATATTGGAAAACGAACCAAACTTGCGAATAATAAAAAAATACAATAAATTGAGAAATTACGATATGATAAAGTTTCGAAAACGATAAAATTTTCGATTAAAAAATGTGTTCGAGAAACCTTAAAATGACGACTCTATTTCATATTGATTTCTATTAATTTTTTCGAAAAAACTTCGAAGAAACTTGGAAAAGCTTCGAAATGAAGAACAGCTTCGAAACTATGCATACTGGGTTAATTTATATTTAAAAATGTGCCATTTTAAGCATGAAACAGGAATTGCATTGAAATTTTCTCTATAAAATAAAATAATTAGTTGTAAGTGTAACTAAAATTTAAAAAAAAAATCGAACTTGGCAAAACCGTGCAAGAGCATTGCAGAGTATTGCAATTAATTCCTTACTGAATTAATTCACTACTGAATTCGTTCAATTTCATTTTCGTTCAGTGAATTAAAAAAAATAAAATTACGTTCAGTGAATTAAAAGAAATAAAATTACGTTCAGTGAATTAAAAAAAATAAAATAAGTTCACTGAATTGAAAAAAATAAAATAAGTTCACTGAATTCAAAGCCTGTTTTCTGCCGTTCAGTAGAAGAAAACAATAATGTACAAATAAAATTTTTAAATAAACAATTTTACAGCGTGTGCTAGTAAAAATAAACAAATTAGAAACCGGATGCTGTTTATCAACCTACATGATTCAAAAATAAAGCCTTTTACTATTAAAAAAAAACTACAGATATAGATAAATTTGGAAAAAAAATATAACTATTACTTTTTCAAACTAGTTATATAGTTATATTTTTTTCCAAATTTATCTATATCTGTAGTTTTTTTTTCAAACAACAAATTCAAAGAATTAACTCAATTGCAATAGTTCTTTTTATTAAATCAAATGAATTAATTCACCGGTGAACGCGTTCAATTTTATAAATCGAACGGAAAAAAGTGAATTAATTCCTTACTGAATTAATTCACTACTGAATTCGTTCAATTTCATTTTCGTTCAGTGAATTAAAAAAAAATAAAATTACGTTCAGTGAATTAAAAAAAAAATAATAAGTTCACTGAATTCAAAAAAAAATAAAATAAGTTTACTGAATTGAAAAAAAAATAAAATAAGTTCACTGACTTCAAAGCCTGTTTTCTGCCGTTCAGTAGAAGAAAACAATAATGTACAAATAAAATTTATAAATAAGCAATTTTACAGCGTGTGCTAGTAAAAATGAACAAATTAGAAACCGGATGCTGTTTATCAACCTACATGATTCAAAAATAAAAACTTTACATATATAGATAAATATGGAAAAAAATATAACTATATACATAACTAGTTTGAAAAATTAATAGTTATATTTTTTTCCAAATTTATCTATATCTGTAAAGTTTTTAATTTTGCACTTTACAATTTTAAAAATCGAAAAACTCAAAAACCTATCTTTTTTTGCTAAATTTTTTTTAAATAAATCCTGTAACTGATCTTAAAACATTCTGAAATTTTCAAGAGGGCGTTTTTTTTTAAAGATATGAATTTTTGAATTTTTTTATTCTCTTTTTTTAAGTTGAAACTTAATACCCCAGTGTAGAAAATCATTACCAGACATGTGGTTATGTAACTACATACTTGGTAATGGTAACTAGTTACTTTTGTTATTATATTTCTTATTACCTTTATATGGCGATGTCGCAAAAATAATGAGTTATGCTTACACACCAGCATACGAAAATTCAAAAAATATATCGTTACCTCTGTGCTTACCAGTAATGAGTCTAAAAATAGATTTTCAAAAAAAAAAATTATATAAAAAAAATATTTTTTATTGTATTTTTTTTTTTTAAATAAAATTTGCTGATGTGGGAATCGAACCTGGGTCTACAGATTGACAGTCAATATCTCTACCATCTGAGCTATATCGACATGTAATATTTAATAGGTAAAAACATAATTGACCTGCTGCACACAAGTAAGCTTACTCGCCAACATACAAAAAATCAAAAAATATGTGGTTACATATATCGTTGCCAGTGTTTAAAAAATATTGAGTCTAAAAATAGATTTCAAAAAATTTTCAAAAAAATCCAGAAAATTATTTCCTATTTGAAACAATGATAAAAATAAGTCGTTATCAGTAACTCATTATTATATGTTTTAAAATAATGCAGAAGGTAAGTGGGTGTCATTACTGGTAGTCCAAAAAATAATGATATGTCATTACCGTTTCTACACTGGGACAATAATATTAAACAAATATCCAATTTTGAGCAATAAAAAACAAATTGAAGGCTTTAGAAGCACAGAAAATTTTTTTTTGTTTTTTTTTTAGATACTCGAGTAAAAAAATTATATATAATCATATGTGGCACATATTACAATAAATAATTAGACATGTCGTTATATATAATTATATATGACGTCTTTTTCCAAAATTTTTCCTTACCCAAGTAAAAAAGTTTTGATATAGTCATATATTACCATATAAAATTTTGTAAAATTATATATTGGAACATATATACCAAGATATAACTATATAAAATTTTAATACATTATATCCTAAATATATAACTATATATTGCAAAATATATAGTTCAACATATTACAATACCCAATTATATATAGACCTAAAAATAGTTACATATGCCGCATATAATTATGTATAATTGTATCGAATTATATGCCATTATATCTAGCTGGATATGAATATATTATATTTGATACATTTGGGTGAGGACAAAATCCAGATAAAATTGTATCAAACCATCAAATTAGATCTAATTGTGTCAAATTACATCTAATATGATCATAGTACGATCTAATTTTATACAATTAGATGTTCTCATTTTTCGGATATAATTATATATGATATCAAAAGCTATATAATTTTTGTAGTAGGCTACCCAAGTAAAAAAGTTTTTTATAGTCATATATTATCAAATAAAATTTTGTATAATTATATATTGGAACATATATACCAAGATATAACTATATAAAATTTTACGAAATTATATCCTAAATATATAACTATATCTTGTTATATATTGCGCAATATATAGTGCAACATATTACAAAATCCACTTATATATAGTTACATATGCCTCATATAATTATGTATAATTGTATCGAATTATATACCGTTATATCAAGTTGGATATGATTATATTATATTTGATACATTTGGATGTGGACAAAATCCGGATAAATTTGTATCAAACCATATCTTATTCTATCAAATTAGATCTAATTCTGTCAAATTAGATCTAATATGATCATTATACGATCTAATTTGATACAATTAGATGCTATCATTTTTCGGATATAATTAGATAAAATATCAAAAGTTATATAATTTTTTTTAGTAGGGTATATTATGCCATATATAATTTCATCTAATTAGATATCGGCCTTTATAATATTAGATATGGCTGATCTTATTGCAGATATAGTTGTATATAGAGCTATATCTTAATATATGGCGGCATTTTAGCAATATATAATTATATATGGCATCATTTAAACAATATATAACTAACCAGATAGAAAAATACAAACGGCAAAACGTTGGCAAATCACTGTATATGGTGGTACAAGCGCTGGCAGAGCGTCCGTTTTACGAAAATTAAAGTACTGGGTCAACCTTGAAATGATAACGTCGATCTTCGGTTGGCGGTTTATCTTTCCGAACGTTGGCAAAGCGTTGGTAACAATAGTAAAATAAGTGCTCTGCCAATCGGTATATTAGATCAACTGTTTTTTATTCAATTCTTCGTGAAAAAATCTGTAAAATCCCAATCCCGAAAAAAGAGAAACGTAAATTTTAGTATAGCAGCACTGTATCTAATAAGCGAATACATCTCTGCTTAAAACTACAAATTCAATATTGAATGAGTCTATTTAGACTTTCACACAAATTTTACCATAAGAACAATTTTCCAGTTTTATCAATAGACTTGAAAACTGGTTCTTAAATAGGGTGAACATTAAGTGATCAGTTTATGTATTTTTTAAATACAGTCATAAGTTTCGTAAAACAAGTACTGGCAAAATCCTTTTTGCAAATGTTGGCAAAGCGCTGCAATCCAATGTTTGCCAGTAGTTGTTTTTGTGAAACAAGCACTGGCAAAGTCCTTTTAGCAAACGTTGGAAATTCGTTTTAAGCCGATGTTTTACCAGTGGTATTTATACCCTACACCACTATGTGGTCATTATACTCTACACCACTATGTGGTCAGGGTATTATAAGTTTGTGCTGATGTTTGTAACACCAAAAAATATTGGTCGTAGACCCACCTTATAGTATACCGATCGGTTCAGAATTTTTTTTTTATTTCGATTTAACGATGTCCGTCTGTCCGTCCGTCCGTCTGTCTGTCTGTCCATGCAATCTTGTGCGCACTCTACAGGTCGCAGCTATTAAGATATTTTGATGAAATTTGGTACGCAGACCTATGTTGGCCCAAGGACGAACAAGTTTGATTTTTTTGAACATCGGTCCATGTTTAGACCTAGTGCCCATATAAGGGTCCTACCAAAATTATATTGTTTATACGCTGCAGGTCGTAAATATTAAGATATTTTGACGAAATTTGGTACACAGACCTATGTTAGCCCAATAACGCAGCCTATTGATTTTGGTGAACATCGGTCCATGTTTAGAGCTAGGGTCCTACCAAAATTATACCTACCGTCTGTCCGTCCGTCCGTCCGTCCGTCTGTCTGTCTGTCCATGCAATCTTGTGCGCACTCTACAGGTCGCAGCTATTAAGATATTTTGATGAAATTTGGTACGCAGACCTATGTTGGCCCAAGGACGAACAAGTTTGATTTTTTTGAACATCGGTCCATGTTTAGACCTAGTGCCCATATAAGGGTCCTACCAAAATTATATTGTTTATACGCTGCAGGTCGTAAATATTAAGATATTTTGACGAAATTTGGTACGCAGACCTATGTTAGCCCAATAACGCAGCCTATTGATTTTGGTGAACATCGGTCCATGTTTAGACCTAGGGTCCTACCAAAATTATACTGTTTATACGCTGCAGGTCGTAAATATTAAGATATTTTGATGAAATTTGGTACACAGACCTACATTGGCCCAATAACGCAGCCTATTGATTTTGGTGAACATCGGTCCATGTTTAGACCTAGTGCCCATATAAGGGTCCTACCAAAATTATAATGTTTATACGCTGCAAGTCGCAAATATTAAGATATTTTGATGAAATTTGGTACACACACCTATATTGGCCCAATAACGCAGCCTATTGATTTTGGTGAACATCGGTCTATGTTTAGACCTAGTGCCCATATAAGGGTCCTACCAAAATTATACTGTTTATACGCTGCAGGTATTAATATTAAAATATTTTGATGAAATTTGGTACATAGACCTATGTTGACCCAAGGACGAAGCCTATTGATTTTGGCGAACATCGGTCCATGTTTAGAACTAGTGCCCATATAAGGGTCCCCCAAAATTGGCTTGGTTACAAACTACAGGTCGCAAATATTAAGATATTTTGATGAAATTTGGTATATAGACCTATGTTGGCCCAAGGACGAAGCCTATTGATTTTGGTGAACATCGGTCCATGTTTAGAACTAGTGCCCATATAAGGGTCCCCCCAAAATTGGCTTGGTTACAAACTGCAGGTCGCAAATATTAAGATATTTTAATGAAATTTGGTGCGCTGACTCACATTATAGAAAATTTTGACATAAGCCCCATTTTAACCCATTCGAATTTCGGATCCAAACAATACACCAGACTGGTGTAGGGTATTGTATAGTCGGCATGCCCGACTTTAACCTTTTTACTCGTTTTTATATACGGTTGTAATTTTTGTAAAACAGGCACTGACAAAGTCCTTTTACCTAACGTTGGCAAATCGTTTTGAACCGATGTTTTGCCGGTGGTTTTTTGTTCATAAACAGTGGTAAACTTTGTAAAACAATTATTGGGAAAGCACTCTTTCCAAAGGTTGGCAAAGCGTTAGTGCTTTTGCAATGCTTTTTTTTGTACCATTGTAAAGCAACACTTTGCCAGTGCTTTGTTTTTTCTAATTGGGTATATATAAAGTGCCAGTTAAACTACATATTATCATATATGGTGGCATTTAAGCAATATATGGTCATATATGGCACCTCATGAACAAATTCTTTAATACAGTTGCAGATATGATAATATATGCTACTAAATATAGTGCCATATATATTTATATATGGGGTTATTTTTTTTTTTTTTTTTTTTTTATTTTTTATTTTTATTAATTATTATTATTTAATAACATAAAACTTCATTCTTAATAATAAAAACTGCTAAGCCTATGGCTTAATAAGCAATATATTAGCATATATGGTGCCATTTAATAAGCAATATATTAGCATATATGGTGCCATTTAAACCATATATTATTATATATGGTGCCAATTAAACAATATATGGCCATATATGGTAACTCATGATCAAAATTTTTAATACAGCTCCAGATATGATAATATCCCGGTGAAAAATGTCCACCCGAGTAAAAAAAATTATATATAATCATATGTGGCATATATTGCAATATATAATTAGACATGTGGTTATGTATATCCATATATAATTATATATGACGTTTTTTCCGAAAAATTTTCCTTATATTATGCCATATATAATTTCATCTAATTAGATATCGGCCTTCATAATATTAGATATGGCATATATAATTATATATTACATAACATGGTTGATCTTATTGCATATATAGTTATATATAGAACTATATCTTAATATATATGGTGGCATTTTAGCAATATATAATTATATATGGTATCATTTAAACAATATATAATTATATATGGTGACAGTTAAACTAGATATTATCATATATGGTGCCATTTAAACAATATATGGTCATATATGGTACCTCATAAACCAAATCTTTAATTCAGTTCCAGATATGATAATATATGGTACTATATATAGTGCGATATATATTTATATATGGTGTCATTTAAGCTATATATTATCATATATGGTGCCATTCAAACCATATATTATCATATATGGTGCCATTCAAACCATATATTATCATATATGGTACCATTTAAACCATATATTATCATATATGGTGCAATTTCAACAATATATGCCCATATATGGTACCTCATGAACAATATTTTTAATACAGTTCCACATATGGTAATATATGCTACCATATATAGTGCCATATATATTTACATATGGTGTTATTTAAGCAATATATTACCATATATGGTGCCATTTAAACCATATATTGTCATATATGGTGCCATTTCAACAATATATGCTCATATATGGTACCTGATGAACGACATTTTTAATACAGATGCAGATATGATAATATATGCTACCATATATAGTCCCATATATATTGATATATGGTGTCATTTAAACAATATTAATATATAGACATATATGGTATCATTTAAACAATATATTGTCATATATGGCACAATTTAAACAATATATGGTCAAATTTGGTACCACATCAACATTTTGAATACAATTCCATATATGGGTTAATTTGAATAATGTATGTTACTTCATTAACAATATTTATAATACAGTGTCATATATTGTAATATATGTATATCATTTAATATATATTGATGTATGGTAATGGTACAATAATTCCAATATCAGTTGAGATACAATTTGTGGGTCCATATCAACAATTTGTTCACGTACATTTAACATATATATATGTACATTTAAGTTATAATTTATAAACACTTTATAAAGTTAAATAGTTCCATAAACCTCGTCTAACTGTATAGAATGTTTATGAATATACGATTTAATATATAAAAATTACAACTACAAATTGGTGCCATTATCTAAAATTTAATTTAATGTTAACTTATAATAAAATAAAAATGTATTTCCTAAAAATAAAAATATAGTGTTAATTAATGTTAATATACAATAGGTTTAAGTTTAACATCCCAGACAGAAAAATATAATCGGCACAATGCTGGCAAACCGTTGGCGATGGTCGGTTATGCGTTGGCAGAACGTTGAAAAAATTGAGAAAACTTTTTTTAATATTTGCTTTTAAAAACATGAAATTTAACCCAGTCCACCAGATTGTCAGCCAAGACCTCTACACTCTAATCTAACGAGACTTGTTATAGATGTGTGATAGCTACAAATTAAATGAATGATAAAAGCATTTCGAGCTAACTTATAAGCATCGAAAAAAGGTATTCCAGAAATTATTAAATGTATTTTAGAAAATTTTAATTGTATATCACATATTTCAGAATTTCATAGCTAATAGAGAAAAATTTCTCAAATACATTTCATAATTTCGGAAATACGATTGATAATTTCTGAAATACAGTTTGATAATTTCTGAAATACAGTTGTGAATTTCGGAAATACAATTAATAATTTCTGAAACACAATTGATAAAACTGAACTTCAATTGACTAGTTCTGAAATACAATTCATAAATGTGAAAAATAATTGATGAGTTCTGAAACACAATTGATAAAACTTAAATTCAATTGATTATTTCTGAAATACAATTGATAAATCTTAAAACAATTAATACAATTGGAAATGGTGTAGAGTGTCAAAAAGATGTAAATAAAATTATTTTATTCAAAGATTTCAATTTAATAAAAAAATAAATATATAATTTTATAAAAAAAATTATAGAAAAAAAAATTTAAATTTTATAAAAAGAAATTCATTTTGTAAAAGAAATGCATATTGAACTCGTTACCTTCTGAGTTTAAACCTTATTTTAACAAAATATTGTAATTTTTATACAATCAGTGCTCTGCCAGTCTATTATTTTTTGAACAGTTGGCAATATATGTCTAGGATCTTATTTAATCCCAAATAAATGGAGATCTTACGTAGTACCCAAATATAATGCGGCATCTAATTTTATCTGTCATTTTTATGGATACTTTTAGATGTCAATCCCCAAATATATTGCTGTTTCTAATTCGATCTGACATTTTAATACCGAAATAAATTGCTGGATCTAATTCGATCTGCCATTTTTCTGATAAATTTAGATCCAAGTTTATCCACAAATATATTGCTGAATCTAATTCGATCTGCCATTTTTCGGACAAATTTAGATCTAATTTAATCCACAAATATATTGCTGGATCTAATTCGATTTGCCATTTTTCGGATCAAATTAGATCTAAGTTTATTCCCAAATATATAGCTAGATCTAATTCGATCTGCCACTTTTTCGGATCAAATTAGATATACGTTTATCCACAAATATATTGCGGGATCTAATTTGATCTGCCAAAACTGAGATCAAATTAGATCTAAGTTTATTCCCAAATAGATAGCTGGATCTAATTGGATCCGCCATTTTTCGGATCAAATTAGATCTAAAAATATCCGAAAATATATAGCTGGATCCGCCAATTTTCGGATCAAAATAGATCTAGGTTTATCCCCATCTAGATCTAGATATCACTGGACCTCCCAATTTTGAGATATAACTTGATCTTAGTTTATCCCCATATATACAATGGGATCTAATACGATATGATTGGATACACCCAATTTTGAGATCTAATTGGATCAGCTAGATATTACAGCAGATCTTAAACAATATCAAATTGGATATAATTAGATATTGCGCGAGATCAATTTTTTTTTACTCGGGCATATATGAACATTTAAGGTTCAACCATATATGTATGGATCCGAAATATGAGGTAACACCTAAGTATATGTTCATATATGAACATATATGAACATATACATTTATTAAATATATGCGAATACATGCGAACGTTGCTGTCCTTTATTATAAGGTTGTACGATAGATATAAATTTATGTATGACATTGAAATTAGGCGCTACATATGTTCCTTTTTTATTCATGGCATTAAATATAATTCCATATTTATCCAAATATGAGTTCCTTTTACATATATGGAAAAATGTATTCTTCGAAATATGTTCATATACAAGTCCCTTTTGCATAAATTGAATAACATATATTATTATTATTTATTTATTAATAGATAAAAACAGATTTTGTACATATTCAGTTAATTTACAATAATACAATCATTTATCTATATATGGCATAACATTATTGTTGTGTGCCAGATTAGCACTTACTACTATTTTTAATTAACGTTCATTTTCATGATTTATTCATATCTTTAAATTATTTATTTTATTTTTTCAAGTAAATATAAGATTAAATTTGAAATTATTAATCGAATTCGTTTATTATTAATTTTCTAAACTTTAAACAAATTTCGAGATATTTATATAAACAATAAAAATTTGAGCCATTTAGTATACTTAAAACTTCATTTTCATTAAGAAGCCTTTTACCAAAATATTTTAGTCTGTAAGTATTATATATAGGGCAAACACCTATAAAGTGAAATGTATTGTCAGGTTCATCTAAATTACATATTGTACATATACCATTTGTGTTATTCCGAAAAGCTCTTGCATTTATATCCAGCAAACCACCTCTCGCTTTTATTACCAAACTAGTTATCCGTGTTGAAACATGGGCTGTTAGAATAGGCGAAGCACTAAAATCCAATTTCGAATAGAGATCATGATACTGTGAGTTAGATGCATCAGTTATAAACTTCTCCCTTTCCTTTATTCTTAACTGATTCAATATATTTTTTCAATTATAGCTAATTGGAGAGTTTGTATTATCATGCGGAATTTGTAGTTTTTGCATTAGATCTTCCCACTCCATAGACCAATAAAGCTTATTAGTTATGATATAATCAGCTAAAATGCGCGGTAATCTATATGTATTCATGTTCAAAACTTTATTTATGTAACAAAAGTGTAGCTTTAGAGATATATATAAGGGGTCTAGACCAGTTTCAAGGTATAGTAAATAATTAGGTGTTGTGTTTGGCATATACAGCATCCTTTTTAGAAAAAATCGAAATAGCTTCTCAACATCATCATAACTTTGAAATCCCCACACCTCTGCAGCATAAAACATGATTGATCTAGACGCAGCATGAAATATTTTAAGTTTGTTCATGTTAGAAATATGTGGATTATTTATGTATTTAGACCAAGTTGAATTAATAGCAAGTTTAGCAGAAGATAATTTATTACTTAAGTGTTTTTTGAAAGACATGTTATAAGTTATTTCGATACCAAGGTATTTGTAACTGTTTACAATCTCAATAGTATCTTCTCCATATTTCCACTTCAAATTTGATGATATTCTGGCGCCGGAACGGAAAACAATTATTTTCGATTTATCAAGATTGACTTTTAGACACCATGTTAAGCAATAACTATGAAGTTTGTCAATCATACTTTGTAATTCAGAAGGCGAGTCAGATAAAATGACGATGTCATCCGCGTATAACAAAATTTTAACATTGATACCAGCAACATTGACACCACCAGGTAATTCATCAACT
Organism: Leucophora obtusa; assembly: GCA_949987735.1. Lineage (NCBI taxonomy): Eukaryota > Metazoa > Arthropoda > Insecta > Diptera > Anthomyiidae > Leucophora > Leucophora obtusa. The sequence continues at coordinate 255,566,764 of OX465295.1, read as the reverse complement.
AAATCATTAATATATAATGAAAATAAAATTGGGCTCAGGATACACCCTTGTTTCACTCCTACCTCAACAGGAAATGCATTAGAATAAGAATTACCATCCCAAATTCGACTTTCAGATTTATCATAAGTGCAACGTAAAATTCTGATTATTTTGGAAGAGAGTCCTAGGCACGAGAGTTTGTAGAATAGGCAATTTCGAGGAATAGTATCAAAAGCACAAGAAAAATCTACAAAAAACGCATATGTGTTCTTACCGCTGGCTTTATTAATATTTACAATATTTGAGAGATTAAATATATTATCTACAGTAGAGTAATGCTTTCTGAAACCGGCTTGATATTCATTTAAAATGTTATTGCTATCGATCCAGTAGGTTAATCGGTTTAGTATAATGGTATTAAATATTTTACATATAGTATCAATCAATGACAACCCACGATAATTTGTTGGCAAATTTAGATCACCTTTTTTGAAGAGCGGAATCAAAATGGATTTACGAAAACTTGCTGGGATTTTTTCATGTAGAAAAATTATGTTAAAGATAATTAATAATTCATTTAACAGACAGTCAGGTGCATATTTGTAGAATTCAAAGCTAATACCGTCTTGTCCTGGAGCTTTATTGTGTTTTAGTGTTTTTACAACTGATGATAGCTCACAATATTCTATTGGAGAGTCTAACACTGAATCAATAAAGTATGGCATAGACCAACTTATTGTATGTGTATCAATATTATTTTTCAACATATTACTAAAATGTGATAGAAAATCATCTGCATTTAAGTTACCATTTATTGTAAAAGTACGTGTTTTCATAGAGTTTGACAATTTCCACCAATCGCTACTATTTTTTACTGTATTTAGAAGTTCTAAATTTTTATTGTACAACTCAAGTTTTTTAGTTTTACATATTTTGAAATATTTTGCTCTAGCATTTAGATATATTGATTTGTTTTCAGTTGTGTGTTTTTTTCTATATGCTTTAAGTTTCTTTTTCATACAGTTACGCGAACGAGCACATATCCAATCAAACCATTTTTGTTTGGGTTCAAAAAACGTTCGTTTAACGATTGAAGCATTTGCTTGCCTGATTTTATTTGTCACAGATGTGACTAAATCATCCACCGTAATACTTGATTGTAAATCAACGTTTATTGTATGGCGACTAAGATTTTCCACATATTTATCCACATATTTTTCATTCCAATGTAATCTCTGATAAGGATTTTTATTTTTAAAAGCAACGTGATTAAGAGATTTTATTTTCAAACACACTGGCATATGATCAGAGTACGGTTTTGAAGCAATAGAGAAGTCGGCAACATATTGTAGAAAACTATAAGAACATATACAGTAATCAATTACGGTATTACCTCTAGCACCATGAAAACTGTATTCGCCTTGAACATCGTTTAAAGTCCGACCATTAAGAACAATTCCTCCAACATTTTCCATCAAATTAATCAATTTTCTACCTTCATTATTTATTATTTTATCTTTAGAACATCGAACTTCACTAATGTTTGGCAAATCTTTTAAGAAATCAGAATCCAATACTTGTACATCAGAAATTCTAGCATTTAAATCACCTAAAATGCAGAAGTTTGTAGGACTGAATTTTTCAATAAATTTTTCAAATTTTTCAAAGTCATTATTCCAGGATGTGCAATTCAAATATCTTGGTATGAAATAAAATAAGTTACCATTAATTTTTGCAGTTAATACTATATTATCCGAGATATTTTCAAATTTTAATACATATGCTTTCTGAATTTCCTTCTTGAAGCCATACAAACAACCTCCACTTGCCCGCCCAGCGTTATGTGTTTTCTTTGCTGAGATCCAGTGAAGAGAATAATTTCTAAAATACAATTCAAACATTTTTTGTTTATCTTCTATGACATGAGTTTCAAAAAGGAAAAATATGTCAAATTTATTTAAATACGTTATAAAATTACCAAAATTTAGAGACTTTGCAAGATTCGCTACATTATATGATACTAAATGACAAAAATTATGTTGCTATTGCGTTTGGGATATATTTGAGTTTGTAACAGCATCATTTTGACTCTCTTTTACAGATATATCATAAGATCGGCTACATTCCGTTAGCAGATTATTTAAAAAAACAGCATCTTCATTAGAGTAGGCGATAATTTTACCACTGGACCAAGTATATTTCTTATTATTAATAAAAATACAAAATTCACCCAGGCGTACTTTTACATTTTTATTTATTTCGTTTATATTTTTGCTGATTTGCCGTAAATTATACCTTACATGCTGCTCGTCTTCGGTATAGTCTTTTTGAATGTAAACACCACGATCTTTTAACATCTCCTTAACAGCGAGAACTTTGTTTACCTCCAGACTCGATCCCAAATTAAATACAAACGAGTTGCCTTTTACAATCTTTCTTGTTGACATAACATTTATCTTTACATTTAGCACGTCATTGCACAGTTTTATGAATTCAACTTTAGCTGATTGTGCATTGTTACATTTTAGACCGCTAGCAATGACATTTGAAGAGCGTGTTCTTCGATCAATAAATTCAATACGTGATGAAAGTTTTTTAATTTCATTTTTCAATTTTAGGTTTTCCTGTTTTAATTCCTCAATATCAGACTTAATTGAACCTAAATCTTCTTTTTTAGCAACGTCTTGCAGTTTCTCATCAAGAATGACACGCATCATATCCCATGAAAAAACGTCGGCAGTATTATTCTGACTTGCCATGTTTTGAGAAGACAGATATTTCTTGTTATTATTATTCTTAGTGTACTCAGGCGACGATAAAATCAGTGGACGTTTATTATTCATTTACTTTTTTAAAGTATACTTTAAGGCATTAATATTATTTGTTTGTATTTGGTAGAACTCTTTATATTAATCAACACTTGTTATCCCAGGGGAGCAACAAATTACAATAACAACACAAATGGAATACATACAATAGAAAAATAATTTTAATACTTATTACTGCAAAATTCCATCCGAAGATAACCGCATGACCCGGAATACAGTTGATCAGATATAATTTAAATCAGATGAGGGATCTGTCCAAAATCACTTCTGTAGAAAGCAGACCACCAAAGTAAACAACCATCAAATGCACCAGACAAAATGTGGGAGAAAATACCAAATAGACTCTTACAACTGCTTCGAACTGTTTAACATCCAAAGAAACGAATTCCGGCAGCAATGACTATCCTCAAAAGTAGTTATATTATGTTTTTAAATAGAAAATTTAGAATTTTGTTAAAAAATTAATAAATTTAACGCAGAGGCAAAAATTTATCACTTGTTGACATTTAGAAAACAGGGTTGCCAACATTTATTTTCATATTTGTCCATATATGAGTGCCATTTCCATATATGAAATGACAGATGCTTCCATATGTCTGCATATGAAATTTTTTCTATATATGGAATCACATATACTTCCATATATGTTCATATAAGATCTATATATGCCCGAGTAAAAAAAATTTATCTCGCGCAATATCTAATTATATCCAATTTGATATTGTTTAAGATCTGCTGTAATATCTAGCTGATCCAATTAGATCTCAAAATTGGGTGTATCCAATCATATCGTATTAGATCCCATTGTATTTATGGGGATAAACTAAGATCAAGTTATATCTCAAAATTGGGAGGTCCAGTGATATCTTTGGGGATAAACCTAGATCTATTTTGATCCGAAAATTGGCGGATCTAGCTATATATTTGCGGATATTTTTAGATCTAATTTGATCCAAAAAATGGCGGATCCAATTAGATCCAGCTATATATTTGGGGATAAACTTAGATCTAATTTGATCTCAATTTTGGCAGATCAAATTAGATCCCGCAATATATTTGTGGATAAACGCATATCTAATTTGATCCGAAAAAGTGGCAGATCGAATGAGATGTAGCTATATATTTGGTGATAAACTTAGATCTAATTTAATCCAAAAAATGGCACATCTAATTAGATCCAGCAATATATTTGTGGATAAACTTAGATATAAATTGATCTGAAAAATGGCAGATCAAATTAGATCCAGCAATATATTTGTGGATTAACTTAGATCTAAATTTATCCAAAAAATGGCAGATCGAATTAGATCCAGCAATATATTTGTGGATAAACTTGGATATAAACTGAATAAAAAATTGGCAGATCAAATTAGATCCAGCAATATATTTTGGGATTTAGTAAGACCTAATTTGATCCGAAAAATGGCAGATCGAATTAGATCCAGCTATATATTTGTGGATAAACTTAGATCTAATTTGATCCGAAAAAGTGGCAGATCGAATTAGATCCAGCAATATATTTAGGGATAAACATAGATCTAATTTGATCTCAATTTTGGCAGATCTAATTAGATCTAGCAATATATTTGTGGATAAACTTAGATCTAATTTGATCCGAAAAAGTGGCAATATATTTGTGGATAAACTTATATCTAATTTGATCCGAAAAATGGAAGATCGAATTAGATCCATCAATATATTTGGGGATTAAGTAAGATCTAAATTTATCCAAAAAATTACAGATAAAATTAGATCCAGTAATATACTTCGGGATTGCGTAAGATCTTAACTTTTCCGATAAATTGCAGATCGAATTAAATCCAGTGATATATTTGGGGATTTGGTAGGATCTTAATTTATCCCATAAATTGCAGATCGAATTAGAAACAGCAATATATTTGGAGATTGACATCTAAAACTATCCAGAAAAATGACAGATAAAATTAGATCCCGCATTATATTTGGGTACTACGTAAGATCTCCATTTATTTGGGATTAAATAAGATCCCAGACAGATATTGACAATAGTTCAAAAAATAATACACTGGGAGAGCACTGATTTTATAAAAATTACAATATTTTGTTAAAATAAGGTTTAAACTCAGAAGGTCTCGAGTTCGATACCTTTCACGGCTATGCATTTTTTTTTATAAAAATGCGCATTCTCCTTGCTGGTCTGATCGAAATTTTTTCAATAATTTTTATTCTTTGTAATTTACTTGTAAAAATTGTATCATCTTTCTTTGATTTGAAAATAATTTAAACAGAAAGTGATATTAATTTATGATCTTGAGTCAAACTAAAATAACATTCATTTACTTAAAAATAACAGATCAACTAAAAACATTTCCCCCATTCAAAAGAATTTCTTTTAATAAAATTATAATTTTATTTTCTATAAATGTTTTTATAAAATTATATTTTTTTTTATTAAATTGAATTTTTTTTTTAAATAATTTTATTTACATATTTTTAACGCTCTACACCATTTCCAATTGTATCAATTGTTTTTAAGATTTATCAATTGTATTTCAGAAATAATCAATTGAATTTCAGTTTTATCAATTGTTTCTTCAGAACTTATCAATTATTTTTCAAATTTATGAATTGTATTTCAGAACTAGTCAATTGAATTTCAGTTTTATCAATTGTATTTCAGAAATTATTAATTGTATTTCTGAAATTCAAATTCAGAAATTATCAAACTGTATTTCAGAAATTATCAATTGTATTTCAGAAATTATGAAATGTAATTTAGAAATTTTTCTCTATTAACTATGATAAACCATCGACAAGTTCTGAAATAGATTTGATTATTTCTGAAATACAATTAATAAATTTCTGAAATACATTCCATAATTTCTAAAATACATTTAAAATTTCTGAAATACAATTAATAGCTTCTGAAATACAGTTAATATTGTAGTTGCTGATGAGTTACTATATATGATGGCACCATATATGACAATATATTGTTTAAATAGCACCAATATGGAGCTTTATATGGTAATATATAACTTAGATTCATCCATATACCATTTGATCCGAAAAATGGCCCGATAAAATTGTATCAGTTCTTATTTGTATCAGTTGTTATCTAATTACATCAGTTTAGATCTGACTTGATTAAATTATGTGTTAATCAGATGAAATTGTATCAGATTTTTGACCTGATACAATTTTATTGGCTTATATTACATGGTATCAGTTTAGGTCCAAATAGATATATTTGTATACACAATTATATAGTTATATCCCAATTTTGACCTGATATCAGTTTAAAACTTTGATACAATTGCATAAGGTAAATGTCGGATACAATTATATTTTATTTATATAAAATTGAACCAATTACGATCAAACCGATAAAATTGTATCAGCCCGAGTAAAAAAAAGTATATATAATCATATGTGGCATATATTACAATATACAATTAGACATGTGGTTATGTATATCCATATATAATTATATATGACGTTTTTTCCGAAAATTTTTCCTTATATTATGCTATATATAATTTCATCTAATTAGATATCGGCCTTCATAATATTAGATATGGCATATATAATTATATATTACATAACATGGTTGATCTTATTGCATATATAGTTATATATAGAACTATATCTTAATATATATGGTGGCATTTTAGCAATATATAATTATATATGGTATCATTTAAACAATATATAATTATATATGGTGACAGCTAAACTAGATATTATCATATATGGTGCCATTTAAACAATATATGGTCATATATGGTACCTCATAAACAAAATCTTTAATTCAGTTCCAGATATGATAATATATGGTACTATATATAGTGCGATATATATTTATATATGGTGTTATTTAAGCTATATATTATTATATATGGTGCCATTCAAACCATATATTATCATATATGGTGCCATTCAAACCATATATTATCATATATGGTGCCATTCAAACCATATATTATCATATTTGGTGCCATTTAAACCATATATTGTCATATATGGTGCCATTTCAACAATATATGCTCATATATGGGACCGCATGAATAACATTTTCAATACAGTTCCAGATATGATAATATATGCTACTATATGTAGTACCATATACTTTGATATATCTTATCATTTAAACAACCCGAGGAAAAATAGTTACATATAGTCATATATGTGATTAAGTTATATCTGTATAAATATATAGTTTCATCCGAAGAATGGCCCGATATATTTTTATCAATTGTTTATCAATTTTTATCTAAATGTAACAGTTTAGATCTGACCTGATTAAATTATGTGTTAATCAGATGAAATTGTATCAGATTTTTGACCTGATACAATTCTATCGGTTTGATCGTAATTGGTTCAATTTTACATAAATAAAATATAATTGTATCCGACATTTACCTTATACAATTGTATCAAAGTTTTAAACTGATATCAGGTCAAAATTGGGATATAACTATATAATTTTGTATACAAATATATCTATTTGGACCTAAACTGATACCATGTAATATAAACCAATAAAATTGTATCAGGTCAAAAATCTGATACAATTTCATCTGATTAACACATAATTTAATCAGGTCAGATCTAAACTGATGCAATTAGATAACAACTGATACAAATAAGAACTGATACAATTTTATCGGGCCATTTTTCGGATCAAATGGTATATGGATGAATCTAAGTTATATATTACCATATAAAGCTCCATATTGGTGCCATTTAAACAATATATTGTCATATATGGTGCCATCATATATGGTAACTCATCAGCAACTACAATATTAACTGTATTTCAGAAGCTATTAAATGTATTTCAGAAATTTTAAATGTATTTTAGAAATTATGGAATGTATTTCAGAAATTTATTAATTGTATTTCAGAAATAATCAAATCTATTTCAGAACTTGTCGATGGTTGAATTGAATTGAATTTCAGTTTTATCAATTGTATTTCAGAAATTATTAATTGTATTTCCGAAATTCACAACTGTATTTCAGAAATTATCAAACTGTATTTCAGAAATTATCAATTGTATTTCAGAAATTATGAAATGTAATTTAGAAATTTTTCTCTATTAACTATGATAAACCATCAACAAGTTCTGAAATAGATTTGATTATTTCTGAAATACAATTAATAAATTTCTGAAATACATTCCATAATTTCTAAAATACATTTAAAATTTCTGAAATACAATTAATAGCTTCTGAAATACAGTTAATATTGTAGTTGCTGATGAGTTACCATATATGATGGCAATATATTGTTTAAATGGCACCAATATGGAGCTTTATATGGTAATATATAACTTAGATTCATCCATATACCATTTGATCCGAAAAATGGCCCGATAAAATTGTATCAGTTCTTATTTGTATCAGTTGTTATCTAATTGCATCAGTTTAGATCTGACCTGATTAAATTATGTGTTAATCAGATGAAATTGTATCAGATTTTTGACCTGATACAATTTTATTGGTTTATATTACATGGTATCAGTTTAGGTCCAAATAGATATATTTGTATACAAAATTATATAGTTTATCCCAATTTTGTCCTGATATCAGTTTAAAACTTTGATACAATTGTATAAGGTAAATGTCGGATACAATTATATTTTATTTATATAAAATTGAACCAATTACGATCAAACCGATAAAATTGTATCAGATCAAAAATCTGATACAATTTCATCTGATTAACACATAATTGAATCAGGTCAGATCTAAACTGATACATTTAGATAAAAATTGATAAACAATTGATAAAAATATATCGGGCCATTCTTCGGATGAAACTGTATATTTATACAGATATAACTTAATCACATATATGACTATATGTAACTATTTTTCCTCGGGTTGTTTAAATGATACGATATATCAAAGTATATGGTACTATATATGGTAGCATATATTATCATATCTGCATCTGTATTAAAAATGTCGTTCATCAGGTACCATATATGAGCATTAGGGCGGGTCGATTTAATAATCGCCCATGGCTCAGTGAAAATCGTATTCTAGGGATCAAAATAAGAAACTTTGCCGAAGGAACCATACCTCTAAAACGAATTCCCCCAACTGTTGACTTTTGTCCCGTAGGGTCAAGTTTTGAAAAATCCCACTTTGACCCATTTAGAGTGCCCCAATCGAGTCCAAATGTATGACCGACCCCCACTAACTTTGGAGGGCCGATCCACCCATGCCAGTGGCACACCCCCTGGAACTCCCCTGGGGGGTTCCCCATACAAACATTTTAAAAAATCACCATTTTTGGCACTTTATTTTATTATTTTTTATTTATTTTTATTATTTTATTTATTTTTTCTCTTTAGAAATTTATTTAGTCAGAACATATGTAAATGAAAAAATTAATTTAACTTAGTAATAGAAAAGAAAATAAAAAAATTACTGTTTGAAGTCTTTTTTGCTTTCAAGTCTGGGCAATTACATTTTCCGGTATAACTCGTTTGGAAACGCTAGCTAGCAATTGAACGTGTCGTTCTGTTGCAGGTCGTAAAATAGGTTGTGTGGGTTTTTTAAGCCACCACAAGACACAGCTGCATGTCGTAAACTTACTTAAGCTAAATCGGTTACAGGTAGAATTGAGCAAAAAATTATCATAAAGGATTTTCCAGAAGTAATAAAAGGCGCACTTGCTTAACAGAATTTGTGGTCAGATTAACGTTTAATTTACATGTAAGTACTTTATGGGCAGTTTTGACAACAAAATCGGTTACAGGTAGAATTGAGCATAAAATTATCATAAAGGATTTTCCAGAAGTAATAAAAGGCGCACTTGCTTAACAGAATTTGTAGTCAGATTAACGTTTAATTTACATGTAAGTACTTTATGGGCAGTTTTGACAACAAAATCGGTTACAGGTAGAATTGAAATTACCATTTCATTCTTATTACCTCGTCTCCTAGACCATATATAACGCAACAGTTTTTGTGAATGCATTAAGTCGTTGTGAAGAACTCGAAGTGTGAAGTGCTAATTTGAGATAAAAAAATATTTTAAAAAAAATCATTCCAAATCAAGAAGTTTACAATGAATCCACCATCCTCTACACCGCAAGATGAAGCAATAACAACATCAACAACTATCGAAAACCCAATGAGTCATATACCCAGGCATGATGGTACTGTTTTTGGTGTGTCTACTGATTTGACTGATCTTAATTTACCAACCCATCTGAATATCTTGAGATATTATTTTTACTTGAGCGAACAAAAAAAGTTGTCCTATAAAGCATTCACTATTCAAGTACAAGATAAGTTGATTGGAATTTGGGAAAAACTTGGTATGGAAATAATGCTGAAAAAAAGTGTATGTAATAAATTGAATATATTGCTTGACAAATATCAAGAGCAAATCAAGAGAAGAAACAAACCCCAACAATTTACAGAGTATGTAAAATCTCTGGAAACAATTTTTTTCATTGGAACATGTAAATGCGATTTGAAGGCAGCTCCATGTGCATGCGGTTTGGTTCCCGAACGCCTCAAAGAGTTTATGCACGATCAACATAATCAGAGAAGTCTAACAATGGATGGATTTGCGATGGAAATTGAAGAGCAAGGAGCAACGTCTATGTCATCAATGCCAACATACCAAGATCCCGATGATTCAACATACGCACCGCCACCGGTTCAAGAAGATTTGGATATAAGCACAAGTTCACAATACACACAGAGATACGATTGTTTTAACTTTGCCTTGGTATGTGACAGATTTGGCGTGCCTGATAGAGTAGCATCAGCAATGGGAACAGCTCTTTTCCAAGATTTTAAAATGAAAGATATCCATGGCAAACCTCTCATCATGGATAAATCGAAAGTTCGCCGAGAAAAAGAGAAATGCAGACAAGAAGTGCTTCGCAAACGGTTAGATGATACCAATTTGTTAGCATTTTCATTCGATGGCAGAAAAGATGATACTTTAACGAGAGATACAATTGATGAGAAGTATCATACTAGAATGGTAAAAGAACCTCATCTTGTTATTTTGAGAGAACCGAATTCTGAATTGATTGGTTACGTAAGACTGGAACATGAAACCGCTGAATACAAAACAACCAAATTAAATGATTTTTTCAACGATAAAAATATATCACTGGATGCATTAATTGGCATATGCACTGACGGTGAGCCAACAAACACTGGCCCAAACGGTGGAATTATACGACGATTCGAATTGCTGTTAAAAAGACCATTGCATTGGTTCGTTTGTCTTCTACACTTCAACGAACTTCCGTTTCGGCATTTGTTTGAAGCTTTGGATAAATCAACCAGCACTGGACCAAGATCGGCAACCGGAAAATTGAGCCGTCAAATCGAAACTTGTGAAACTCTTCCCGTAAGTTATTGCTATCACTCATTTATTATAATTGTCAACCGTTTTTAATTGTTTTATTTTTATATATTTTCAGGTGGTGGACGGCTTTCAGAAAATTGAGTTGAAAAATATGCCCCCTGCTCCAGAAAAAATTGAATTTTCCACCGATTCCAAGTACTTATACGACATGGCCCATGCAATTTCTAGCGGCGTGGTTTCAGTGGATCTGGCAAACATCAAACCAGGGAAAATTGTACATTCTCGGTGGCTCACCAAGGCCGCTAGACTATTACGATTATATGTGACAACGGAAAATCCAGATGCAAATTTAAGAATACTGGTTGAATTTATAATTACATGTTATGTGCCAATGTACTTCAATATCAAGTATTACAGCTCTGTAGTGTACGGTAGTAGATTATTTTTCAAATTCATTAGTTGGTCAAGATTTCTAGAACCTCGTTTACGCAAAATTGTCAATAAAGTAATTACAGATAATTCATATTATGCGCATTCGGAAAATATCTTGTTATCAATGTTGTTTAATGATAGCAAAGAAAAGCGCGACTGTGCTATCAAGATAATTCTACGCTATCGAACCGATGTTGACGACCCAACGGGACTTAGAGCTTATAAAAAACCAGATATAAACTTTTATTGCACAAGTTACACGGAAATGATCAATATGAATGACATAAATGACGTATTTGAACCACCATTCACGCGAAGCATTCCATACGATACTTTGAAAGAATATTTAAATCAAGATGATCCACCGTTTAATGATCCAAAAATTCCATCACACATACAAGAAACAGAACGACACGTTCAATTGCTAGCTAGCGTTTCCAAACGAGTTATACCGGAAAATGTAGAGGCTGTTATGGCGACGATATTAGAGAGCCGTGCGAAATTGCCCAGACTTGAAAGCAAAAAAGACTTCAAACAGTAATTTTTTATTTTTTCTTTTCTATTACTAAGTTAAATTAATTTTTTCATTTACATATGTTCTGACTAAATAAATTTCTAAGGAGAAAAAATAAATAAAATAATAAAAATAAATAAAATAAATAAAAAATAATAAAATAAAGTGCCAAAAATGGTGATTTTTTAAAATGTTTGTATGGGGAACCCCCAGGGGAGTTCCAGGGGGTGTGCCACTGGCATGGGTGGATCGGCCCTCCAAAGTTAGTGGGGGTCGGTCATACATTTGGACTCGATTGGGGCACTCTAAATGGGTCAAAGTGTGATTTTTCAAAACTTGACCCTACGGGACAAAAGTCAACAGTTGGGGGGTAGTAGAATTCGTTTTAGTGGTATGGTTCCTTCGGCAAAGTTTCTTATTTTGATCCCTAGAATACGATTTTCCCTGAGCCATGGGCGATTTTTTTGCCTCCCCACAAATCGACCCGGCCTAATATAGAACTATATCTTAATATATATGGTGGCATTTTAGCAATATATAATTATATATGGTATCATTTAAACAATATATAATTATATATGGTGAAAGTTAAACTAGATATTATCATATATGGTGCCATTTAAACAATATGCGGTCATATATGGTACCTCATAAACAAAATCTTTAATTCAGTTCCAGATATGATAATATATGGTACTATATATAGTGCGATATATATTTATAAATGGTGTTATTTAAGCTATATATTATCATATATGGTGCCATTCAAACCATATATTATCATATATGGTACCATTTAAACCATATATTATAATATATGGTGCAATTTCAACAATATATGCCCATATATGGTACCTCATGAACAATATTTTTAATACAGTTCCACATATGATAATATATGCTACCATATATAGTGCCATATATATTTATATATGGTGTTATTTAAGCAATATATTACCATATATGGTGCCATTTAAACCATATATTGTCTTATATGGTGCCATTTCAACAATATATGCTCATATATGGTACCTCATGAACAACATTTTTAATACAGTTCCAGATATGATAATATATGCTACTATATAGTGCCATATATGTTTATATATGCTGTTATTTAAGAAATATATTAACATATTTGGAGCCATTTAAACCATATATTGTCATATATGGCGCCATTTCAACAATATATGCTCATATATGGTACCTGATGAACGACATTTTTAATACAGATGCAGATATGATAATATATGCTACCATATATAGTACCATATACTTTGATATATCGTATCATTTAAACAACTCGAGGAAAAATAGTTACATATAGTCATATATGTGATTAAGTTATATCTGTATAAATATATAGTTTCATCCGAAGAATGGCCCGATATATTTTTATCAATTGTTTATCAATTTTTATCTAAATGTATCAGTTTAGATCTGACCTGATTAAATTATGTGTTAATCAGATGAAATTGTATCAGATTTTTGACCTGATACAATTTTATCGGTTTGATCGTAATTGGTTCAATTTTATATAAATAAAATATAATTGTATCCGACATTTACCTTATTCAACTGTATCAAAGTTTAAACTGATATCAGGTCAAAATTGGGATATAACTATATAATTTTGTATACAAATATATCTATTTGGACCTAAACTGATACCATGTAATATAAACCAATAAAATTGTATCAGGTCAAAAATCTGATACAATTTCATCTGATTAACACATAATTTAATCAGGTCAGATCTAAACTGATGCAATTAGATAACAACTGATACAAATAAGAACTGATACAATTTTATCGGGCCATTTTTCGGATCAAATGGTATATGGATGAATCTAAGTTATATATTACCATATAAAGCTCCATATTGGTGCCATTTAAACAATATATTGCCATCATATATGGTAACTCATCAGCAACTACAATATTAACTGTATTTCAGAAGCTATTAATTGTATTTCAGAAATTTTAAATGTATTTTAGAAATTATGGAATGTATTTCAGAAATTTATTAATTGTATTTCAGAAATAATCAAATCTATTTCAGAACTTGTTGATGGTTTATCATAGTTAATAGAGAAAAATTTCTAAATTACATTTCATAATTTCTGAAATACAATTGATAATTTCTGAAATACAGTTTGATAATTTCTGAAATACAGTTGTGAATTTCGGAAATACAATTAATAATTTCTGAAATACAATTGATAAAACTGAAATTCAATTGATTATTTCTGAAATACAATTGATAAATCTTAAAAACAATTGATACAATTGGAAATGGCGTAGAGCGTTAAAAATATGTAAATAAAATATTTTTAAAAAAAATTCTATTTAATAAAAAAAAATATAATTTTATAAAAACATTTATAGAAAATAAAATTATAATTTTATAAAAAGATGTTCTTTTGAATGGGGGGAAATGTTTTTAGTTGATCTGTTATTTTTAAGTAAATAAATGTTATTTTAGTTTGACTCAAGATCATAAATTAATATCACTTTCTGTTTAAATTATTTTCAAATCAAAGAAAGATGATACAATTTTTACAAGTAAATTACAAAGAATAAAAATGATTGAAAAAATTTCGATAAGACCAGCAAGGAGAATGCGCATTTTTATAAAAAAAATGCATAGCCGTGAAAGGTATCGAACTCGAGACCTTCTGAGTTTAAACCTTATTTTAACAAAATATTGTAATTTTTATAAAATCAGTGCTCTTCCAGTGTATTATTTTTTGAACTATTGTCAATATCTGTCTGGGATCTTATTTAATCCCAAATAAATGGAGATCTTACGTAGTACCCAAATATAATGAGGGATCTAATTTTAGCTGTCATTTTTCTGGATAGTTTTAGATGTCAATCTCCAAATATATTGCAGTTTCTAATTCGATCTGTAATTTATGGGATAAATTAAGATCCTACCAAATCCCCAAATATATCACTGGATTTAATTCGATCTGCAATTTATCGGAAAAGTTAAGATCTTACGCAATCCCGAAGTATATTACTGGATCTAATTTTATCTGTAATTTTTTGGATAAATTTAGATCTTACTTAATCCCCAAATATATTGCTGGATCTAATTCGATCCTCCATTTTTCGGATCAAAATAGATCTAAGTTTATCCACAAATATATAGCTGGATCTAATTCGATCTGCCATTTTTCGGATCAAATTAGGTCTTACTAAATCCCAAAATATATTGCTGGATCTAATTTGATCTGCCAATTTTCTATTCAATTTATATCCAAGTTTATCCACAAATATATTGCTGGATCTAATTCGATCTGCCATTTTTCGGATAAATTTATATCTAAGTTAATCCACAAATATATTGCTGGATCTAATTTGATCTGCCATTTTTCAGATCAATTTATATCTAAGTTTATCTACAAATATATTGCTGGATCTAATTCGATGTGCCATTTTTTGGATCAAATTAGATCTAAGTTTATCCCCAAATATATAGCTACATCTAATTCGATCTGCCACTTTTTCGGATCAAATTAGATATACGTTTATCCACAAATATATTGCGGGATCTAATTTGATCTGCCAAAATTGAGATCAAATTAGATCTAAGTTTATCCCCAAATATATAGCTGGATCTAATTGGATCCGCCATTTTTCGGATCAAATTAGATCTAAAAATATCCGCAAATATATAGCTGGATCCGCCAATTTTCGGATCAAAATAGATCTAGGTTTATCCCCAAAGATATCACTGGACCTCCCAATTTTGAGATATAACTTGATCTTAGTTTATATACAATGGGATCTAATACGATATGATTGGATACACCCAATTTTGAGATCTAATTGGATCAGCTAGATATTACAGCAGATCTTAAACAATATCAAATTAGTTATAATTAGATATTGCGCGAGATCAATGTTTTTTACTCGGGCATACATAAATATATATGGCACTATACATATTTTCTTATATTATCATATCTGGAACTGTATTAAAAATGTTGTTCATGAGGTACCATATATGAGGATATATTGTTGAAATGGCACCATATAAGATAATATATGGTTTAAATGGCACCATATATGGTAATATATTGCTTAAATAACACCATATATAAATATATATGGGACTATATATGGTAGCATATATTATCATATGTGGAACTGTATTAAAAATATTGTTCATGAGGTACCATATATGGGCATATATTGTTGAAATTGCACCATATATGATAATATATGGTTTAAATGGTACCATATATGATAATATATGGTTTGAATGGCACCATATATGATAATATATGGTTTGAATGGCACCATATATGATAATATATAGCTTAAATAACACCATATATAAATATATATCGCACTATATATAGTACCATATATTATCATATCTGGAACTGAATTAAAGATTTTGTTTATGAGGTACCATATATGATCATATATTGTTTAAATGGCACCATATATGATAATATCTAGTTTAACTGTCACCATATATAATTATATATTGTTTAAATGATACCATATATAATTATATATTGCTAAAATGCTACCATATATATTAAGATATAGTTCTAAATATAACTATATATGTAATAAGATCAACCATGTTATGTAATATATAGTTATATATGCCATATCTAATATTATGAAGGCCGATATCTAATTAGATGAAATTATATATGGCATAATATAAGGAAAATTTTTCGGAAAAAACGTCATAAATAATTATATATGGATATACATAACCACATGTCTAATTATATATTGTAATATATGCCATATATGATTATATATAATTTTTTTTACTCGGGTGATCATAAAAAATCCATATTTGTTCATATGTGTCCATACATAAACCATATATGAACATGTTTGAGCGTATATGAACATTTTTCACCGGAATATGATAATATATATAGTGCCATATATATTTATATATGGTGTTATTTAAGTAATATATTACTATATATGGTGCCATTTAAATCATATGTTATCATATATGGTGACATTTCAACTATATATGCTCATATATTGTGATGTTGATTTATTTTACAACAGAATTTTGTTAAGTGTATTTGATTTCAAAACACTGGAAATTCGAAATTGTTATCGAAATTATTTCTGTTGAATCAGTTAGGCTGGTAATTAAACTTAATGGAAAATTTTCAATTTTGATTGTTGGCAAGAGAAAATTTTATAAAATATTTTATATAAATTTGAAGTTTGTTCTACCATCATAATATTGCTTTGGAAGAGAAATTTTAACACTGGAATAGATTCTGGTAAGGAACTTTATTTTGGAAAAAAGGAAAAGAAAAAAATTGTGGTATCATAATAGATTTTATTTGATTTAGGTATATAATCAGAAGGCTTACGGAAGATTGACCCATTTACAGATTGGTTAGATATACATATATTGTTACGATTCACTAGTTATTTGTTTGTTTTATGGAAATTTTGTAAATAAAAATTGTGCTAAAACTAAATTGCATGAATATTTATAACTGAAGGCAAAACACTGCAATCAAGCAAAAAGCTGCAATCAAGCAAAACGCTGCAATCAAGCAAAACGCTACAATCAAGCAAAAACGCTTCAAATCAAATTTAACGCTACAATCAGTGGGTATCGATCCCCCCTTGTCCCGCTCAATTGTCACTCTTTTTATTTGTTTGTCAACTCGGGCACAAGCAAAATAACACATTTTGCTTGTGTAAAATCAAAGAGCGTAAAATAAGGAGAAATTCCAACTATAATACAGGGAATTGCGGGGAAATTAGATGCTTTTAAGGGGAACGAGATAATTTCCTAATGCGTCATAATTTAATTTAATGTGTTCACTGTTAGCATTTTTTGCCGAAAAACACAAAATTTAACATGAAAAGTGCTAGTAGTCGAAAAAAACGTAATGTAGTGTCTACAAATGAAATAAAATACGCAATAAAATTTTAAAACAATTTGGTGTCTCCACCACACATTAGGTTTAATATTTTTTTTATCAATTAACTTCAAAATCAATCGCAGAGAATATTATTTTACGTGGAGGTTATATAATTCATACACAAAAAATTCCTGTAGGGAAAATGATGAAAGTATACTTATTAAAAATTTGTTTATTAAAATTCGTGGATTTTATCAACTTTTGTATAAATTGTGTACTTCATTGTGTTAATGATGTTGTGTTAGAAGTTGACAACACTCATTTCAAAGAAGAATAATGAAAAAGGAAATTTTACGTCATCACATTTTTCCCCTCACAGTACTCACAGCATCTTTTGTGAGCGCAAACTATTTTCACCCGGTTTTTATTTCCTCGCCCGAGTTCGCTAAAAATATAAGAGAGTCGTAGGAAGGATCGTCTCTCTCTATATGTATACTCTTTGGTAGAAAGGTTAGAATAGCTCGGTGATCATAAAATAAATAAAATTTACGTAAATATTTTAAAATTAAACAAAAGGAACAATTCTTATACAAACAAAATTATCGAAACCGGTTAATTCGAAGTTTATGTTTAATTAGTAAAATTACGAAAATCAATAAAATAAACAACTATGTTACGAGGGATTATAAAATAAAAAAATTATTCCCGATCAACCCTAATCTGAAGACACTTGGTCACTTTCAATTATATGGAGAAAAATAAACAAAACCATACATACAACAATCTTCATATACTCCAATTGTTTTTAAATCTGCACATAAGTTTGATTGTAGCAAAGAGTATACATATAGAGAGAGACGATCCTTCCTACGACTCTCTTATATTTTTAGCGAACTCGGGCGAGCAAATAAAAACCGGGTGAAAATAGTTTGCGCTCACAAAAGATGCTGTGAGTACTGTGAGGGGAAAAATGTGATGACGTAAAATTTGTGTTTGTGTTGAATTATATAACCTCCACGTAAAATAATATTCTCTGCGATTGATTTTGAAGTTAATTGATAAAAAAAATATTAAACCTAATGTGTGGTGGAGACACCAAATTGTTTTAAAATTTTATTGCGTATTTTATTTCATTTGTAGACACTACATTACGTTTTTTTCGATTCCTAGCACTTTTCATGTTAAATTTTGTGTTTTTCGGCAAAAAATGCTAACAGTGAACACATTAAATTAAATTATGACGCATTAGGAAATTATCTCGTTCCCCTTAAAAGCATCTAATTTCCCCGCAATTCCCCTGTATTATAGTTGGAATTTCTCCTTATTTTACGCTCTTTGATTTTACACAAGCAAAATGTGTTATTTTGCTTGTGCCCGAGTTCACAAACAAATAAAAAGAGAGACGATTGAGCGAGACAAGGGGGGATCGATACCCACTGATTCTACGCAGCAGGAATCTCCATCGTCTCCAGGCGCCAGCAGACAGCGAGTAAATGTCAGTGCGAACTTTTATACTATTTTTATTATACACACTAATACACTCACAAATTTAACATAGTTTAAATAAAATTATAATTCAAACTTCATAATTTCCCCTTGGTGTTGATACCAAATGAAATTTTTCAATTTATTTCCCCTCTATAATATAATAATCATTTTTTTTTAATTCAAATCTCTATTTTCTTTTATCCTCACTAATACAAATATATAACTTTATTTCATTCATAAAAAGGAAAATTATATTTAAGTTGTGAAATTAAATTTTACTACAATTATATTGTAGAGTTGCCATCTACCAATTTATTAATTAATTAATGGGAAATTCCACCTTGGAAATTATGATTGAAATTAATAATGAATATTAATAAAATATAACTAAATTTTGATTTTTTTATGAATGGAATAAATTAAATAATTAAATAATTTTAATAATTAATAAAATTTGTAATTTTATTCAAATATTGATTATTCGTACTTTTAGTCACAATTTTTAAATATTTTTTTTTTAACTTAATTCTAAATTATTATAATCTTTATAAATTTTCTAAATTTTTTTATGGTTTTAATAAAATTTATAATTATTTGTTTGTAATTTTAAAATGAAAATTTAAAAATTTTTTTATTTACGAAAAGTGAAGTCCTAGGCAGGTAGATTAGAGTACTTTTTCGGGTTGGCTATAGAAACTATGCGCAATGGCCAACATGGTAGGGTGGGTTTAGACGCCGGTTAGCATGAAGATCTATTGCTAACTAAAATTGACTATCGACAAGTTTAGTTTCTGGGAATATCTCTTTTATTTTGTGTTTTTAGTTTTATAATCTTGCTACCTAAATTAAAATTCTATATCTTCGATTCAATAGTATCAGCGATGGGACAAGAACACACTCCCAACGACGAGCACAGCCGGAACTATTAGGTAGCCCTGTCCCTTAGCTGGTAGCCTGACTGGGCGGGAATCGTTACAATATGGGACCTCATGAACGACATTTTTAATACAGTTTCAGATATAATAATATATGCTACTATATATAGTGCAATATATATTGATATATGGTATCATTTAAACAATATATTACCATATGTGGTGACATTTAAAACATACATTATGATATATGGTGCCATTTCAACAATATATGGTCATATAGGGTACCTTATGAACAACATTTTTAATTTAGTTTCAGATATGATAATATATGCTACCACCCGGTGAAAAATGTCCATATATGAACATTTATGGTTCAACCGTATATGTATGGATCCGAAAAATGAGGTAACATCTAAGTATATGTTCATATATGGACATACACATTTATTAAATATATGCGAATACATTCGAACGTTGCTGTCCTCTATTATATTATAAGGTTGTACTATAGATATAAATTTATGTATGACATTCAAATTAGGCGCTACATATGTTCCTTTTTGTATTCATGGCATTAAATTTAATTCCATATTTATCCATAAGAGCTCCTTTTACAAATATGGAAAAATGTATTCTTCCAAATACGATCATATACAAGTCCCTTTTGCATAAATTGAATAACATGTACTTCCATATTTGTCCATATATGAGTGCCTTTTCCATATATGAAATAACAGATGCCTCCATATGTCTGTATATGAAAGTTTTTTCCATATCTGGAATCACATATACTTCCATATATGTTCATATAAAGTCCATATATGTTCATAAAAAATCCATATTTGTTCATATGTGTCCATACATAAACCATATATGAAAATGTTTGAGCGTATATGAGCATTTTTCACCGGGCATATATAGTACCATATACTTTGATATATCGTATCATTTAAACAACCCGAATAAAAATAGTTACATATAGTCATATATGTGATTAAGTTATATCTGTATAAATATAGAGTTTCATCCGAAGAATGGCCCGATATATTTTTATCAATTGTTTATCAATTTTTATCTAATTGTATCAGTTTAGATTTGACCTGATTACATTATGTGTTAATCAAATGAAATTGTATCCGATTTTTGACATGATACAATTTTATCGGTTTATATGTAAAGGTGTCAGGTTTGATCGTAATTGGTTCAATTTTATATAAATAAAATATAATTGTATCCGACATTTAAGTTCTGAAATACAATTGATAAAACTGAAATTCAATTGATTATTTCTGAAATACAATTGATAAATCCTAAAAACTTGATACAATTGGAAATAGTGTAGAGCGTTAAAAAGATGTAAATAAAATAATTTTTTTTAAAAAATTCAATTTAATAAAAAAATATAACTTCCCGAGTAAAAATAGTTATATAGGAAATTATATAATTTAATATGAATTAATATGTTTATATATAGTCAAGTGTAACACTATATCTTTGCGGATATAATTATGTATAGCTTTGAGTTTTTCAAAAATTTCTTATATGATGTCATATATAGATCAGTATAAATATACATGTCCCCATATATTTTTATATGTGCTATATCTATTTACATATGCTATGACAATTTTAATACATCGTCATATATAATTAAAAATGGCTTTATCGGAAAATATATAAAGTTTTATATAGCTCAATGTTATTATTTTTTTTCTAAGTTGTTTTAGATATGTTTAAGTATAGCCAAAGAGTATACATATAGAGAGAGACGATCCTTCCTACGACTCTCTTATATTTTTAGCGAACTCGGGCGAGGAAATAAAAACCGGGTGAAAATAGTTTGCGCTCACAAAAGATGCTGTGAGTACTGTGAGGGGAAAAATGTGATGACGTAAAATTTCCTTTTTCATTATTCTTCTTTGAAATGAGTGTTGTCAACTTCTAACACAACATCATTAACACAATGAAGTACACAATTTATACAGAAGTTGATAAAATCAAAGAGTATACATATAGAGAGAGACGATCCTTCCTACGACTCTCTTATATTTTTAGCGAACTCGGGCGAGCAAATAAAAACCGGGTGAAAATAGTTTGCGCTCACAAAAGATGCTGTGAGTACTGTGAGGGGAAAAATGTGATGACTTAAAATTTCCTTTTTCATTATTCTTCTTTGAAATGAGTGTTGTCAACTTCTAACACAACATCATTAACACAATGAAGTACACAATTTATACAAAAGTTGATAAAATCCACGAATTTTAATAAACAAATTTTTAATAAGTATACTTTCATCATTTTCCCTACAGGAATTTTTTGTGTATGAATTATATAACCTCCACGTAAAATAATATTCTCTGCGATTGATTTTGAAGTTAATTGATAAAAAAAATATTAAACCTAATGTGTGGTGGAGACACCAAATTGTTTTAAAATTTTATTGCGTATTTTATTTCATTTGTAGACACTACATTACGTTTTTTTCGATTCCTAGCACTTTTCATGTTAAATTTTGTGTTTTTCGGCAAAAAATGCTAACAGTGAACACATTAAATTAAATTATGACGCATTAGGAAATTATCTCGTTCCCCTTAAAAGCATCTAATTTCCCCGCAATTCCCCTGTATTATAGTTGGAATTTCTCCTTATTTTACGCTCTTTGATTTTACACAAGCAAAATGTGTTATTTTGCTTGTGCCCGAGTTCACAAACAAATAAAAAGAGAGACGATTGAGCGAGACAAGGGGGGATCGATACCCACTGATAAAATCCACGAATTTTAATAAACAAATTTTTAATAAGTATACTTTCATCATTTTCCCTACAGGAATTTTTTGTGTATGAATTATATAACCTCCACGTAAAATAATATTCTCTGCGATTGATTTTGAAGTTAATTGATAAAAAAAAATATTAAACCTAATGTGTGGTGGAGACACCAAATTGTTTTAAAATTTTATTGCGTATTTTATTTCATTTGTAGACACTACATTACGTTTTTTTCGACTACTAGCACTTTTCATGTTAAATTTTGTGTTTTTCGGCAAAAAATGCTAACAGTGAACACATTAAATTAAATTATGACGCATTAGGAAATTATCTCGTTCCCCTTAAAAGCATCTAATTTCCCCGCAATTCCCCTGTATTATAGTTGGAATTTCTCCTTATTTTACGCTCTTTGATTTTACACAAGCAAAATGTGTTATTTTGCTTGTGCCCGAGTTGACAAACAAATAAAAAGAGAGACGATTGAGCGGGACAAGGGGGGATCGATACCCACTGGTATAGCGCAATGTAAAAAAAATTCTTTGTTTTTTGAGATATATTTATGTATGATTTCAAAATATAAAAGGCGTACTCATTATAACTCCTAAATTCCTTGTAAACCTTGTATAAATACAAGCCATATTTTTATGTATGGAATTTGAAATTAAACTCATAAACATACCAGGTTTACACAGTTTACGGGTAGAAAAATTATATTGTTTATACGCTGCAGGTCGTAAATATTTTGACGAAATTTGCTACACAGACCTATGTTAGCCCAATAACGCAGCCTATTGATTTTGGTGAACATCGGTCCATGTTTAGACCTAGTGCCCATATAAGGGTCCTACCAAAATTATATTGTTTATACGCTGCAGGTCGTAAATATTTTGACGAAATTTGCTACACAGACCTATGTTAGCCCAATAACGCAGCCTATTGATTTTGGTGAACATCGGTCCATGTTTAGACCTAGTGCCCATATAAGGGTCCTACCAAAATTATACTGTTTATACGCTGCAGGTCGTAAATATTAAGATATTTTGATGATATTTGGTACACAGACCTACGTTGGCCCAATAACGCAGCCTATTGATTTTGGTGAACATCGGTCCATGTTTAGACCTAGTGCCCATATAAGGGTCCCACCAAAATTATATTGTTTATACGCTGCAGGTCGCAAATATTAAGATATTTTTATGAAATTTGGTACATAGACCTATGTTGGCCCAAGGACGAAGCCTATTCATTTTGGTGAACATCGGTGCATGTTTAGAACTAGTGCCCATATAAGGGTCCCCCCAAAATTGGCTTGGTTACAAACTGCAGGTCGCAAATATTAAGATATTTTAATGAAATTTGGTGCGCTGACTCACATTATAGAAAATTTGGACACAAGCCCCATTTTAACCCATTCGAATTTCGGATCCAAACAATACAGCAGACTGGTGTAGGGTATTGTATAGTCGGCATGCCCGACTTTAACCTTTTTACTCGTTTTTATATAGACATATTTTTAAAAATTTTTAAATTAAAACATATTCAGCCTTACTATGAATATTTTTCAAAGGTATATTTTTGTTAAAGTCGACTTTATTTTAAAGCAAAGGTTTTGTTTTAACCGTACTATACAAAATATTTAAAATAGAACTTTTAAAATAATGCCAAACATATACATTCAAAAATTTTGTTTATTTTTTATTGAAAACCAAAACAAAATATTCAAAAATAAAAAGAAAATTTGTAAACAAAATTTGAAAACAATAAATAAATATAAAATAAAAACAAATGGAAACTTCAAATTTAAAACAGAATTTTAAGGTTCATTTTAAATATTTTGTATGGTAAGAAATTTAAAATAATAGTCGACTTTTGTGATTTAAAATCGACTTTTTCTTTTTTATAGTAAAGGTGATTGAATTTAAACAAATTAATTATAAATATTAAAAAAAAAATTAATAGAATAAAAAAAATTAAAAAAACAAATAAAAAAATATTGGTCCCGCCGGGAATCGAACCCGGGACCCTCTGTTTGGAAATGCCAAATGATACCAAAATCGCTTTTTACGATCACTTTTAGAGGAATTACTCTTTAGAAGCAATACTTAAGTGATTTTTTGGATGTGGTTCAGAAGTAATTCTAAAAAAGCTGTAAAAATGTAATAACGGATACTTGGGAAGCAATGAAAGAAGTGATTTTTTGAAGTTGTTCAGAAGTAATTCTAAAAAGGCTGTAAAAATGTAATAACGGATGCTTGGGAAGCAATGAAAGAAGTGATTTTTTTAAGTTGTTAAGAATAACTTCTAAAAAAGCAATAAAAATACACTAACGGATACTTGTGAAGCATTGAATGAAGTAGTGTGTAAACCACTACTTGTAATTTTTTTTCTGGGTGGTAAAATGTATTGCAGAATTCAAAGCCAAGTGGTTGTCGGCGTCGCGAAAAGTCGATGATGCACTCGTGCAAAAGATGATGGCGCGTGTGCGACGAAAAGTCCAATCAGTTGCATATGGAACAAATAATAGCTAATATTTTAATATTTTTATTACCTCTAAACTTCAAAGCAGGGTTTTTTTTTTTTTACTATAGACCAACACTCAGGGGATACCCCCTACTAATGCAAAGCATTGTGTTGATATCAGGAAAATAGGTTATGGGGAGGAGGAAATAGTGAGTAGTGTTTGTGAACTTTAGACTTGAATTTCTCTAGATTGCAAGTATCAGGAAAGACATCTGCGGGGAGTTTATTCCACATACGGGCGGTTCGACTAATGAACGAATTCTCTCTATAATGCATTGTGCGACTAACTGGACAATCGACCACAAACGGATGCGATCTACTGTACAAGCGCGTGTTACGGCCAAAAACACGGGGCATCGGGATAAGTGCACTTATCTCAGCAGAACACCTCCCATGGTAGTAACGATAGAACAGTGGTACACAACCCACATTCCGACGACGCTCCAACGAGTCAATAGAGCTGGATACCCTATTGTCATTAATGAGCGCCGACGCCCTCCTTTGTACACGGTCCAAAAGCTCCAAAATAGACTTTGCAGCCCCTGCCCATATGTGGGAGTTGTATTCCATCTTCGGCCGGATATAGGTGGTATAAATAGTAAGGAAATCAGAAGAAGTGAAGTAGTTCTTACACCGGTTAAGAAAGCCAAGACACTTGAATGCCTCTTTCGACACTTGAATGACGTGATCCTTCCAACGGACATCACACTGTATTCTCATGCCCAGAACATCAAGAGCTTCAGATTCCTCAATATTGGTACCACCCATGTATACAGATGACATTGATGGCTCAGCGGTCCTATGAGTCAGCAAACAACATTGGGTCTTGCGTGGATTAAAATCGACCCTATTCGCGCGACCCCATTCAGAGATCGTAATTAGGTCCTGATTGAGTGTGTCATTCATAATCTGCCTCTTGCCCCCAATCTGTGCAAGGCTTGGCCTATAATCAAAGGAATATTAATGGCAAATGTTGCTGTCATCTGCAAAAGAGTAGATAGGATTGGAAATCTGACAAAGGAAGTCATTCAGAAACATAAGAAAGAGAGAAGGAGAAAGAACAGAGCCTTGTGGTACTCCTGCATTCAACTGAAACTCATTAGATGAGACCCCATTTATAACAACTCTTATAGTGCGATCCCTGAGAAAACTCGATATGAATCGAGAGAAGTCGTCACCGACACCAAAAGCAATAAGCTTTGATACGAGTGCCACACCCGATCAAACGCCTTGGAAATATCCAGCGCAACCACTTTGCTTTCACCAAATCTGTGAATGGACCGACTCCAACGCTCCGAAAGGAACGCCATCAGGTCTCCGGTAGAACGACTTCTACGAAAGCCATACACTAAAAAAAAAAAGTTAGTATAAAAATTAGTAAAACGGTTTCCAATTTTATTATACTAGTATTATACTAATTTTTAGTATAAAGTTGTTTTTTAGTAAAATAATTTGGTATTCTCATTTTACAAATTACAGAATTTTTTACTAATTTGAGTTGCTAAATCTACAAATTTAATTTTACTAAATTTTGAAACCCGATTAGCTAAAATTAGCAAAAAAAATTACTAATCTTTTTTATTTTGGAAGTTTAAATTTTTTTTTTTTTGAAAATATACACAACCTGATAGAAATTTTTGTTGCAATATGATTACATACCAGAAAACCAAGTTGTTTTTAAGCGTTTTTTTCCATTTATAATAAAAATAGATTTGTTCTCTAAATTTTTTTGTTGTTTTTTAATGTTTATATTTCCACGTTTTTTTTTTTTTTTGCTTTTTTCGAATATTTCTTTGCTATAAATACAAATTAGTATGCAATTTTTTCAATATGTATTTTTATCATCCATATTCGTACACTCGGTGAAAAAAAGAGTTATCATATTGATGAAACTGCTTCATAAATCAATCATCGGCAATAAATATGACGAAGCGTTTCATAAAGCAGATGATATTTTTTATACGAAAATTGATGCCAAAACGTCTTTCAAATTAGTTCGTATTAACCGATAATTCGTCTTTAACCAAGTTTAGCTTAAAAGAATTTTACTGTAAATGGTACAATTTCTATTCTAAAGCTGCCTACACACGAAGAAACATTCGTCACAAAATGCCCTTCGTGTATAGCGACCTATAGAAAATCAAGCATGCTGTACAGCATGCTGGAC
This sequence comes from Leucophora obtusa, assembly GCA_949987735.1. Classification (NCBI taxonomy): domain Eukaryota; kingdom Metazoa; phylum Arthropoda; class Insecta; order Diptera; family Anthomyiidae; genus Leucophora; species Leucophora obtusa. The sequence continues at coordinate 255,538,982 of OX465295.1, read as the reverse complement.
GGCTGTATGAATTTGATCATGTAGTGTCTAATTTGACAGCTTGTCAAACATGTTGGACGAAAAACAAACAAAAAATGGTTTTTGGAATACACGGACAAGCATGCTGTAAAACTTTACTTCAAAACCACAAAATCAACACAGCGGATGATAATGACGAAATTATTTTTATTAATTTTTTTCTTGGAATTTCAGTTTTGAATTTCTGTTTTTGCATTTTTTTAGTTTATTTTAGGGATGTGCGATTAATCGATTAATCAAACTTCCTGATTGATCAAAATTCTGATTAATCTATTAATCGATTATTCAATAATTTTGATTAATCAAAAACATAATTAATCGATTAATCAGTTATTTCGATTATTCAAAATAATGATTAATTGATTAATCATGATTTTGATTAATCAAATTTATGAATAATTGAATAATATCTTGTTTTTCTCCATTGACGACGCTTTTTAACGCCAGTTCAAAATAGAGACTTTAAATTTAGGAACGGAGTTGGTCAAGTCTGACCAGTGAGCAAACAACCTTTGTTATTCTCTTTATTTGGAGCTATATAAAGTATCGCCACAAAACAAGGATAAAATTTCCGTATTTTTCTATTTTAAATATTAATTGAAATTATTCAAGTTTTGATTAATCAAAATTCAAATTAATCGATTAATCATAATTCTGATTAATCAAATTTTCAACTAATCAATTAATTGACTAATCAAAGTTCTGATTAATCATACTGTTTGATTAATCGATTAATCGCACATCCCTAGTTTATTTATTAACGTTATCCCTTTCTTGTCACAAAATAACTTATTAAAAATGTAAAATTCTCCAATGTTTGATGATTTTTTTCAATATACGGTAAAGCGGTTTGTCAAACTTGCCGAAAAATCAAAAAATTTTGTTTTTCGTCCAACATGCTTGACAAACCGTCAAATTAGACATTACATGGTCAAATTCATACAGCCGGCCAGCATGCTGTACAGCATACTTGGAAGTCTATATGGCCGCTAATGTATCGTGTTGACATTCGTGTTATCAAAATTTTTTGATATTTTGTGTTTCCTAACTCAATTTTCCATCGTGTGTATCGATGTTACTGTTTTTGCTGTTTTAGTTCATTAAGAGCAGTCGTACTGGGAGGCGCTTTTGTAATTGCGCATTATGGCGACAATTACAAATAATGAAATCTGCATTAATTTTATAAATGAATATAAACAATTAAGAAAAAAATCCTTAAATATAAATTGTAACAAAATATTGACCAGTTTTCCTTTAAACATATATAATATAAACAACTGTAAATTGCACGCGTGCTAACCCGGTGTCTTCAAATGCAATAAATTATATGATATGAATGTCAAAACCATTGCAGCGAAACGTCAAAATGATATCAATTGCAAAGGAGAACACCTGACCATTTTATGTATAAGAAATATCATAGATTTTTTTCGAAAAACAACAAATTTTATGAAACATTAATATTTACCGACAAATAATAAAAAAACTAAACACTTTTCCATTCTTTTTTACCAAATTTTTTGTTGTTTTTCTATTACAAAATTAAAATGAAAACTAAAAGTGACATTTGATCTCTGGCATCACTGGAAGAGCCGATTGCATGTCAGCGATATGATGTTTGTATTAATTTTATTGTGCATAGACTAATAGCGTCAGAAAATTACAATTTTATTAAAAATTTTAAATTATTAAGAAAAACATTAAATTCTGTAATAAAATTAATAAGAAAGGGATACAAATTTTCTATGACAAAAAAAAAATAACGAAATAAACGATTGAACCAAAGAGTATACATATAGAGAGAGACGATCCTTCCTATGACTCTCTTATATTTTTAGCGAACTCGGGCGAGCAAATAAAAACCGGGTGAAAATAGTTTGCGCTCACAAAAGATGCTGTGAGTACTGTGAGGGGAAAAATGTGATGACGTAAAATTTCCTTTTTCATTATTCTTCTTTGAAATGAGTGTTGTCAACTTCTAACACAACATCATTAACACAATGAAGTACACAATTTATACAAAAGTTGATAAAATCCACGAATTTTAATAAACAAATTTTTAATAAGTATACTTTCATCATTTTCCCTACAGGAATTTTTTGTGTATGAATTATATAACCTCCACGTAAAATAATATTCTCTGCGATTGATTTTGAAGTTAATTGATAAAAAAAAATATTAAACCTAATGTGTGGTGGAGACACCAAATTGTTTTAAAATTTTATTGCGTATTTTATTTCATTTGTAGACACTACATTACGTTTTTTTCGATTCCTAGCACTTTTCATGTTAAATTTTGTGTTTTTCGGCAAAAAATGCTAACAGTGAACACATTAAATTAAATTATGACGCATTAGGAAATTATCTCGTTCCCCTTAAAAGCATCTAATTTCCCCGCAATTCCCCTGTATTATAGTTGGAATTTCTCCTTATTTTACGCTCTTTGATTTTACACAAGCAAAATGTGTTATTTTGCTTGTGCCCGAGTTCACAAACAAATAAAAAGAGAGACGATTGAGCGAGACAAGGGGGGATCGATACCCACTGATTGAACGAAAAGAACGAATAATGGTGAACGATGTCATATCGTTCAATGAACTGAACCGTTCAAATGAACTAGTTCGTTCATGAACGACACAACTCTAACCACGAGGTTTTTCAACAAAAACATTCGGTAGTGTTTTGATAGTTAAAAAATTAAAGTGAATTAAAATAATAACTTGTAAAAATCAATAACAATGGTACATATTGGAGCAGTACATGGTGGTCATCCTGGGGTACTTGCTCCACAACATATGCCCACCGCACCCAGTGGTCCTAATACTCTTCAAACATCATCTTCGACCGGAACAACATCCTCATCTTCAAATAAATCGTCTTTATCCGTAAAACCCAATTATACTTTAAAGTTTACTTTGGCTGGTCATACCAAGGCAGTATCAGCTGTTTTTACCCAATGGGGAATGGTTGGCGAGTTCATATGAGTACCAGAAGTGGGAAAAGAAATAATTTCGAAATTTTATGAATTGACCTGTCTCGGCTGTTCATTTTAATCGTGATGGTTCGTTAATTGTCTCTTCTAGCTATGTTGGCTTATGTCGTATTTGGGATACAGCCAGTGGTCAGTGTTTGAAGACTTTAATAGATGATGGCAAGTATATATTGGCGGCTACTAATATAATACTTTGAAATTATGGGACTATTCAAAAGGAAAATGTTTAAAAACCTACACTGGACATAAAAATGAAAAATATTGTATTTTTGCAAATTTTTCAGTAACTGGAGGAAATGTTAGTTAAAGGCAAGAATTTTTTTTTATCTATAAATTTTTTTTAAATGTTTGTAATATTTTTTTATGGGTTGTTTCCAGCAGTTAATATGGTTTACATCTGGAATCTACAATCGAAAGAGGTGGTCCAGAAATGACAGGGTCACACCGACACTGTGTTGTATACTGCTTGTCATCCAACAGAGAATATTATTGCTTCGGCGGCTTTGGAAAATGACAAAACCATAAAATTATGGAAAAGCGATACATAATTTTACAATTACATATGGTTATCCCAATATTAGTACCATACGTAAATTGGTATTTAAAAAGGTTTTGCTCGTATCAATGGCAAAAAATCACCCATTATTTGTTTGGAAGATATTATTCATAAGATATTTACAGTGGGTACAAAGGTTCAAGCTGTTAGTGAATTTATGTGTGCATTTTTAGTAAGTTTATTGTCTTTATATTAATTTATATGTATCAAAAATTAACTTCCTTTTTTTTATCTACAGTTTTGTAGCCCACGTGTAGCTTGGAAGAATAAAGTGTCGGTATCCTTTAAGCGTGGAGGCGAATACGGCGATCGTGGTAACGGTATCAATGATTTAATAGCACGCAAGTTTATAAATATATTTTTGTAAAATTTGACACTGTTACTTATAAACTAGAAAGTATTTTAGGGGCTTTGACATGTCTTTTTCATATTTATGTGCTTTTTTATTTTAAATATCCGATTGAATGTAAACATGTATGGCTCTTCAATCACATTTTTTTGGAATCAATTTTCCTAAAGACAAGTTATCAACAGCAATCCTTAGCCTGACAAACTTATCTAAAAAATATAAATGAAGAGAAAAATTTATAAATTTTACTCCTATATTAGTTAATTTGATAATTTCACATTTTAAGTCGTTTAAAACATGTAATTTTTCGCTGTTTTCGCATCAATTTATTAATTAAAGGAAATAACAATTGCCTACTTTTGTTAACTTTGAAACTCTTAATTTCTAATTATAATCTTTACATCTGAGTTTCATACTGAAGTCTTTAACTTAACTATTAAACAAAAGAAAATGCCAAGAAATTTGTGTACGAAACAACACAAAATTATGGATTAATAAAACTAAACTGAAAAACCTACACGGTGGTTTTCATACTGAAGGTTTTTGAGTTAAGCATCAGTTATTTAATTTGTTATTTCGTATACAATTTTTTACATTTTATCTTTCAATATCGTTAAGTTCAAGTTAACTTTAAATATGAAACCGAGCGTAATAGATAAATAATAAAATGTACCTACATTAATTTGGAATAAATGTGGGAATTTTTTTTATACTTTTAAAAGTGAATACTTATAAAAATTTGCATTAAATGAATGTGTGACTTTCTTTTAAATACGTATATATATTAATAAAAGAAATAAATTTTACTATTCGTAAGCATTTTTTATGGATTTTATTTTAGATTTTTTGGAAATAAAATACAGTATGCATACTAATATTTAGTATAAGTACTATTTTATTTCCATTTTAAATTTACAGAAATTTTACTAATATATAGTAAAATTACTAATTTTTGCTTCTAAATGAATTTCACTAATATTTAGTAAGAAATTTGGCTAATTTTAGCAAATTGATTTCCATTATGAATATACTAAAATTATACTAAATTTTAGTAATTATTACAAATTTTTTCCACAACTTTGACTTTACTAATAATTACAGACACATTTTGCTAAAATTAGCTAATCGGTCTGCTGGCCTAATATTAGTTAATTTTTCTGTAATATTACAGTTTTTTCTGTAACTTTTACAGACTTTTTTATTTGAGTGTACTGTCGATCATTAAGAAGCAAATTGGACTCAAGATAATTAACAAGATGGTAGTTAACCATGCTCTCCATGACCTTCGAGAGCGCAGAGCAGATTGCGATTGGGCGGTAATTATCAGGGTTAGTAGCCGCACCTTTTCTGGGGATTGGCTGGACATGGGCAACCTTCCAACACGATGGAAAGATACCCATGCGGTATGACGTGCTAAAGAGGGTTGCCAATGGACGCGATAGCGTCGAAGAGCACTGTTTCAGTACCAGCGCTGGTATACCATCCAGGCCCGTTGACTTATTTACGTCGAGATTCGCAAGAACCCTTTTAACTGCTCGAGGACGAAAGAATATCTTGGGCATAGTATGTGATACCCTTTCGAGCAAGGGCGGTGGTTGATCGCTTTCCGGCAGAAACGAATTTTCCGCGAACAGTTCAGCCAGCAGGTTGGCTTTATCAACCGGGTCAGTGAATATTAGGTCATGAGTTGGGATAGAGGAACTAGCATTATCCTTTACTCTTTTAACGAATGACCAAAAGGTCTTACTGCCCCTTGGAGTAGCAAGAACTTTGGCACGCAGACGCTGTTCGTGCAGAAACTTTTCACGTCTTAGTACTTTCGCACACACAGATCTCGCCTGTTTACGCAGCATGTCAGTATTGGTGTTCTTATTCGCACGCCAATTACTGAAAGCTTCCTCTCTGGATCTGACTGCCTTTCTGCACGTCTGGTTAAACCAACACTTGTGTTTTGATTTAGCCGAAATGTACTTTGAAGGAATAAAAAATTTCGTTCCAAGCAAAATCACGCGTTCTACCATTTTCGCAGCAGCATCAATATCGTCATCCAAGAAACATAGTTTCCAGTTGAATTGCCGATAAAAATCGTTAAGTTCGACCCAACGAGCCTTTTCATAAATTAGAACAGAGCGTTTCGTGGCTGCCTGTGAAGCACTATGAAGCCCGGAATATGAAGAGAATGCGGAAACGGTACAGTGATCCGAGTTACCGATAGGTGCAAACGATCTTACTTCATACTTTTCAGGGTGCGAAGTGAGAAAAAGATCGAGGGTATTCTGAGATTGCCCTTCAACACACGGAATGTGTGTTGGCTCATTCACCAACTGCACCAAGTGATTGTGTGCGGCGAAAAGTTCGACATAAGTGCCAACGGAAGTCGTCCCGCTCGAATGGCGAAGCCATGAAGAGTTGTGAATATTGAAATCACCAGCAACCACGACTTCACTATTCGGACAACTCTCCAGGATTTCCGAAATGGAGGCGGAAAGAGAATCAAAACAATTGAATGTCTTGCCTGCTTCCATGTTTGGGCTTCTATAAAGAAACCCGAAATGCAAGATGTGTGTCCTGATCTTGAATTTAACCCAAAGAGAGTTAAATTCGTCATCATGCGTGGTAAATTGTTGCTGCCACTGGTACACAACATCATTGCGAACGTATACCGCAAGGCCCCTATGAGAAATAAAAAGCGATAGAAGGTGATATCCAGGTACATGAAAATCCTGTGGATCAGCATCTTCATTCACCTGGGTCTCACATAAGGCTAAAACATCCGGTCGGTGTAAACGAATGTGGGCATATACAGAGAAATAATTCGCCCTTAGTCCCCGTATATTGCAGAAATCAATTCTGAACTTACCTGACATTACAAAATAAATGAAAATTCAAGTCTATATCCGAGCAGTAGTACAAGAACCAAGTAGTCGTTATATTGCTGAATCGGTTAAAAAGTGATCAGTGTTATACCTTCATCACTAATTAACCCAACAATAAAACTAATACCAAGCACTTGTACACCACAAAAAACTAAAAAAAAAGGAAAGGAAAAAAATATAACAACAATGATCACAGCAAAAGAGTGCATAAAAGCCCTTTGCTTGGTCATTGTAAACAGAAAAAAAAAGTTTAAAAAAACTGGTCGCAGCAGCAGTAACTGGTCGCAGCAGCAGTCATAATGACATCGTTGTTATTGCCATCAATTGCACATTAATGTATGTACCCGGTGAAAAATGTTCGTATATGTTCATATATGGTTTACACATATATGAAGAAATTCAAAAAATGAGGTAACACCTAAGTATATGTTCATATATGGACATATATGAACAAATACATTTATTAAATATATGCGAATACATGCGAACGTTGCTGTCCTTTATTATAAGGTTGTACGATAGATATAAATTTATGTATGATATTCAAATTAGGCGCTACATATGTTCCTTTTTTTATTCATGGCATTAAATATAATTCCATATTTATCCAAATATGAGTTCCTTTTACATATATGGAAAAATGTATTCTTCGAAATATGTTCATATGCAAGTCCCTTTTGCATAAATTGAATAACATATATTTTCATATTTGTCCATATATGAGTGCCATTTGCATATATGAAATAACAGATGCTTCCATATATGTCTGTATATGAAATTTTTTCCATATATGGAATCACATATACTTCCATATATGTTCATATAAAATCCATATATGTTCATAAAAAATCCATATTGGTTCATATGTGTCCATACATAAACCATATATGAACATGTTTGAGCATATATGAACATTTTTCACCGGGTATGTATGTTGTGGTTCTGTTTTTTTCTATTGCACTTTAAGGCACCCAGGAAAATTTTTTACAATCGGTAGCCAATCACACCCATTCTACAACTGGTTCCACTGCAACTGATTCCATGGAACTGGTTCCGGAACCAGTTCCTGGGATCCTATATGGAAGGTGTGGGTGACGTAGAATCAGTTCCAGAACTAGTTCCAGCACAGATTCTAGAGCAACCGGTTACACTTTGGAGCCATAGAAGGGGTTGCTTTTGGGACAATTTCAAATAAAAAGAATCGGTGTTAGAATCGACAGTAGAAGGGGTTGTGAATGAAAAGTAGCTATTGCACAACCGATTCTTTGGAACAGAAAATTTTCCTGCCCGGTTAAAAAAGTTCATATATGATCATATATATTTTTTATATGATCATATATGGTCATCCATATTCGTACATACTAGAAAAATGAACCTACATCTCCATATATGGGCAAATATGGTCATACATGTTCATATATTACTTTGTACGGTCGTCCATATACAGTATGTTTATATTTTATATGTATTATCATCTATTTTGTTAGGAAATTTCGTATTTTGAAAACTGTTGTGACAAATTTTTGTTAAAAAAAACTTGAAAACACAATAATACATTTTATTTGTTCAATGTCTTGATTTGGAAACCGCCAACAAATTTGTTCACAACAAAACTAAATTAGTATTAGAATATATAATTCCCTTTAATGTTTCGTACGATTTCAAAATAATTAAAATATAAGATAATAAGATAATATAATTAAACATGTTATACACGTTGGAAATTATATTTGTAAAATAATAAATATATACAATGCAGTTACATAATTAACATTCTTGCTTTTGAAAATAAAATATTTTGGTTTGAAATGCAACAAAAAATATTTTGTTTTAATTCAATAAAGACAAATTTTTCATAATCAACTTAGAATATGCTGAAAAAATCGTTTTCGGTTTAATTAAACAAAGTTTAGCTTACATACCAAAAACTCCGTCTTAATATAACGAATGTAGAAAATAGAAATAATTTATAATCATATATGAACGCATACACATATCAGAATATGCTGACATAAATAGGAGTATTCATATCTACTTCCATGTATGTACATTAGAGTTGCCAAAAAAAAACATGAAAGTTGGAATTCGCGGTGTCTACAATGTTGCCCCTATTGCTTAATGTCTAAAAACTCTCTGTGCAAAGTTTAAGCCAAATCCGCTTTTATACTGGCCAGAAAAATTTATCTTTTAATAAATTTTAATTTGTCTCTAGAGTAATTTATACAAAAAGTAGGGTTGACTTTGAATTATTTCTGAATTATTTTTCTTTTTTTATTCTATATTCTTAATTAATGTGCAGAAAAGGAATATGAAATCAAAACTTAAAAAAATTAGGTAACTTTTAAACAGTTCGCAGTTTTTTTTTTTGTTTTTTTAAATTGTACAAAAAATACATATTTTGGCTAAAATTGCCAAATTTCCTAAAAATATGAAAGTGAAAATCCCACTGGTCGTGCATGATATGCACAAATTTCGCAAATTTGATCTTTATTTTAACAAAGAATATGAATCTGCAATCGAAATTTGAAAAAAATTTGTAGTTTATAAATTATTCGCGGTTTTTTGAAAATAAAAAAATAAACTCATGTTTTTCGATATATTTTCCTACATGAGTTCCTTTTGCATATATGAAATTACATGTACTTCCAAATTGATCCATATGAGTGGTTTTTGCATAGCATGGTATCAGATATACTTTCATATATGGCCATGCATAAGTGATTTTTGCAGATATGGAATCACATATACTTCCATATATATCCATATATGTCATTTTTGTGTATATCAAATGACATATACTTCCATATTTGAATGCTGTTTGCATATATGGGAAGTCATATACATACATATATGCTCGTACATGAGTCATTTTCGGATGTATGGAGTCGTATATACTTTTATATTTGTCCATATATGACTGCCTTTTGAATATATGAAATTACATATATTTCCAAATATGTCCATACAGGAAACATATATGGCCATATTTGTACATACATGCAGCCATATATGATCATATTTGATCATATATGAACTTTTTTAACCGGGTGGGTAATATATATATATATATATATATAATGGTATTTTAGCAGGCAATACCGCTGAAATACCATTATCGATTCAAAACCCTTTAAACTGACTATCGTTACCCCTAAAATGCCGTTACCAAAATAACCGAAATACCGTTATCCTTAAAATACCTTTACCTAAATAACTGAAACACCCCAGGAAAATTTTCTGTTCCCAAGAATCGGTTGTACAATAGCTACTTTTCATTCACAACCCCTTCTACTGTCGATTCTAACACCGATTCTTTTTGTTTGAAATTGTCCCAAAAGCAACCCCTTCTATAGCTCCAAAGTAGAATCGGTTGCTCTAGAATGAGTTCTGGAACTAGTTCTGGAATTGATTCTACGTCACCCACACCTTCCATATAGGATCCCAGCAACTGGTTCCGGAACCAGTTCCATGGAATCGGTTGCAGTGGAACCAGTTGTAGAATGGGTGTGGTTGGCTACCGATTGTAAAAAATTTTCCTGGGACAGTTATCCTTAAAATACCGATACCGAAATAAATGAAATAGCGATACCCTTAAAATACCGTTACCGAAATAAATGTAATACCATTACTCCTAAAATACCGTTACCGTTATTTTTAATTTTCTGCTTTTGGTAATTGCACGTGGTTATTGAGTACCCAGGAAAATTTTCTGTTCCAAAGAATCAGTTGTACAATAGCTACTTTTCATTCACAACCCCTTCTACTGTCGATTCTAACACCGATTCTTTTTGTTTGAAATTGTCCCAAAAGCAACCCCTTCTATGGCTCCAAAGTGGAACCGGTTGCTCTAGAATCAGTTCTGGAACTAGTTCTGGAACTGATTCTACGTCACCCACACCTTCCATATAGGATCCCAGGAACTTGTTCCGGAACCAGTTCCATGGAATCGGTTGCACTGGAACCAGTTGTAGAATGGGTGTGGTTGGCTACCGATTGTAAAAAATTTTCCTGGGTACTTTTCATTCACAACCCCTTCTACTGTCGATTCTAACACCGATTCTTTTTGTTTGAAATTGTCCCAAAAGCAACCCCTTCTATGGCTCCAAAGTAGAACCGGTTGCTCTAGAATCAGTTCTGGAACTAGTTCTGGAACTGATTCTATGTCACCCACACCTTCCATATAGGATCCCAGGAACTGGTTCCGGAACCAGTTCCATGGAATCGGTTGCAGTGGAACCAGTTGTAGAATGGGTGTGGTTGGCTACCGATTGTAAAAAATTTTCCTGGGTATTTTTCGTACTTGAAATTGGTAAATTGGTTCTGTTTTTAATCTCGTTTGTTTTATGTAAAAAAAAATTCCGGGATGCATCGAAATAACTGACTACCATTAACCTTAAAATACCGTTAGCGAAATAACTGAAAAAACCGTTATCCCTAAAATACCGTTACCGAAATAACTAAAAAACCGTTATCCTTAAAATACCGATAACGAAATAAATGAAATAACGTTACCCTTAAAATGGCGTTACCGAAATAATCGGTTACTATCCATGCTTCAAAGTATTCGAATAAAAAAAATTTATTTCAAAGCCATCTAGTTTTTTTCTGGTATTAATTTCTAAGTGTCGCAGTTTTGGTGTGTTCACCCTTTATCTTTACACATTTCAAACAGCTTTTCACAAATCGAACACAAACATTTTTTCTAAGTTGGACAGGACAACGTCTGTGGGGTCAGCTAATTTAAATATAAAAGTCCAAATACCCGAGTAAAAAAAATTGATCTCGCGCGATATCTAGTCATATCCAATTTGATATTGTTTAAGATCTGCTGTAATATCTAGCTGATCCAATTAGATCTCAAAATTGGGTGTATCCAATGATATCGTATTAGATCCCATTGTATATATGGGGATAAACTAAGATCAAGTTATATCTCAAAATTGGGAGGTCCAATGATATCTTAGGGGATAAACCTAGATCTAATTTGATCCGAAAAATGGCGGATCGAATTACATCCAGTTATATATTTGTGGATAAACTTAGATCTAATTTGATCCGAAAAATAACGAATCGAATTAGATAGAGCTATATATTTGTGGATAAACTTAGATCTAATTTGATCTCAATTTTGGCAGATCGAATTAGATCTAGCAATATATTTGTGGATAAACTTAGATCTAATTTGATCCGAAAAAGTGGCAGATCGAATTAGATCCAGCAATATATTTGGGGATAAACTTAGATCTAAATTGATCCGAAAAATGGCACATCGAATTAGATCCAGCAATATATTTGTGGATAAACTTAGATCTAATTTGATCCGAAAAATGGTAGATCGAATTAGATCCAGCAATATATTTGGGGATTAAGTATGATCTAAATATATCCCAAAAATGACAGATCAAAAATTAGATCCAGTAATATATTTCGGGATTGCGTAAGATCTTAACTTTTCCGATAAATTGCAGATCGAATTAAATCCAGTTATATATTTGGGGATTTGGTAAGATCTTAATTTATCCCATAAATTGCAGATCGAATTAGATCTAGCAATTTATTTCCGTATTAAAATGGCAGATCGAATTAGAAATAGCAATATATTTGGGGATTGACATCTAAAAGAAAAATGACAGATAAAATTAGATCCCGCATTATATTTGGGTGCTACGTAAAATCTCCATTTATTTGGGATTAAATAAAATCCCAGACAGATATTGACAACAGTTCAAAAAATAATACACTGGCAGAGCACTGATTTTATAAAAATTACAATATTTTATTAAAATAAGGTTTAAACTCAGAAGGTCTCGAGTTCGATACCGTTCACGGCTATGCATTTTTTTTATAAAAAGATTTTCTTTTTATAAAATTATAATTTTATTTTCTATAAATGTTTTTATAAAATTATATTTTTTTTATTAAATTGAATTTAAAAAAAAATAATTTTATTTGCATCTTTTTAACGCTCTACACTAATTACAATTGTATCAATTGTTTTTAAGATTTATCAATTGTATTTCAGAAATAATCAATTGAATTTCAGTTTTATCAGTTGTATTTCAGAACTTATCAATTATTTTTCAGTATTTCAGAACTATTCAATTGAATTTCAGTTTTATCAATTGTTTTTCAGAAATTATTAATTGTATTTCCGAAATTCACAACTGTATTTCAGAAATTATCAAACTGTATTCCAGAAACTATCAATTGTATTTCAGAAATTATGAAATGTAATTTAGAAATTTTTCTCTATTAACTATGATAAACAATCAACAAGTTCTGATTTTGAAATACATTCCATAATTTCTGAAATACATTTAAAATTTCTGAAATACAATTAATAGCTTCCGAAATACAGTTAATATTGTAGTTGCTGATGAGTTACCATATATGACCATTAGGCCGGGTCGATTTGTGGGGAGGCAAAAAAATCGCCCATGGCTCAGGGAAAATCGTATTCAAAAATAGAATCAAAATAAGAAACTTTGCCGAAGGAACCATACCTCTAAAACGAATTCTACTACCCCCCAACTGTTGACTTTTGTCCCGTAGGGTCAAGTTTTGAAAAATCACACTTTGACCCATTTAGAGTGCCCCAATCGAGTCCAAATGTATGACCGACCCCCACTAACTTTGGAGGGCCGATCCACCCATGCCAGTGGCACACCCCCTGGAACTCCCCTGGGGGGTTCCCCATACAAACATTTTAAAAAATCACCATTTTTGGCACTTTATTTTATTATTTTTTATTTATTTTATTTATTTTTATTTATTTTTTCTCCTTAGAAATTTATTTAGTCAGAACATATGTAAATGAAAAAATTAATTTAACTTAGTAATAGAAAAGAAAAAATAAAAAATTACTGTTTGAAGTCTTTTTTGCTTTCAAGTCTGGGCAATTTCGCACGGCTCTCTAATGTCGTCGCCATAACAGCCTCTACATTTTCCGGTATAACTCGTTTGGAAACGCTAGCTAGCAATTGAACGTGTCGTTCTGTTTCTTGTATGTGTGATGGAATTTTTGGATCATTAAACGGTGGATCATCTTGATTTAAATATTCTTTCAAAGTATCGTATGGAATGCTTCGCGTGAATGGTGGTTCAAATACGTCATTTATGTCATTCATATTGATCATTTCCGTGTAACTTGTGCAATAAAAGTTTATATCTGGTTTTTTATAAGCTCTAAGTCCCGTTGGGTCGTCAACATCGGTTCGATAGCGTAGAATTATCTTGATAGCACAGTCGCGCTTTTCTTTGCTATCATCAAACAACATTGATTGCAAGATATTTTCCGAATGCGCATAATATGAATTATCTGTAATTACTTTATTAACAATTTTGCGTAAACGAGGTTCTAGAAATCTTGACCAACTAATGAATTTGAAAAATAATCTACTACCGTACACGACAGAGCTGTAATACTTGATATTGAAGTACATTGGCACATAACATGTAATTATAAATTCAACCAGTATTCTTAAATTTGCATCTGGATTTTCCGTTGTCACATATAATCGTAATAGTCTAGCGGCCTTGGTGAGCCACCGAGAATGTACAATTTTCCCTGGTTTGATGTTTGCCAGATCCACTGAAACCACGCCGCTAGAAATTGCATGGGCCATGTCGTATAAGTACTTGGAATCGGTGGAAAATTCAATTTTTTCTGGAGCAGGGGGCATATTTTTCAACTCAATTTTCTGAAAGCCGTCCACCACCTGAAAATATATAAAAATAAAACAATTAAAAACGGTTGACAATTATAATAAATGAGTGATAGCAATAACTTACCGGAAGAGTTTCACAAGTTTCGATTTGACGGCTCAATTATCCGGTTGCCGATCTTGGTCCAGTGCTGGTTGATTTATCCAAAGCTTCAAACAAATGCCGAAACGGAAGTTCGTTGAAGTGTAGAAGGCAAACGAACCAATGCAATGGTCTTTTTAACAGCAATTCGAATCGTCGTATAATTCCACCGTTTGGGCCAGTGTTTGTTGGCTCACCGTCAGTGCATATGCCAATTAATGCATCCAGTGATATATTTTTATCGTTGAAAAAATCATTTAATTTGGTTGTTTTGTATTCATCGGTTTCATGTTCCAGTCTTACGTAACCAATCAATTCAGAATTTGGTTCTCTCAAAATAACAAGATGAGGTTCTTTTACCATTCTAGTATGATACTTCTCATCAATTGTATCTCTCGTTAAAGTATCATCTTTTCTGCCATCGAATGAAAATGCTAACAAATTGGTATCATCTAACCGTTTGCGAAGCACTTCTTGTCTGCATTTCTCCTTTTCTCGGCGAACTTTCGATTTATCCATGATGAGAGGTTTGCCATGGATATCTTTCATTTTAAAATCTTGGAAAAGAGCTGTTCCCATTACTCTATCAGGCACGCCAAATCTGTCACATACCAAGGCAAAGTTAAAACAATCGTATCTCTGTGTGTATTGTGAACTTGTGCTTATATCCAAATCTTCTTGAACCGGTGGCGGTGCGTATGTTGAATCATCGGGATCTTGGTATGTTGGCATTGATGACATAGACGTTGCTCCTTGCTCTTCAATTTCCATCGCAAATCCATCCATTGTTAGACTTCTCTGATTATGTTGATCGTGCATAAACTCTTTGAGGCGTTCGGGAACCAAACCGCATGCACATGGAGCTGCCTTCAAATCGCATTTACATGTTCCAATGAAAAAAATTGTTTCCAGAGATTTTACATACTCTGTAAATTGTTGGGGTTTGTTTCTTCTCTTGATTTGCTCTTGATATTTGTCAAGCAATCTATTCAATTTATTACATACACTTTTTTTCAGCATTATTTCCATACCAAGTTTTTCCCAAATTCCAATCAACTTATCTTGTACTTGAATAGTGAATGCTTTATAGGACAACTTTTTTTGTTCGCTCAAGTAAAAATAATATCTCAAGATATCCAGATGGGTTGGTAAATTAAGATCAGTCAAATCAGTTAACACACCAAAAACAGTAACATCATGCCTGGGTATATGACTCATTGGGTTTTCGATAGTTGTTGATGTTGTTATTGCTTCATCTTGCGGTGTAGAGTATGGTGGATTCATTGTAAACTTCTTGATTTGGAATGATTTTTTTTAAAATATTTTTTTATCTCAAATTAGCACTTCACACTTCGAGTTCTTCACAACGACTTAATGCATTCACAAAAACTGTTGCGTTATATATGGTCTAGGAGACGAGGTAATAAGAATGAAATGGTAATTTCAATTCTACCTGTAACCGATTTTGTTGTCAAAACTGCCCATAAAGTACTTCCATGTAAATTAAACGTTAATCTGACTACAAATTCTGTTAAGCAAGTGCGCCTTTTATTACTTCTGGAAAATCCTTTATGATAATTTTATGCTCAATTCTACCTGTAACCGATTTTGTTGTCAAAACTGCCCATAAAGTACTTACATGTAAATTAAACGTTAATCTGACCACAAATTCTGTTAAGCAAGTGCGCCTTTTATTACTTCTGGAAAATCCTTTATGATAATTTTATGCTCAATTCTACCTGTAACCGATTTAGCTTAAGTAAGTTTACGACATGCAGCTGTGTCTTGTGGTGGTTTAAAAAACCCACACAACCTATTTTACGACCTGCAACAGAACGACACGTTCAATTGCTAGCTAGCGTTTCCAAACGAGTTATACCGGAAAATGTAGAGGCTGTTATGGTGACGACATTAGAGAGCCGTGCGAAATTGCCCAGACTTGAAAGCAAAAAAGACTTCAAACAGTAATTTTTTTTATTTTCTTTTCTATTACTAAGTTAAATTAATTTTTTCATTTACATATGTTCTGACTAAATAAATTTCTAAAGAGAAAAAATAAATAAAATAATAAAAATAAATAAAATAAATAAAAAATAATAAAATAAAGTGCCAAAAATGGTGATTTTTTAAAATGTTTGTATGGGGAACCCCCAAGGGAGTTCCAGGGGGTGTGCCACTGGCATGGGTGGATCGGCCCACCAAAGTTAGTGCGGGTCGGTCATACATTTGGACTCGATTGGGGCACTCTAAATGGGTCAAAGTGGGATTTTTCAAAACTTGACCCTACGGGACAAAAGTCAACAGTTGGGGGGTAGTAGAATTCGTTTTATGTATGGTTGGTTCCTTCGGCAAAGTTTCTTATTTTGATCCCTAGAATACGATTTTCACTGAGCCATGGGCGATTATTAAATCGACCCGCCCTAATGACCATATATTGTTTAAATGGCACCATATATGACAATATATTGTTGAAATGGCACCATATATGGTATGTTCCCTATTAAAAAAAAACAATATGGAGCTCTATATGGTAATATATAACTTAGAGTCATCCATGAACCATTTGATCCGAAAAATGGCCCGATAAAATTGTATCAGTTGTTTATCAGTTTTTATCTAATTGCATCATTTTAGATCTGACCTGATTAAATTATGTGTTAATCAGATGAAATTGTATCAGATTTTTGACCTGATACAATTTTATTGGTTTATATCACATGGTATCAGTTTAAGTACAAATAGATATATTTGTATACAAAATTATATAGTTATATCCCAATTTTTGCCTGATATCAGTTTAAAACTTTGATACAATTGTATAAGGTAAATGTCGGATACAATTATATTTTATTTATATAAAATTGAACCAATTACGATCAAACCGATAAAATTGTATCAGGTCAAAAACACATAATTTATTAAACACATAATTTAATCAGGTCAGATCTAAACTGACACATTTAGATAAAAATTGATAAACAATTGATAAAAATATATCGGGCCATTCTTCGGCTGAAACTGTATATTTATACAGATATAACTTAATCACATATACGACTATATGTAACTCTTTTTACTCGGGTTGTTTAAATGATACGATATATCAAAATATATGGTACTATATATGATAGCATATATTATCATAACTGGAACTGTATTAAAAATGTTGTTCATAAGGTACCATATATGAGCATATATTGTTGAAATGGCACCATATATGATAATATATGGTTTAAATGGCACCATATATAGTAATATATTACTTAAATAACACCATATATAAATATATATGGCACTATATATAGAATCATATATTATCATATCTGGAACTGTATTAAAAGTTTTGATCATGAGGTACCATATATGGCCATATATTGTTTAAATGGCACCATATATAATAATATATGGTTTAAATGGCACCATATATGCTAATATATTGCTTAAATAACACCACCCGAGAAAAAAAATTGATCTCGCGCAATATCTAATTATATCCAATTTGATATTGTTTAAGATCTGCTGTAATATCTAGCTGATCCAATTAGATCTCATAATTGGGTGTATCCAATCATATCGTATTAGATCCCATTGTATATATGGGGATAAACTAAGATCAAGTTATATCTCAAAATTGGGAGGTCCAGTGATATCTTTGGGGATAAACCTAGATCTATTTTGATCCGAAAATTTGCGGATCCAGCTATATATTTGCGGATATTTTTAGATCTAATTTGATCCGAAAAATGGCGGATCCAATTAGATCCAGCTATATATTTGGGGATAAACTTAGATCTAATTTGATCTCAATTTTGGCAGATCAAATTAGATCCAGCAATATATTTGTGGATAAACGTAGATCTAATTTGATCCGAAAAAGTGGCAGATCAAATTAGATCTAGCTATATATTTGGGGATAAACTTAGATCTAATTTGATCCGAAAAATGGCACATCGAATTAGATCAAGCAATATATTTGTGGATAAACTTAGATATAAATTGATCTGAAAAATGGCAGATCAAATTAGATCCAGCAATATATTTGGGGATAAATTTGGATCTAAATTTATCAGAAAAATGGCAGATCGAATTAGATCTAGCAATTTATTTCGGTATTAAATTGGCAGATCGAATTAGATCCAGCAATATATTTGTGGATAAACTTGGATATAAATTGAATAGAAAATTGGCAGATCAAATTAGATCCAGCAATATATTTGGGGATAAACTTGGATCTAAATTTATCAGAAAAATGGCAGATCGAATTAGATCCAGCAATTTATTTCGGTATTAAAATGGCAGATCGAATTAGAAACAGCAATATATTTGGGGATTGACATCTAAAAGTATCCATAAAAATGACAGATAAAATTAGATGCCGCATTATATTTGGGTACTACGTAAGATCTCCATTTATTTGGGATTAAATAAGATCCCAGACACATATTGCCAACTGTTCAAAAAATAATAGACTGGCAGAGCATAAAAATTACAATATTTTGTTAAAATAAGGTTTAAACTCAGAAGGGCTCGAGTTCAATATGCATTTCTTTTACAAAATGAATTTCTTTTTATAAAATTAAATTTTTTTTTCTATAAATTTTTTTATAAAATTATATTTTTATTAAATTGAAATCTTTGAATAAAATAATTTGATTTACATCTTTTTGACGCTCTACACCATTTCCAATTGTATTAATTGTTTTAAAATTTATCAATTGTATTTCAGAAATAATCAATTGAATTTCAGTTTTATCAATTGTGTTTCAGAACTCATCAATTATTTTTCACATTTATGAATTGTATTTCAGAACTAGTCAATTGAAGTTCAGTTTTATCAATTGTGTTTCAGAAATTATTAATTGTATTTCCGAAATTCACAACTATATTTCAGAAATTATCAAACTGTATTTCAGAAATTATCAATCGTATTTCCGAAATTATGAAATGTATTTGAGAAATTTTTCTCTATTAGCTATGAAATTCTGAAATAGATTTCATTATTTCTCGACACAACTAAATAAATAAATAATTAAATTTGCGTAATATTGTAGTTTCTGAAGTGCAAATAATATTTTGTGATATACAATTAAAATTTTCTAAAATACATTTAATAATTTCTGGAATACCTTTTTTCGATGCTTATAAGTTAGCTCGAAATGCTTTTATCATTCATTTAATTTGTAGCTATCACACATCTATAACAAGTCTCGTTAGATTAGAGTGTAGAGGTCTTGGCTGACAATCTGATGGACTGGGTTAAATTTCATGTTTTTAAAAGCAAAAATTTAAAAAAAGTTTTCTCAATTTTTTCAAAAATGTTTTTTGAAATCAATTTTTTTGCCAAGATAGTTAATGCAACGTTCTTCCAACGCATAACCGACCATCGCCAACGGTTTGCCAGCATTGTGCCGAATTATATTTTTCTCTCTGGGATGTTAAACTTAAACCTATTGTATATTAACATTAATAAACACTATATTTTTATTTTTAGGAAATACATTTTTATTTTATTATAAGTTAACATTAAATTAAATTTTAGATAATGGCACCAATTTGTAGTTGTAATTTTTATATATTAAATCGTATATTCATAAACATTCTATACAGTTAGACGAGGTTTATGGAACTATTTAACTTTATAAAGTGTTTATAAATTATAACTTAAATGTACATATATATATGTTAAATGTACGTGAACAAATTGTTGATATGGACCCACAAATTATATCTCAACTGATATTGGAATTATTGTACCACTACCATACATCAATATATATTGAATGATATACATATATTACAATATATGACACTGTATTATAAATATTGTTAATGAAGTAACATATCTGATAATTTTTAATAGCGCCATACATAGTTTTACATTATTCAAATTAAACCATATATGGAATTGTATTCAAAATGTTGTTGATGTGGTACGAAATTTCACCATATATTGTTTAAATTGTGCCACATATGACAATATATTGTTTAAATGATACCATATATGTCTATATATTAATATTGTTTAAATGACACCATATATCAATATATATGGGACTATATATGGTAGCATGTATCATCATATCTGCATCTGTATTAAAAATTTCGTTCATCAGGTACCATATATGATCATATATTGTTGAAATGGCACCATATATGACAATATATGGTTTAAATGGCACCAAATATGTTAATATATTTCTTAAATAACAGCATATATAAACATATATGACACTATATAGTAGCATATATTATCATATCTGGAACTGTATTAAAAATGTTGTTCATGACGTACCATATATGAGCATATATTGTTGAAATGGCACCATATAAGATAATATATGGTTTAAATGGGACCATATATGGTAATGTATTGCTTAAATAACACCATATATAAATATATATGGTACTATATATGGTAGCATATATTATCATATGTGGAACTGTATTAAAAATATTGTTCATGAGGTACCATATATGGGCATATATTGTTGAAATTGCACCATATATGATAATATATGGTTTAAATGGTACCATATATGATAATATATGGTTTGAATGGCACCATATATGATAATATATGGTTTTAATGGCACCATATACGACAATATATAGCTTAAATAACACCATATATAAATATATATCGCACTATATATAGGACCATATATTATCATATCTGGAACTGAATGAAAGATTTTGTTTATGAGGTACCATATATGACCATTAGGGCGGGTCGATTTAATAATCGCCCATGGCTCAGTGAAAATCGTATTCTAGGGATCAAAATAAGAAACTTTGCCGAAGGAACCATACCTCTAAAACGAATTCTACTACCCCCAACTGTTGACTTTTGTCCCGTAGGGTCAAGTTTTGAAAAATCCCACTTTGACCCATTTAGAGTGCCCCAATCGAGTCCAAATGTATGACCGACCCCCACTAACTTTGGAGGGCCGATCCACCCATGCCAGTGGCACACCCCCTGGAACTCCCCTGGGGGGTTCCCCATACAAACATTTTAAAAAATCACCATTTTTGGCACTTTATTTTATTATTTTTTATTTATTTTATTTATTTTTATTATTTTATTTATTTTTTCTCTTTAGAAATTTATTTAGTCAGAACATATGTAAATGAAAAAATTAATTTAACTTAGTAATAGAAAAGAAAATAAAAAAAATTACTGTTTGAAGTCTTTTTTGCTTTCAAGTCTGGGCATTTTTTCTTTTCTATTACTAAGTTAAATTAATTTTTTCATTTACATATGTTCTGACTAAATAAATTTCTAAGGAGAAAAAATAAATAAAATAATAAAAATAAATAAAATAAATAAAAAATAATAAAATAAAGTGCCAAAAATGGTGATTTTTTAAAATGTTTGTATGGGGAACCCCCCAGGGGAGTTCCAGGGGGTGTACCACTGGCATGGGTGGATCGGCCCTCCAAAGTTAGTGGGGGTCGGTCATACATTTGGACTCGATTGGGGCACTCTAAATGGGTCAAAGTGGGATTTTTCAAAACTTGACCCTACGGGACAAAAGTCAACAGTTAGGGGTAGTAGAATTCGTTTTAGAGGTATGGTTCCTTCGGCAAAGTTTCTTATTTTGATCCCTAGAATACGATTTTCCCTGAGCCATGGGCGATTTTTTTGCCTCCCCACAAATCGACCCAGCCTAATGACCATATATTGTTTAAATGGCACCATATATGATAATATCTAGTTTAACTGTCACCATATATAATTATATATTGTTTAAATGATACCATATATAATTATATATTGCTAAAATGCCACGATATATATTAAGATATAGTTCTATATATAACTATATATGCAATAAGATCAACCATATTATGTAATATATAATTATATATGCCATATCTGATATTATGAAGGCCGATATCTAATTAGATGAAATTATATATGGCATAATATAAGGAAAATTTTTCGGAAAAAACGTCATATATAATTATATATGGATATACATAACCACATGTCTAATTATATATTGTAATATATGCCACATATGATTATATATAATTTTTTTTATTCGGGCATATATAAATATATATGGCACTATATTTAGTAGCATATATTATCATATCTGCAACTGTATTAAAGATTTTGTTCATGAGGTACCATATATGACCATATCTTGTTTAAATGCCACCATATATGATAATATATGGTTTAACTGGCACCATATATATTTATATATTGTTTAAATGATACCATATATAATTATATATTCCTAAAATGCCGCCATATATATTAAGATATATACAACTATATATGCAATAAGATCAGCCATGATATGTAATATATAATCATATATACCATATCTAATATTATAAAGGCCGATATCTAATTAGATGAAATTATATATGGCATAATATAAGGAACAATTTTGGAAAAAGACGTCATATATAATTATATATGGATATACATAACGACATGTCTAATTATATATTTTAATATATGCCACATATGATTATATATAATTTTTTTTACTCGGGTAACCACATCATTTTGTTTCGCTATTTAGATCAATCGGTAACGCGGTAATGTTTATAATCTGGTGATTGCGGGTTCAAGTCGAGTTCAGGGAAATAAAACAAAAAAGAAATACAGTGTAAGCTCGATTTTCGCGACTAATTAATAACCAGACCTGTCGCGAAAACTGAATTTTCGCGATAAAGCTCAGTATTTTGTTCAAAAGAGCGAAAAAATTTCGCTCTATGTTTGGAGCTCTAAAACTATAATAAAAACATTAAAATGCTAAAATTTTGTATAGTCTATAAATATTACAATGCGAAATGCGAAAAAAATTCCACCGCAATTTCGCAACAATTCCACGTAAGTGAAAAATAATTTTTTTTTATGGAGTTTGACAGGTTTTTTCGCAAAAGTACGAACAAAATACCGGGCTTAACAGAACCCAAAATGTTATTGAAAAATTTTATGTAATTTTTAAAATTAGAATTGTTTTTATTGATATATTTACATTTTAAACATTTTTAAAGAAATTGGAAATTTTGAGTTGCTTTTTTGGCAAATTATTTTTTAAAATAACAGCTGAATCACATAGTTGATATAGTGCAGTTGTCGGCTTATCATTTGTTATAGCATCGTCCACTTTAATTTTGTTTTCTTCATGACCACAATCCGTATCTGATAATTCCATTTGCTCCTCATTACTTTCCACATGAAATTTTTCTTGAATCCAGTTGTTTATGTCAGCATTCGTGAAAAGATGTTCCGTACCAATTTGAGCTACAAGTGTACCAATATTTATTCGCTCTTTACATGTGACAAGAGTGTGATTTGGAAGCATCCTATAATATAAATCGGATTCGTCGGCATTGTAGGTTTGGTGAAGAGTCAATCCATGTTCATCAACGTAATCCTTAAACTCTTTCACAAATGGATCAATAAGATGAGGTTTCGAAGACAATTTCTAGCCCGTAATTTTTAAAAATCTAATTCCATGTTGACGCTTAAATTTCTTCAATCATCCGTTGGTTGAAGATTTTGGAATACAAATGACTGGCTTTTGATCTTAAAATCTATGCTTATAAAGCATTTTTTCCATTCTTGGGTACTCAGCTTTCTTTAAGGTGCAACGTTTGCCACACCGATAAAATTCCATAGTTAGATAGTTAACAAAATCTATAGTTGAATTTAAGAAATATATTAATAACTATGATAATCATAAATAACTATTGTTTTTGCTAAAATTAATAATATTTTAGGTACCCTGTTAATAGATATTTCAATTAATTCAAAGTTGTCTAATATATTTTCAATAAAAATCAAAGAAGAAAATATTGAATTATACTTAATTTGGTAAGATTTAATTTATTGGTGTCGTAAACCATTTAAAATTTATATTAAACGCATTTTAATTTCTTGCAGACACATCTTTGGGGTTCCAAATTTAAAATCCAGAAAACGTCCTTATTCAAAACTTCGAATGCAAAGAGAAGAAAGGCTGTAAAAATTTGCAAGTATGTTTGTGTCTGTGTTTTTGGGTATTCTTGTGCACTTTCTGTGGATTTTTGCGAATTTTTTGTGGATTTTTACGCATTTTTGCGTACATTTACATGTGAAACCTGCTTTTTTACACACAAATTTAATAAATTAACAGTCTAATTTTAAAATTAAATTTAATTTTTACGCACTTTCAATGTAAAATTACACATTATATATGCACCAACATAATGTGTGTATTTTTTTATCAGTTACACCCATAGAGCAAATTTACCCAATTTATAGTAGGAGTACAGTTTCACTATAAGTTGGGTAAATTTCAACAGAATTTAATTAGAGTGTATTTACACAACAAATGACACGAATAAACTGACAAAATTGAAGATCAAAACCATCCAAAAGACGGTCAAAAAAAACAGATAAAAGTCGCGAAAATAGAACCCGTTGTTCATAAACTGTCGCGATTAAGGAACCTGTAATGTTAAATATTAAGCCGTCGCAATAACCTGGCCGTCGCGATAATGGGTAGTGAAAAATTATTTTTTTTCAATTATTTTTCATTTAATGAATACGTTTCGTTGATTTAATAAACTCGTTCTTTGGGGACTTTCCAATGAAAAAAATCACTGTATTAATGAACAAATTCATTAATACTATGCACAAAATTCTGTCAGTGTATCAAGGGACTTTTGACAAAACAATTTAAGTCGACTTGACAGTATCTCTACGATTAAGATAGATTCGAAAAATCTTTTAATGCAGAAATATTAGCGTTGGCTTTTCAAAAATTTTTTGTTTAATTTTTCCCGATTTTTTTTTTGTTTACTGGGGAAGTTTATAAAACTTAAAAAAAACTAGTTATTTTAAGTTAAGTGTGCTACTTTACTTTTTGTGTAAAGTGCAATAAAATGAGAGTAATCACAAAATCCTCTATCTAAAAGACAAAATTACCCGTAAGTACGGGAACGCACAAAATCACTTTTCTAACCCAAAACTATTTAAAAGAAAAAAAATTAAAATGGGTATAGTTTTAGTCTCAAAAATCGCACAGAAACACATGTTTTCTGCATTTAAGTTTTTTTGACTTCGTTTAGTTAATTTTTATATATATAGAAGTTTTATTTTGTGTATTTCTTTGCTTAATTAAAATTCACAATAGTGTTATTTGTTAATCATTGCACCAGCTGTCCCTTTTACAATTTTATTTTAGTAGTAAAAAGAGAAGTTAATAGTAGACCGAAGCAGAAAATTTTATAAAAATATCTGTAAGAACCCAAAAATTTCAGTTTTTTGTCAATATTTAAAATTTTATGTAATCCGTTTGTGATATGGAGTATATTGTTTTACCCATTTTCTGCAAAGCATAGATTCCGTGCGAATTTTCTGACAAAACTTCGTAGAAGGATAGGTAGACGTGTCTTTAGAGATATGTTGGTAAAAAATGGATTAAACAATTTAAATACTGTATCTCATAGTCTTGTCATTTTAATACTTTTTTGAAAAATTTTTAATTTATTTGTGCGGTTTCCTTGTTCGATATTAATTTTAAAAGGTCCCAGCAAAAAAAAAATGGGATGAATTGCTTTACAAACTACTTCTTCCACTGCTTCACAAGTATCTGTTAGTGTAATTTTACTGCTTTTTTAGAAATTATTCTGAACAACATAAACAAATCACTTCTTTCATTGCTTCTAAAGTATCCGTTAGTGTATTTTTACAGCTTTCTTAGAATTGCTTCTGAACAACATCCAAAAAATCACTTAAGTATTGCTTCTTACGAGTAATTGCTCTAAAAGTGATCGTAAAAAGTGATTTTCGTATCATTTGGCATTTCCAAACAGAGGGTCGCGGCTTCAATTCCCGGCGGGACCAATATTTTTTTATTTTTTTTCCATTTTTTTCTTATTCTATTAATTTTTTTTAATATTTATAATTAATTTTTTTTTAATATTTATAATTAATTTTTTTAAATTCAATATTTTTTTAGTTTTTAAAAATATAAAATAAAAAATGGTTAGAAAATCCAATTTTTTCAAAAACTTCTAAAAGGTTACTTTCTTATTACACACAATGAAAATGTATTTCCGGCTGAGTACATGGGTACAAAAATTTTGGATATACCGCGAACCGTTAAAAAGTTATTAGCTAATCAAATTTGGATTTTTTTTATTTCATTGAAAAAGTAATTGAACTAATTAAAATGCAGCTTTCAATACTCGCTGCCGCATTTTAAATTTATTTTTTAGTAAAGACAAAATAATTTGTAATTTTTGTAATGTTTATTACAAAGATTTTTTTTATTAAACATATTTGATTACTAAATAACTTTTTAACGGCTCGCGGTATATCAACAAGTTTTGTACCAATGTTCTCAGCAGGGAATACATTTTCATTATGTGTAATAAAAAAGTAACTTTTTTGAAATTTTTGAAAAAAAAAATGGATTTTTGGACCACTCTAATGACTATCTGCTGTATTAAAAAAACGCAAAAAAAAAGTTTTTATATTAATTTTGGCTGTGGAATCGAATGGTAAAGTCAGATTTCCGAGAAATGCAGCCATTTTTGCTCTGCAGAACATGGATCTCCAAATCAGCGTTTTTGGCCGACTTGCGCCAGTGGAAGGAGTTGAAATAAAAAAAAACGCCATTCTTTTTTTGATGCGAAAACTTTAAAAAAATTATGATATCCCAAAATCAAATAAATTTTATAAATTTCTGACGAACTCTAATGTATACACACAGAAAATAAATTGGTTGGAATTCTATCGGAACCAACGAAATATTTTCATCATTCAATAATTTCAATTGCAGTTATTTAAAATTCACCATCAGGAAAGTTATATTTATTTGTGAACAGAAAATATATATGATGAACCAAAACACTGTCACATTATCCAAAATATTAGCTTTTCTAACCAATATTGAAAAAATACCAACTTCCACATTAACCCAGCAAAACCTTCTATTACCCGGTAATGACTTTGATAAAAAGAAATAAGGGTAGGTAACATCTTACTTTTCTATTACCAAAGCTATTATTTTAACAAGGGCATGTCCATCGAGGTAACTCCTTACCTAGTAACATGTTATTCTAAACTTACGTGTAAAGAGTTTTTAAAAACATTTTGTTTAAATTTTAATTTTTTAAACCGAATATCAATTTCAAATTCACGGTTTTTTAACAAAAAATTGAATTTCTAAAATTTTCTATAAAAACGAATTATTTATACCAATAAAACATTCAAACGTATGAATTTCGTATTAAAAGTAATGCAAGGGTAAACGGTTTATATATTACCAGGTAATATGCATAGTAGTACCCATATATTACCAAGGTTTTGCTGGGAACTTCAATACCAACAACCACCAATTTATCGAAGATTTAGCCATTTCAATAAAATATCGGCTGCAAAAATCTAGTATCAGTTGTGTTTCAATAAAATCGATCACTCTATCCAAAGTATTAGTTTTTCCAATCAATTTAAAAATTTTTTTTTCAACTTTAGTAGCTTTAACTATTAATTTCCATTATTTTGGTAATTGTAATAATATATTGAGACAAGGAACAAAAATTTTATTTATCATAATAAAATTTTGGAATCTATCATATTTTTTCGTTTCATACATATGCGTGTTTAAATTCTAAGTTAGACAACAACTAAACGTAAGTATCTGTGGCGTAGGAGGTAGAGACACAGCCTTATAGCCTTTGAGATTTGAGTTCAAACTAATGACGTGCACTTGTATATCTTAAAGTATTACCAAAACAAATATACCATATACATAACTGTTACTATTGGTATAAATAAGAGGAGAAGTGTAACTGATATTAGCCGTGTTTTCGACTTAACTATATCCGTTAACTCATAGAAAACTGAAAGTGCATAAAAACACGTTTAAGACGAAAACTAACACATTACTTTTCGTATGCACGTTAACTTTCAACACGGATAATTATCAACGTTGAAAACTCAACATTTATACATTTTCACATCTAATGTAACTTATTCGCGTTACTTCCTAAAAAATTTTGTTGACGTGCGTTGAATTATAACGGAACAATTATAAACATAATCTGTTTAAAAATGTTTTATACTACAGCCGGTTTAACACATATTTGCTTTAAATACTTAACGTTGACAGGCATGAGACAAAATACAGCTATTGTTATGTTTTGTTTCAACGCACTCACTTTATTCATAAACACAATACCAGTTATTTCTTGTTTTGCACTAAGTGAAGCATTTATTTGTTTCTTGTTCTCAAATACTTATTGTACCACAAATATTTTCAAGTAATTGTTGTGGAAACAAATAATCAAGCGACTAAAGATTAAATTTGTTGTGAAATTTGCATTTAAAAATTAGTAAAATTCAATTAAAACAAAAAATTGTATTTAATTTAAATAAAATTAGTGAAAAAGAGGTCGAAGGAAGACATTGGGTTGATTTGGTCGAAATTTTCACATATATTTATTGGCAGCGTGCAATAAGTATCTATTGTACAATCTTCATTATCTGTTTTATTTGTTTGAGCATACTATAGTAAACAGTGTTGCCAACTCTTGAAGGCAGGAAAGCACCGTGAGCATTTTGAAAACGGGTAAAAAGGGTAAAAATTTACCAAAAATGGGGTAAAAAAGCACGATAATAATTTTTTGAAAAATTTAAGTCAAGATTCTAAAAACACATTTTAGCTTTGTAAAATCGTGTAAAAAAGGTTCAAAAAATGACCAAAAAAGGGGTAAAAAGCACCAAACTACTATTTCAAAATTTCGAAGTTTAAATATAACGAAGTTGTTATTTAAAATTGTACTACAAACATTGTGAAAAAATGTATTTTTTGTATATTTCGTATTATTTTTTCAACTTTGACAGAAAATTCAAGAAAAATTGAAAAAAGGAGAACAAATACCAAAAATATAAACTGTACACTAGAAGCACTGCCAGAAATTTGAAAAAGCACTGTAAATACCCGCTTTTTATAAACGGGTATTTGTAAAAAATCACCGGGTACGGGAAGGAAAAAAGCACCAAAAAATACCTGAAAAGCACTGAAATGGCAACACTGATAGTAAAACAAATTATTACGCTCATTCTCTCTTTATTCATTACACACAATCTACTAGAAAGAATAACAATATCAAATATACCAGAAACACTAAACTACTTATCAATACGTATTCAAATCAGTAGACATACCGAAACTTGTATGTCTACTGATTTGAACTTGTATGTCTACAGTTCTATCTGTGCACGTGTTTAGTTCAAACCTCAACCAAGGCATTACTTTGTTTTTTTTTAATAATTTTTTTATTGATTCAAATTAAAAGACAATTGATTTTCTGTTGTGAATATAATTTTATTCAAAACCAAAATATTCAAATTTTCAACCTGAAGAAATTCAAATTTGAAATTTGACAAAAAAAATTTATGTCGAGTTTAGCCTAGAGGAAAATCAATGGGCTGACAAACGGAAGGTCGCCGGTTCAATCCCGGTTCGCGATATAAATTTTTTTAAAATTTTTTTTTTATTCAAATTAAAAGACACAACTGATTTTCTGTTGATATAATTTTATTTATAGACAAAATATTCAAACCTGAAGAAATTCAAATTTGAAATTTGACTAAAAAAAAAATTTGAGTTAAATAGAGCTTAGCTTAGAGGGAAAGCAATGGGCTGACAAGCGGAGGGTCGGCGGTTCGATCCCAGTTAGCGACAAAAGTAAATTTTAATTTTTAAATAAATTTTGTGGAACGTGTTTTTTTTATAGAATTTATAATCCACAAACATTAAAGTAATCTATTAACACAACAAAAATTCAAAAATTGTAAATAAATTTCGGTAGTTACAATTAGGGATACCGATCCCGAAAATCCCGGGATTGGTCTTGAAAAAATCCCGGGATATCCGATTTCATTATTTGGCATATTTTATCTCTTTTTTTATTTGTTTTCATAGTTATATTCGACCTAAATCACATAAGGGGGGACATGACATTGGCCGTTTTTTGAAATCGACTTTTTTTTATAATTTTGTATTTTAGTAAATATTTATAAGATTCTAAGAAAAAAAATTTCATGTAAAAATTCCTACTGGTTCAAAAGTTACAGCCGGATTAGTGAGAGCGCATTTTTAATTTTAAGTAAGGCAGCTGGTATATACACAAACTTTGAACGCGTTTATCTCGAAACCATGTTTTTCGTACTGGTTGCGGCACTAGCGGGTTCATTTTTTGACGAAATTTTTTTTTTTTGTATTTTTTTAAACTTGATTCGCTATCGTATGACACGAGCTTTTTTTTAAATATCGATTTTTCGATTTTTTATGAATTTTTAAAGTCAATATTTTTTTCGAAAAAACACACTTTCAAATTTGGAACATCACCAAAAATTGAAAAAAAAATTTAAAAAAAACAGCTCGTGTCACACGATAACCAATTTTGTTAAGATTTAAAAAAGTAATTTTTTTTCCAGATCGGACAATTTTTGCGACTCCCAGCGCTGCCACCACGAGGCCCCGTTTTTTTCTCTGCCGCCAGTTTGGAGCTCTATAAAACCATGTTGGAGTGAAAAATATATTTTTTTGAATGTTCTTTTTTTAGTTTGACTCTAGATCATAAATTAATATCACTTTCTGTTTAAATTATTTTCAAACCAAAGAAAGATGATACAATTTTTACAAGTAAATTACAAAGAATACAAATATATTTGAAAGAATTCGATAAGACCAGCAATACAGAATACGTATTTTCGGCTTTCGCTACAAAGCCATCATCAGTGTATTTCGTCTTGTGTGGGCTAATATTTTAATGTTCGTCTACTTATGTGACCTCTGAACGAAAATCGAATTTCGTATCAACAACTCAACTTAGACTAACATCAACGAAATTTAACAATTCTATTTTTATCCTTTGTTATTATTTATATTTATTGTATCATCTATCTTTGATTTGAAAATAATTTAAACAGAAAGTGATATTAATTTATGATCTAGAGTCAAACTAAAAAAAGAACATTCATTTACCTAAAAATAAGAGATCAACTAAATATTCCCCCATTCAATATATTTTTTTGAATTTTTTTTCTTGTAATTTGTTCAATTCTCTACAATAATAATTTTTTTTTTTTGGAAAAATGTTTGTTTTTGATTGAGTTATGAATTTTTAAAAAAAGGTCTGTTTTCTCTGCCGCGAATGTCATATCCCTCCATAAATCTAATATCTTATTAAATGTTATTAAAGAACTAATTTTTCCCATTCATAAATAATAGATTAAAATAGATTAGAGATTAAATAAATCTGAATAGAAACCTTAATAATTTAAAAACTTTTATTCAGTTGTGAAACTTTTGAAAATCGTAATTTAGCTTTTAACGGACATGTTTTTATTTATTTTATTGATGATTTGCTAAAATCATAAATTCATTCAAAATAATTTTGTCGACTAAAAACAGCAAATTTTTGTTAAATTAAAAAATCTAACAATCTGCCTTTCGGAAATCATCAGAGGTATGTTCTTAATATTTTTTGTTAGTTGATTTAAAAAACTATACAACTATATATGCAAAGAAAATCTTTTTATAAAAAAAAATGCATAGCCGTGAACGGTATCGAAATCGAGACCTTCTGAGTTTAAACCTTATTTTAACAAAATATTGTAATTTTTATAAAATCAATGCTCCGCCAGTGTATTATTTTCGAACTGTTGTCAATATCTGTCTGGGATTTTATTTAATCCCAAATAAATGGAGATCTTACGTAGTACCCAAATATAATGCGGGATCTAATTTTATCTGTCATTTTTCTGGATAGTTTTAGATCTTACTTAATCCCCAAATATATTGCTGGATCTAATTAGATCTGCCATTTTTCGGATCAAATTAGATCTAAGTTTATCCACAAATATATTGCTAGATCTAATTCGATCTGCCAAAATTGAGATCAAATTAGATCTAAATTTATCCACAAATATATAGCTCTATCTAATTCGATCCGCCATTTTTCGGATCAAATTAGATCTAAGTTTATCCACAAATATATTGCTAGATCTAATTCGATCTGCCAAAATTGAGATCAAATTAGATCTAAGTTTATCCACAAATATATAGCTCTATCTAATTCGATCCGCCATTTTTCGGATCAAATTAGATCTAAGTTTATCCACAAATATATAACTGGATCTAATTCGATCCGCCAT
The DNA here is from genome assembly GCA_949987735.1 of Leucophora obtusa. NCBI lineage: Eukaryota > Metazoa > Arthropoda > Insecta > Diptera > Anthomyiidae > Leucophora > Leucophora obtusa. The sequence continues at coordinate 255,506,201 of OX465295.1, read as the reverse complement.
TTTTCGGATGAAATTAGATCTAGGTTTATCCCCAAAGATATCATTGGACCTCCCAATTTTGAGATATAACTTGATCTTAGTTTATCCCCATATATACAATGGGATCTAATACGATATGATTGGGTACACCCAATTTTGAGATCTAATTGGATCAGCTAGATATTACAGCAGATCTAAAACAATATCAAATTGGATATGATTAGATATTGCGCGAGATCAATTTTTTTTTTGCTCGGGTAGGTATAAAAAAAATGTTGAGAATTTGCTTTTTATGCACCTGTAAAAATAGTACTGAAAACCAGGGATGGAAAGAAAGCTCGGAGCGAGCCAAAAATATATACATTTTTTTAAAAAGCTCGGAAGCCAAAATTGAAAGAGCTGCTCAAATAAAAAAAGCTGGCAACTAAAAAAAATAATATAAATAAAAGGGCTCGTTTACAGAACTGAATACAGTTTTTTTAAATCGAGCAGCTCGTATAAAAAATTTCATAGAGCTTTTTTATCGAGCAGCTCTTTAAAGAAATTTAATTGAGTTTTTTGAAATCGAGCCGCTAAAAAAGCTCGCTCCCATTAAAATAAGTTACTTATTATAAAAAACAAAAACGGTAACTTAGTTACACTATATCCAGCAGTATTATAGTCCCTAGATTTTGAATTTTAGAAACCCACACGTAAAAAATTACAAAATAATGGCAGAATGTGCAAATATGCTTTGTGGTTCAAAAAATGCAATTTTTCTTTTTTGCAACAAACCACCAAACTTTGTTGTATGAAATGGGAGTTAACGTCCCCCGACAAATATATTTATGAAAAAATTTTCTTTTTGCAAATTTTTTTTCGTGATTTCTATTTTTTGCAAGTAGCCGCCAAACTTTGTTTTACGATATAGGTATTATAGTCCCTAAATTATAAATTTAAAAGAAGCGAACTTAAAAAATTGCAAAATAATGGCGAAACGCGAAAAAAGACTTCATATTGCAAAAATTTTATTAAAAAACTTAATCAGCTATTTACATTCTGCAATCAAAAATGTTAATGGAAAAATTTTTTTTTGGCAAATTTTTTTTTCGCGATTATTTTCACGATTTTTTTTTGCACCTAGCCACCAAAGTTTGTTTATAAATTTTAAAAAACCGAACTTAAAAAATTGCAAAATAATGGCGGAACGCTAAAAAAGACCTTATGGTGCAAAAATTTTATTAAAAACTTAATCAGCAACTTACATTCTGCAAACAAATATATTTATGAAAAAATTTTCTTTTTGCAAATTTTTTTCGTGATTTCTATTTTTTGCAGCTAGCCGCCAAAATTTGTTTTACAAAGTAGTTATTATAGTCCCTAACTTATAAATTTAAAAAACGAAACTTAAAAAATTGCAAAATAATGGCGGAACGCGAAAAAAGACTTTGTGGTGCAAAAATTTAATTAAAAAACGTAGCGATTTAGATTCTGCAAGCAAATATGTTGATGGAAAAATTTTCCCTTTTGCAAATTTTTTTCGCGATTTTTATTTTTTGCAACTAGCCGCCAAACTTTATTTTATGAAGTGGGTATTACAGTCGCAAGATTATAAATTTTAAAAAACGAAACTTAAAAAATTGCAAAATAATGGCGGAACGCGAAAAAATATCTTATGGTGCAAAAATTGAATTAAAAACTTAATCACCAACTTACATTCTGCAAACAACTATATTGATAAAAAAATTTTCCTTTTTGTAAATTTTTTTTCGCGGTTTCTTTTTTTTAGCAACTAGCCGCCAAATTTTGTTGTATGAAATGGGTATTATTAGTCCCTAGATTATAAATTAAAAAAAAAAACGGAACTTAAAAAATTTTAAAATAATCGCGGAATGCGAAAAAAGACTTTTTGGCGCAGAAATTAAGTAAAAAACTTAAAATAGCGATTAACATTCTGCAAACGAATAACTGATGCAAAAATGTTTGCATTTTTGTAAAATTTTTTTCTTTACAATTTTTGTTTTGGCATAAGATATGGGTGTTATTGTCCTTGGGTTATGAATTTCAAAAAACCGCACTTTAAAAATTGCAAAATAATGGCGTAATGCGAAAAAAGGCTTTGTGGTACAGAAAATAAATTAAAAGACTTAATTGGCGAATAACATTCTGCAAACGAACAGGTTAATGCAAATATTTTCCTTTTTGCAAAAATTTTTTTTGCAAACAACCACCATATTTTGTATAAAATTTGGGTATTTTAGTCCCTTACATATCTAATTAGTTAACAATTTTTAACATTTATTTTGAAATTTAATATCTAAATATTTAATTAATTTTTTTTTTTGTAAACAAGCCAAAAGAGTTTTCAAATTTACTTGAAAACAGCTTACGTTTTCATAATACTCGATTTATTTTTTGGAAAAAAGCCTTTTTTTGTGAAGCTCTTTTTCATTTTTTGAGCGTAATCATTGAGCTCGCTTGTTTTAAAAAATTGAGGAAGCTATATTTTTTTTAGCTATATTCATATTCATTTCATATTCATATTCATTTTTTTATAAGAGCGAGCTAAATTTTTTTAGCTCGCTTAAAAAAAAAGAGCGAGCTTTTTTTTGGGCTCTGCTCTTTTTTTGAAAAGAGCAAGAGCCCGAGCGAGCGAGCTTTTCCATCCCTGCTAAAAACAATGAATTGGAGTGCACCTTTTACACTTGTTTCAATTTTATAGATTATCGGAAAAGTTGAATATTAAAGGTAAATTACATCATTATTATTTTGATTTCCAATGGAGTGCGCCATTCCAATATGATCTTAGACTAATTTCAAAGCGCAACAATAATTTCAAACACGATGGTTCCAACGCAAAATGAAAGTAAAATTCCAGAGGATTTTGCAAAGTTAGCTCGGTTTTTTATTTTATGACCTCTTGAAATATCTGTGTGGCGCGAAAGCCCAAAAATGTTGCATATATTTAGAGTTAGGAACTCTCTCGCGTTGACGAATAAATTAAATTTCAACTGTTGCGGTTCTTTTATTTTATTCGGAATTATCATACATACCACTGATATAATATAATCTTATACTGATATAAAAATCCTGAAAAAATAGCAAAATTAGTTAAAAGGGGCCCTGCACAGAAAGCTTTTAAAATTAGTAAATCGTTTTTGCTAAATATTAGTAAGATAAGTACAGCAAAAGTGCAACTGTTTTAGTAATACTTGAGTTAAATTTCGTTTAATTGAATTACAAATTTACCTTGTTTATATTGGCTAAAAAAAATTGCTGAATATTAATAGAGAAAAAGCAATAAAGAAATTGTTCTATATTCAAAACTTAATTTATGTTTAAACTTAATTGAGTTAAATACAAATAATGAAATCTACTGCTACAACCCAGCAAAATCTTTCATTACCAATTAAGTGGTTATATAATAGAAATTCATAGCTCCGCACAACTTATTTTTTGGCGTCTAAACTCATTATTTTTGTTTGGAGTGGTCGTTTTTATAAGTAGTCACGCTTACCCGCTCGCTTACGAAAAAATGAGAAGTAAGTAGTTATGAGATTCTGAATAATAAGTGGTTACAAACATGCTTAGAAAAAGTTGAATTATAAGTGGTTATCCGACTGCTTACTTGATTATTAAAAATAAGGAGTTACACAAATACTATTAGCTTCAGGAAATACATACAGAGAAATTAAAGTTTTTGCTAGTATGTAATTTTAGTACTCGTCATAAAAATTTAACACAAAACATATTTACATGTAATAAATATAAATGTATAAAATTTAACTATGTAAAAAGTACTTATTTAAAATATTGCGAGTAAGTCATTATTTTATATTTAAAAGCAATGACTACAATAGGCCGTATTAGGAAGTCATTATTTTATATTACAAAGTAATGCTAAAGGTAATGATATATCATTATTGGTAATGCAGACAGCAATGAGGTGTCATTACCAATATTTTGCTGGGAATAAACAGAAATATTTGCTAGCAAATAGTAGACTGCTTTCTGCGGTGTAGATTTTATTCGTATTAAGAAAATCAAAAAAATAAAAATTTAAAATTCTTTGTAATGGTTTAGTCGACTAATTTCCAGTAAATTTTTTGCTGATTTTAGCAGGGTAAATTGTCATTTTCGATTAACTAAAATAAAGCTGAAATTTTGTAAATTTAGTAGATTTTTTCTTGCTGTTTGTATCTGTTTGTTTAGCAAACAGATTCTGCTGGATTCAGCTGTTTCTTTCTCGAATGAACGAGAGAACTAGAAGAACACACTAGTTCAAAAATAAAATTGATTGAAATGAACTGTAATGCCAAATTCTAGTCGTTTTTATTCCGATTGTTTGTTTGTACAAAATGTTTTATTTTGTGTGAAAATTTCCGAGTGTCCTCACATTTTTATTCACCATTTCAAATTTTTTTTACCGTAGACTAACACTCAGGCGATGCCCCCTACTTATGCTAGTGCATTGTTTTAGAATTAGGAAAATAGAATAGATTTCGACATTTTTTAACAACAAACTGCTAATAACAAACAATATGAATAAAAAGCAACTGAGAAGTAGTCTTTGTGACGAGAACGTGATTAAAATATACACATGTTTCAAGAGCCAATTAAATTAAAATCCGAGCTAGATTTGTAAAACCTTTGAGGGTTTTGTTTTGGCAACAGTGTAATTTCATTTCGCGTTTGAAACATTGATTCTGACCGCCATGATCATTTTGCAGGATCTTCTAAAACCGCAGAATATATTGTTAAATATACTGCACGAGGCTTCTTGGGACAAATCCGAATTTATATACTTATTTAATTTACAGTCACTCCACTTTCTTGTTTCTCCTAAAGTACGCTTTTTCATGGACAGTTAATAATTTTAATTTAAAAAAAAATTATGAAAATTCAACATTATAATGCTTAACTTAGGGTAGTAACTGCTTGTGCCTGCAAGCAGGAAAAAACCGAAGGTTAATTTATCAATTTTATGTTTATCTTGTAATAAATATGAAGAAAACTATTGGTAATAAATATGGCAAGGAATTTCATGCACTTAAAAATGGAAAATATGCGGCTAACAAAGAAAAATATGCATTAAAAATATAAGAACTAAGCACTTTAAAACTTCAAAGTTAGTTATTTTGCAAACAGACACAGAACTCGAAGATTTTCCATAGGTCAATAAGGTTTTTAAAAATGAATGGGGGAATATTTAGTTGATCTCTTATTTTTAAGTAAATGAATGTTCTTTTTTAGTTTGACTCTAGATCATAAATTAATATCACTTTCTGTTTTAAATTATTTTCAAATTAAAGAAAGATGATACAATTTTTACAAGTAAATTACAAAGAATAAAAATATATTTGAAAGAATTCGATAAGACCAGCAATACAGAATACGTATTTTCGGCTTTCGCTACAAAGCCATCATCAGTTTATTTCGTCTTTAGTGGGATAATATTTTATTGATTGTCTACTTATGTGACCGCTGAAAAAAATCGAATTTCTTATCAACAACTCAACTTAGACTAATATCAACGAAATTTAACAATGCTATTTTTATCCCTACATTTAAATTTAACGGTTTGTTGTAATTCAAAGGTCTGTGGTTATCATACAAAGAGTTGAATAGAATCAGCTGAGATATCTTAAGAATTAAGGTTCAAAGCAAAATAGAGTAATAATAACAAGGCAGAAAACAGGCTTTGAATTCAGCGAACGTAATTTTTCTTTTTCGATTAAATGAACGTAATTTTTTTTCAATTCATTGAACGTATTTTTTTTCTTTTTTAATTCACTGAACGTAATTTTATTTCTTTTTAATTCACTGAACGTAATTTTATTTTTTTTAATACACTGAACGAAAATGAAATTGAACGAATTCAGTGGTGAATTAATTCAGTAAGAAATTAATTCACTTTTGTTTCCGTTCGATTTATAAAATTGAACGCGTTCACCAGTGAATGTATTCATTTGATTTAATAAAGAGAACTATTGCAATGGAATTAATTCTTTGAATTTATTGTTCGATGAACGCGTTCAGTTGAACGAATTCAGTGAATTACTTAAGAAAAGGAATTCATTCAATTCTAGAGAAAATTGAATTCGATTGGTAGTGAATTCATTCAAAAAAGAATTAATTCTTCAAAGCTTTTAACTAAACTATTCGATTGGCAACAAATGGGGTTGGTTGTCAACACCGAATCTGTTTTCTGGGTGAACGAAAATTAAAAAATTAAATTTCTAGTTTACTCCTAAGCAGACTAGATTTGGGAAGTAAATGCTTAAAAAACCCTGTATTTCCCCCTATTAGTAATATCTATTTTTTATTCATATGAGCCATTGGGTCATATGAATAAATCTTAGCAATTACTTCGAAGTAATTACTTTGGGCTTAGGAATAGCTTTTAACTCCAAATTTACCAATTGGCTGTTAGAATAGCATGAAATGTAAACGAAAATTAAAAAATTAAATTTCTTGTCTACTCCCAAGCAGACTAGATTTGTGAAGTAATTGCTTAAAAAACCCTGTATTTCCCCCTATTAGTAATATCTATTTTTTATTCATATGAGCCAATGGGTCATATGAATAAAACTTAGCAATTACTTCGAAGTAATTACTTTGGGCTTAGGAATGGCTATTAACTTTAAATTTACCAATTGGCTGGTAGAATAGCATGAATTGTAAATAGGGAATGCAAAATCCCGCACTTTTTGATTTCCCGGGAAAGCGGGGAATTTATTTTGAATTCCCGGGATCCCGGGATCCCGCAAGGGAAGTAAATTAGAAAATATTTTTAATAATTTAAAATTTTTTATAAAGAAAATATCTTAAAGACCTTAAATTTTTAAGTTCGTGAAAAAGCTCAGGCCGTAAGTGGTTTTCTTGTTCTTGGAATTTCTTGGAATTTTCGTTGTGGGAAAGAATTAATTTTATATTAAAAATTATATGTCTAATTATATGTTAAAAAAAATAAATAAAAACTAATTTTTAGACTAAAAAACTTGTCCGTCAAAAAAAAAATTAATATAAAAAATAATTTTACTAAATTGCTAAATTATATTTTTTAAGTTCCTTTTAGTGCCTGTTTTAAAAGCCACTTAAAGGTACTTAAAATGTTCCACCAAGTACACAAATTAATCAGTTTGTTCTCTTATTAAAAATCTTACTACATTCATAGAAATAAATCTGTAAATATAGCAGAAGAAGTTATTAAAAATTAGTTAAAAATGATGCTGCAGAAGAAACTGCTAAAATTAGCAAATTTTTTTTTAAATACTAGTAAAATAAGAACAGCAAAATTAAAACTGTTAAATTTACAGAATTTTAGTTATATATTAGTTAACTTTTAGTTAATTGAAAATAGCAAACTGTACTGTAAAATCTGGAGAAAATTTTGCTAAATATTATTGTATAAACTAAAAATAACAAAAATAAACTGTTATAAATTGTTGCTTTTTAATTTTTATTTAAAAAAAAAATTGTTTTTTTCGATCTTTTTAATTGATAAATTTCTAATTAATAAACTGTTATATCTAGAAAATTTTTGCTATTTTTAAGCTAAATTTAGTTGAATGCAAATAGCAGTCTATTCTGCTAAAATCAGCAGAAATATTTGCTAAAAAATTGTAAACTGCTGTTTTCAAAAGGCTCCAATTTTATTTGCCTTAAAAAAAAACGAAAAAAAACTTCGAAAATTTTAATTTTTTTTGTGATTTTTTAGGCTACTAATTATTTAGCAAAATTTTTTTTTGCTGATTTTAGCAGTTAATTTGCAATTTTCCATTAACAAAAATTTAGCTCAAATATAACTAAAATTCTGTATATTAACAGTTTTATTTTTGCTGTTCCTATATTACTAATATATAGCAAAGATAATCTGATAATTTAGCAGTTTTTTTCTGCAGCATCATTTTTAACTAATTTTTAGTAGTTTTAACTAAATTTTTTCTTTCTCTTTTTTATTAGTGTACTTTTACTACAATTCGAAATTTTTGTTTACTTTTTGAATTTTTCCAGTTGTGGTAAAAGTAGCAAATTTTGGTAAGTAAACAAAAAAGACTTATGTAAAATTTTTACTATTTTCAAAAGGTAAAAAATTTTGAAAATTTGAGATAATTAACTTTATTGTTTTTTAAATAGCATTTTTTGAAATCCCGGGATTCCCGGTCCGAATTCCCGGGAATGCGGGAACTGAAAAATGCTTAATTTCCCTGGAATCCCGGGACGGTAAATCCCGGGATGAATTCCCTAATTGTAAACGAAAATTTAAAAATTAAATTTATAGTCTACTCCCAAGCAGACTAGATTTGTAAAGTAATATTAGCAATATCTATTTTTTATTCATATGAGCCAATATCATATTAATATGACAATATCATATTAATATGACAATATCATATTAGAATATGCTAACTAAATATATGAAAAATTATTTTAATTAAATATTAATCTACTAACAAAAAATTTGTTATATGCATTTAGTATACGCTCTGCAAAGGAAATGATCATACTAGAGATGCGGATTGCGATAATTTACAATTTTGTAAAAATTCCAGAGATCTTCCCTCCTTCAAATAATGTGTATTCCAGTCAGTTCAGGTACTAGCAAACGGGTGTTTTCTACTTCTGCCAGAATTCTTATGTAAAGAAGAAATCGACTTCTTGCATAAAACATTGAAAAATTTTGTTCATCCACAAAAATTTGGAATAACATTTAAAGATTTACAGTGAATTTTTTAAGTTATTTAAAAATTTTAAATATAAAATTAAATTAAAGGAATTAAATGCGCTAAAATCCCAAAACCTAATTAACAAATATATCCAAATTTTATTTTTGAATAAGGCAATCGTCAACAAACGAGGTTTTTAGTATTTCTAGAAATATCCCAGCAAAAATAAATGGAATGAATTCTAAATGAATCACTTCCTTCATTACATCACAAAGAATTACTCCCTTAGGAATAGGTTTTAAACAACATCTAATGCTGCAATAATTATATTCTAGTCAGAAGTTCTTTTTCATGGGTGATAAGAAGTTAATATTTTGTATGGGGGTTGCATAGGAACGTGCTGGCACAGAAATCAGAGAGTTGCGGGTTCGAATCCCACCAGGTCGAAAAAAATTGTTTATAACTTTTTTTACACAATTAATAATTTTTTGTAGTTTTTACTGTAAAATTTTTATTTTTTTCTATTTTGGTACACCCAAAAATTAATTTTTTTAACGATTTAAAATTTTTAATTTTCAATTAATTTTTAATGAAATTTTATGGACATATAAAAGTTCTAAATAAATATGTAATTCTTCAAATAGTTTTTGTTAAAATACGAAAAATGTAAATATTACAATTTTGTTTGTATTTAAAAAATTGTAATTTAAAAAATCCATTTTGATAAAATTTTTACTAAATGTAATTAGAAACTAAATATAACAGAAAAGAAAAATCCTGTAAACATTTAAGTTAGAACTAGTAAAAATAAGTTAAAAATTACCTTGCAGAAAAAACTATTTTTTATCTACTAATATGCTGCAAAATTTTTTACGGATTTTATCAAGGTAATTCGTATTAAAAGTTAACTTAAATGTAACCAAAATTTTGTAAATTTAATAGTTTTATTTTTCCTTCTTATCATACACTCAGATAAAAAAGTTTGTAAAAAAATTTGTAAACAGTTTCCAATCGCACTATACTATTGTTATACTGATTATTAGTACAATTTTTATTTTTAGTAATCATTTTTGCTATTCTCTTATTACAAATTACGGATTTTTTTTACTAATTTTCGCTGCTAATTTTTCAAAACCGAGTGCTAAATTTAGCAGAAAAATATACTAATTTAAAAATATTTTTTGTTTTAATTTTTTACAATCCTTGTTTAGTTTATATTTGTTACTATTGATATATTCTTAGTTTAGAAATAACACCCAGAAAATTTTATTGCATCTCCAATGCATAAAACGGCAATAACTGGAGAACCGTGTGCAATTTTGACTCCAAATTTCAAGTACGATGAAGTAATTATACGCTTGTTACAATCGAGAGAAAAAAATTATTTTTTTTAGATTTTACAGTTTTTTATTTTTTAGAACAATTTTTTGCTAATTTCAGCAGATTGATTTTAAATTACAGTTTACAGCAATTTACTGAAAGTTAGTAGCTGCAACTAATTATTTATACTAATTTCATTGTACTAAAATTATGATATTTAGTAAGTTTTTTTAACTGATTTTAGCAAATCGATTTTGAATTGCATTTTACATAAATTTTACTAAAATTTAGTAGCGGCTACTAATTTTTTCTACCAATTTTATTGTACTACAGATCAGCAGACATGTGTTGCTAAAATTAGCAACAAATACCGCTGGCCTCAAAACAGTTAAATTTCCCGTAATAACAGCAAAATTTTCAGTAAACATTACAGACTTTTTTGGTTGAGTGTACTAGTATTTAGCAAAAAACAATCTGCTAATATCAGCAGTTTTTTTGCAAGGTAATTTTTAATTACATAATTTTTAGTAGCTTTTTCTCCTATTTTTACAGCTTTATTTCTTTCTATGAGTGTATGATTTTTATAAAAAAAAAACACTTTAAAAAAACAACTTTATATATTTCCGAATATGTTATATATTTTTGTTAATAAAAATAGAAAGAAATAAATAAATATAACAATTTACTGAACAAGACTGCTAAAAGTCAGCTATAAGTTATAACAAGCCATAGCATAAGGGGTAGAGCAGAGCGTCTGCTTGAAATGCCAACGAGTGTGGGTTCAAACCAAAAACGATGCATGGTGTTTTTTTTTAATTAAATTAAAATACAAACAAGTGAAAATGAACTTCCTTTTCATCGGTTCAAATATACATAATTTGTTTCAAAAAAGATCAACTTCCCTCCTATGTAGTGTTTCCAATTCGGTTAATCGATTAACCGATTCCTCGATTAATCTCCTCTATTTCGGTTAATGTCGAAACAAATAATTCAGAACTCAAATAATTATTCGACCCGAGTAATCGGTTAAAATAGGTCGATTAACCGGTTACATTTTTTATACGGAATTTTTCCTTTATTTTTTCTCAAAACTTTATAATTTTCTTAACTTTTGGTAAATAAAATTGAAAGAAAAGCTTAGAAAAACAAATACTAACTAAAATACTATTAAATACTTTAAAAATCGAGTGAAAGAGGTCCTTAAGCCTTTAGATACTTTCTTTGAAGCAACTCCAAGCAAGTCGACATTGCACCAACGGAACACGTCACACAGTGCTTCGTCCCCATATAACGATTGGACAAAAATAGAAGGAGTGGAGACAGATTTTTGAAATTTGGTATACTGACATATATACATGTGACTAATTAATTAGGTGGACTAATTAATTGATGATTTCATTACCATTACATTGATATCAATTGTAATGAAAGTATTTTCATTACCATTTTTTTAATTAATGGTAATTATTCTAAAATTTAATTTCATTGATTAATGACAATGATTTTAAATTTCATTACCATTGATAATGAATAAATTAAAAAAAATAATTGCCATTGACAGAAAAACGTAAAAATGGAGTAAAACTCGCTGAAATCGAAGATGAAATATGTTTTTAATCAATTGTAATTAGTTTTTTTATACATTAGTGTAATTGCATTACCATTAGTAATGATTTTTCTAATGAAAAATATTTCATTACCATTAAATGGTAATGAAAATTCAATGGTAATGAAAAATTCCCATGTATGCTGACATAGAACCTCTTAGTTAATAAAAATTTTAATTTTTGGAAATATCGGGCCAAGGATACACCCACCTCCCATAGGTCATGAAATTTAAAAATAATATATTAGCTACATAAATGGACGTAAAATTACAAAAAGTATCCATTGAGATGCACATAAAACTGGAAACGTTTGTGTCTATTATTATCAAAATCAAACCAAGGACTCTTAGTCCTGCCATATCCAGGGTTAGAATGTCCCACAAAAATGTTTCTCGTAGTCTTTTACAAAAGTCCGCTCAACACATCCTATACCTAAAATGGAAGGTTCACATGGTTTGAATACTAAACACTCTTAAATGCGTGAAATTCGTGTAAAAATCATGAATTTAGGCATTTCAAAAAATCCATTTTTTTAATTTGTGGTAAAAAATAGTAATTAATTTTTTAATGATCTATTATATAACAGTATAAACTTACAAAAAAAAGAAAAAAAATATCTAATTTTATATAATTTTTTTTTATACTCCATCAAACTTAAGTAATTTTTGGATTTTCAACAAAAAAAAATATGTTTTTCGGAGCAATAAAAAATAATTGTTTTATAAATATATACTAAAATCCATATTTTAATTTAACTACAAATATATTGAAGTAATTAAAAAAAATCTTCGAACAAGTTTAAAAAAAAATGAATGCATAAAATTCTCTGAGTTTAGCGCCCTCTCTTGGCGGCAAAAGCAATCACACCAAATATTTTTTTTCACATTTGTTTGAGTTACTTTCTTAAGGCACATCTACACGGGATAGAAAACTCGCGAGACTTTACGAAAATGCAGCTCTGTATATGTCTACGAAATGTAATCTCTAAACCATTGACAATTGCTGTCATACACAATTTTTTTAATTAGTAACAATTTTGAAAATGTTTTGTTACATTATTGAACATTTCAGTTGATTAAATGCACTTTTTGGTATTTTTATAAAAAATTATTCTTTAAAATACAAAAATTTTAATAAAAACAATTTCTTGACAACTAGAGATGGTACTTTTACGATAAAAATTAGTGACAACAATATTAGAGATGACAAATTTAACGCAAACTATACGAGATTTCTATTCCGTGTAGATACCCAGCAAAATATTGGTAATGACACCTCATTGCTGTCTGCATTACCAATAATGATATATCATTACCTTTTGCATTATTTTGTAATATAAAATAATGACTTCCTAATAACGGCCTATTGTAGTCATTGCTTTTAAATATAAAATAATGACTTACTCACAATAGTTTAAATAAGTACTTTTTACAAAGTTAAATTTTATACATTTATATTTATTACTTGTAAATATGTTTTGTGTTCAAATTTTTATGACGAGTTCTAAAATTACACACTAGCAAAAACTTTAATTTCTCTGAATGTATTTCCTGAAGTTAATAGTATTTGTGTAACCCCTTATTTTTAAGAATTAAGTAAGCAGTCGGATAACCACTTATAATTCAAATTTTTGTAAGCATGTTTGTAACCACTTATTATTCAGAATCTCATAACTACTTATTTCTCATTTTTTCGTAAGCGAGCGGGTAAGCGTGACTACTTATAAAAACGACCACGCCAAACAAAAATAATGAGTTTAGACGCCAAAAAATAAGTTGTGCGGAGCTATGAATTTCTATTATATAACCTCTTATTTGGTAATGAAAGATTTTGCTGGGTAGATGTGCCTTAACGAAATAAAAAAATTTACACTAAGTTATCGATATGTAACAGTCTTAGGTTTGCTTGTCGTAACTTACTAATATTTAATAACAAAAAATTTACTAGTTTCAGCAGTTCTTTCTGCGAAATTTTAGTAGCTTTAGTAAAATTTTTACAGACCTTTTTCTAGTAGTATAAAAAAGGTCTCAATTTAAAAAATCTCAGATTCCGAAGCTTTTTAACCTTAGAATATGAAAACTTTTTTTTAAATAAATCGAGTTTATATGTCACATTGCTATTTAACAAAAAGGGTGTAGCTCTTTGTGTTTTTATTGAAAAAACAAATAAGGAAATACATTAATTTTGCATTAAACGATTAATCGATTAATCGCCAATTTTCTCGATTAACCGACCCAAATAACCGGTTAATCAATTTTAGTGATTTTTCGAATAATGCATTAACCGGTTAACTACCTACGTCGAATAATTGGAAACAGTACTCCTATGACAAGCCAATGTTAAATTCATCAGTGAAAACCACAAATTATCACTACTCCCTATTCATCTGTTGTTATGTTTTTACTACTGTTTTCAATTCGGTTAATCGATTAACCGATTCCTCGATTAATCGCCTCTATTTCGGTTAATGTCGAAACAAATAATTTAGAACTCAAATAATTATTCGACCCGAATAATCGGTTAAAATAGGTCGATTAACCGGTTAAATTTTTAGATGTAATTTTTAGCTTCATTTTTGCCCAAAACTTCATAATTGTCTTAACTTTGGCTAAAAAATTATAAGAAACGCTTAAAAAACAAATACTAACTAAAATACGATCAAATTGTTTTGAAATCGATTGAAGGAGAAACCTTTAGATACAATTTTTTGAGCAACTCCAAGCAAGTCGACATTGAACCAGCGAGACACGTCATGGGTTAAAAGATACTCTTAAAACGGATTTGTTTTACATTATCGCAATTAATTTTTAATAAAATTTTTTTGTACATTTTTTAAACAAAATAATAAAGTTTCTATTTGTATGTATGCTTTAGGAAATGCAATAGACAATTTTTCAATTCTTTTAAAATGTAAAATTAATTTTCTAAAGTGAGAACAGTTTTTCAGCCTCTAGTCGATGAATTTATTTATATTTATTTTAACAAAAACAGTGCGTATTCATTTTTAAAATTTTATTATTGCAAACATATAATTTTGAAAAGCTGAAAAACTGCTCCCACTTCCGAAAATCTGTGATAAAGTTCGAACAAACAAATCTGCTTAAGATTTGACTTCTGCACACTGAGGGAATTGTCTACATGCTTTTTATGAATTTTTATATTGATTCAATGAAATTTCCCTCAAATTCGTCCATTGAAACACGGAGGAGATTGGAAGATAAACAAAAATTTTAAAACAGAATATATGTGTTTGTATTGATCACTTCTGAGTAAGAACAATAACCGAAAGCTGAATAGGAAAGAAAACATCGAATTAGTTACATTGCATTCAAGGCCTTATTTGGGTGACGGGTTGTTGAAAAAAATTATTATATAGATACAATCTGAGAATAAAAACATATAAATAATTAATAAAATTTAATGGAAAACCACTGACGACGCCTGTCAATACAAAATAAAAATGCAGAAACTAGATCTAGTCTGATCTGAAAATTATAATGTGTTCATAATTTTTAGAGAAAAAGGTTTTTTATTTTTCTAACCTCAAATCTATTAATTAAAAAGGATAAAATTGCATATTAATTTAGGGTGAACATTCGTACTGATTTCATCAGTACATGTACTGATTTTTGATCACGTGTACTGATGAAAAAGTCGTGTACTGATTTGTACTGTAAAAAAAGCCAAAATACAAGTACAATGTAGTTTTTTTTATAGGATAAGTTTTTATGAATGTGAGCGGTTTTCTCTACCAGAAAGCATTAAAAATGATTTTTCTATATGTAAATTTCTTAATCTAATATGTAGTTTCATACATAGTGAAGATTCGTGGTGACAACCGAATCCATCAATTGGTTACATTGCGATAATAGAAAATCAGTTGATACAACAGTTATTTGACTGTGATAAAACTATTTTAATTATCCGGTTATTAGCTACTGTCAGAATGATTCTGTTTTCTGAGTGTGGGAAACGACCTCAAAAGCTGAAGATTTTTTCGTACAAAAATCCTTAAAATCTGAAGATATATATCGTATGTGGGTATTTCTATGGAAAAATTTTACGTGTTTTTGTAGAAAAACGTAGCCAAAACGTGAAGGTTTTCTATTTCAGAAATCATGCAGAAATTAGCAGAGAGAAAAAAGATTTGTTCTGACAACTAAATTTGTAGCCAATCAATTGGTTAATTTGTATCTATAGAAAATTAGTTTAGACAATGCAATTTGATCGTGACGACAGAAGTTCGTTGACCTGAATAAAAATTCGGAAGAATTAACGTTCATACTATCCTGGTGTCATATTTGACTCCATTCGTAGCACAGCTATATTTCATCGATCTGTTACAAAAAAAAAAACTAGAAAAGGAATGGTAACAGATCATTGAAATTTCTAAATAATGGGTACGTTTCCTGTACTTAAAAAACTAGATTTTTTCAAGCAAAAAAAATTGTTTCGTTTTGGGGTCTGTATAGGAAGAAATGTGTAAGGTTTTTTAGGATGTTATGATGGTTAACCGAAAAATTTTGTTTTAACCAAACCATTCGGTTGACAACAAATTAGGTTGGCTGCATAATAATTTTTTTGATGATAATATTTTTTTAAAATTTGTACTGATTTGAAGTCAGGAAAAATAGTCACCCTATATTAATTACAACATTAAAAAAAATGTTTGCTGATTTTTACAGAGCAAATTGGTATTTTCAAATAAATCTTAACATTTTTTATATTGATGGCTCAATGCGAAAGGCTCTTCTAGTTTTTAATGTTAAAAAAAGTCAGCCCTTTGTGTTTTTATTGATAAAATGTTAAGAAAATCCATTAATTTTTATTAAACGATTAATGGATTAATCGCCAATTTTCTCGATTAACCGACCCGAATAACCGGTTAATTAATTTTAGTGATTTTTCGAATAATGCATTAACCGGTTAACCGCCTATGTCGAATAATTGGAAACACTAGTTTTTACTACATCTTTTTCCTCACTTTTTTTCTTGGGATTTGTTAAGTTAAAGTGCAAACTCAATGAGAATTTCTTCTTTTCGTCTAGGAGCGTTTCTAAACATTTAAAATATCAAACAAAAACAAAAAAATAACACAATTTGCTTTGTCATTTTCCAATATACTACTCTGTTGTTTTGACAGATCTAGCAATATAGTGACATCCATTCAAGTATAATCAACAATAGAAAATAAAAGTTTTCCTAAAGTGTCAGTAATATTTATATTTGCACAAGCACTTGTTAATTAGTTAAATTTTTAACAAATTTTTTTTATAGTTAAGCTTATTTTAATTCTAACCCCAACAATAAACAAAAAACCTGAAGTTAACACAAACTGAAAGTTAAAAAAATTCAAATTTGACATCTGTAACTCTAAGTTAGCTCAAACTTTAGGTTAATTTGTTTATTGTTAATGGCCCTAAATAAATAAAACTTATATTCAATAAAGAAAGTTTCCTTAAAAAATTAAGATAAAAACAGGGTTAGCAGGCAATACCGCTAAAATACCGTTATCGATTCAAATACCGCTATCTTTAAAATACCCTTACCGAAATAAATGAAATACCGTTACCCCTAAAATACCGTTACCGATATTTTTAATTTTCTATTTTTGGCAATTGCACTGGATTATTGAGTATTTTTCGTACATTAAGTTCCTGTTCCTGGTCCTGTTTTTATTCTCTTTTGTTTTTCGTAAAAAAAAAATGAGGGATCGAAAAAACTGACTACCGATATCCTTAAACTACCGTTACCGAAATAATCAAAAGACCGTTATCCTTAAAATACCGTTACCGAAATAACTAAAAAACCGTTGTCCTTAAAATACCGATACCGAAATAAATGAAATAGCGTTACCCTTAAAATACCGTTACCGATAACCGCATCGTTTCGGTTACCAGCCTGGATAAAAACAAATTTCATATTTTTCGTGAGTATTTCGTGAGCGTGAGTACTTGATTCACATGATTCAAAATAAAATTAATCACGTGAGCGTGAGTGAGCGTGATTATAAAAAGATGTTCGTGCGTGATTATTATTTTTCTTTCGTGAGCGTGCGTGAGCGTGAGTCAAAATTCACTCTCGCGCCCATCTCTAGATCATACCATTGCAAACAAACATGTGTACGTCGATAAAATGGAGGTACTAATATAATCAATATAATCAAGTATAAATCGGCAGATACTGCTGCAATTTCACGTTCGATATTCGTCCGAAGTTCATCAATCGTCGCTGGCTTGTTGGCATAGTCCATAGATTTGACGTAACCCCACAGGCAATAGTCCAACGGCGTCAAATCGCACGACCGAGGCGGCCACTCGACTGGACCATTTCTTGAGATAACACGTTCTCCAAACTTGGTTTGCAATAAATTGATTGTGACATTCGCTGTGTGGCTTGTGGCGCCGTCCTGTTGGAACCACATATCCTCCAAGTCCATATCATCCAATTGGGGTCACAAATATTCGGTTATAATTGAACGGTAGCGATTCCCATTTACAGTAACGTGCCGGTCTTGATCATCACGGAAGAAGTACAGCCCAATGACGCCGCCGGCCCATAAACCGCACCAAACCGTAATATTTTCGGGATGCAATGATGACTCATGGAGTACGTGTGGATTCCCGTGTAAAAAAGATCAGATCTGACCAGATCTCAGTAGATCTGATTGTGTCAGATCTAATTAGATCTCAAAATTGGGGACAAATTTGAGATCTAATTGGATCTGATCAGATCTAGGCCGATTCGGCGTACCACACATAATCAGATATAATTGGATTTTGACTTTAAACTACAATTCAAGAACTTGTACCTATTATATGATCTAAGATACAATCAATTACAATTATGTCCGAAACATGAGGCCAAATTTGACACATAACAGATACAATCAGGCACAAAGTTCCAATATCTACTCAGGTATAATAATGTTATATTTGATGCCAACATTTATAATCTAATATCGCTAAATTTACTTGAAATTAAGTGTTTTTTTACTAAAATTTTTAAGAAAAAAATAGACCAACAAAATATAAAAAATAGACCAACAAAAAATTATGTTTTTCTGCAAACACATTTGACAGATTTATTTTAAACTTTGACTTAAAATTTCAACAACGAAATAGAGACAATAGCACTTGCTTTAAGATATTCGGATACAACCGTTCCAATTTAAAAATTATTACACACCCGATTTAGAAAAAAAAGGATAACATAAATGGCATCAACTCGTAGTTTTTGTTCTTGACTTTTCCTCATATTTAAATTTTGCACAAATGCTTCTAAATAAGGCATCTTCTTAAAGGCAATGATTCTTTAAGTTCGACATTCCTCATAAATAAGTATGTATATGATTCTTGAAAGCACAGATAACTAGGACAATATCATCCAGCACTTAGCACTTAGGAAGATTATTGCTTAATTTCACATTAATTTTGCAACAAAATTGTATTGTGGTGAATTAATCCTCCTCGAAAGATATCGCAAATTAGGTCTTGAAATTAAATGAAAAATTCAATTTTGGTGGGTCATTTAAGCCATTAATAAATGTATACATGTTTGTTACCTTTTTCCAATGTTTTTATCTTTCTTCAGTAGATATCCTCTTAATCCAATAGAAATTTAAAAAAAAATTCTAGCTGTTTCCAATTTTAAAATTTTTATTGATATTTATTTTTTGATATATTTTTCTATGTTTCTAATCAAAAATGAAAA
Organism: Leucophora obtusa; assembly: GCA_949987735.1. Classification (NCBI taxonomy): domain Eukaryota; kingdom Metazoa; phylum Arthropoda; class Insecta; order Diptera; family Anthomyiidae; genus Leucophora; species Leucophora obtusa. The sequence goes on along the minus strand of OX465295.1, from coordinate 255,486,934 downwards.
TTTAAACTACAAACAAAATTTGTTTCTACAATTTTATTTTAATGGTAGCCCAAGTGGATAGGATCTGACACCAGATCTGGTAACAAATCTGGCCAGATCTGCTCACATCTGGCCATGACAACCACCTGATTTTCCAGATCTCTTTAGATATGAACAGATCTAGCATCATATCTGATCAGATCTGATCATAAAGTGTATCATGCTTATCATATCTGATCATATATGATCAGATCTGGTACCGGATCTAATTAGATTCAATCACATGCATTAAGATCTAAACAGATCTGACCAGATCTGAACTTTTTTACACGGGTTGCTTTCTGACCAATAACGCATATTTTGTTTATTGACGAAGCCATTCAGCCAGAAATGAGCCTCATCGCTGAAGATGATTTTTCGATGAAAATTCGTATCATTTTCAAGTTGTTGCTCAGCCCAATTCACGAACATACGACGCTTCTGGTGGTCAAGCGGCTTCAGTTCTTGCGTCAATTTGATCTTGTAAGGATGTAGGCCAAGATCTTTTCGCAAAATTCGCCACAACGACGTCACAGAGATGCCCAACGCTTGAGAACGACGAGTGAGAGACACATTTGGGTTTTCTTCAACTGAAGCCTCAGCGGCAGCAATATTCTCGACACTACGGGCACTTCTTTGTCTCACTGTGCCTGTGGATTCAAATTTTTCCACTAGACGCTCAATTGTTGATCTGCTAGGACGATTATGACGACCATAAATTGGACGTAGCGCTCTTAACGTTGAGGCCACTGACACCGAATTTCGGTAGTAAATTTTAATAATTTCGACTCGTTGTTGGCTCGTATATCTTTCCATCATGAAATGGCAAACCTTACTGAAGAGAAATGTCAAAAGAGCGGCAAGAAATATGGCGTCGTTTGCTGTCCCTGTCTTTCTACTTTTGTAGCGTCCCTGTTGAAAAACTCTTTATATCCATCAAAATATGAAGTTTGATGTACATATTTCCTATATTTAGCACAGAAAGCGCCTAAATTATTTAAAAATGTACCAAAAAAAGTGTTTCGGGGAAAATTTTGGCAAACCTTATGTAGTGCGAATATCGGAAATGGCAAAAACACGTGTCCGCTTAAATTTAATGAGGAATAATATATAAGAATTCAGCAGCCTTAGCAGTATACTTCTCCATATAAAGTACCCAAAATTTTGGAAAATTTTAAAACAGCAAATTCGAAAGAACAAAAAAATACCAAAAAAAGGTACCGGTGAAAAGTCCTCAAAAATTCCTTTCCAACAATAAAACAATTAAATAGCAAAAAAACCTAAAAAGGACCCATTTTTAAACCCCTTTTTGGACCCTTAAAATTCCGAGGTGGCCGATAAGCTCAGATAGGCCGATCTTAGATTTTTTTTCTCTATCACGTATCCAAATTTCATCAAAATCGGAGTGTTTAGGCTGAAGTACTTCCCTTGTTAGCGTTTTATATAGGTTTTTATGGTTTTTTGCTATTTCAGCGACTTTAGTTGCCGAATGTACAATCGACCTCAATAAAAATATTTCAAAAACAAAATTGTATTCATCTATAGCGGCCTATACGTTAAATTCGCGACTTTTCAAAAATTTTATATGGCAGCATAGCTTTCCAAGATGTCCCCAAAGTCCAACTTTTAGTATAATATGGGGTCGCCTCTAAAAATTGTTGTTGCGAAATTTCAGGCAAAACAGTATCCTTCAAAATAGGACATCTCTGGATATCCTTGAACATGTTGTATATACCGCTGGACGCGCCTCGAAAAAACCTATCACATGATACCAGGGCTGCCAGATAATTTTGATGAAAAATCGGCATTTTTCACAAAAAAATTGGCATTTTCGGCACTTTAAAAAATACCCATTTATGTAATATTTAGGTTAATTTACATAAAAAAAATATGTGAAAAGGACATTTCTTGTAAAATAATAAGTTTTTAAGTTTAACAATTAATTAAAAATAATAAATAAATTCAGATGAACAATACTCATAAATTAATTTCACAATTTTGAAAGATCCCTACGGGAAATTTTAGAAAACTGTCACCGAACTGGCCCCTTTACTTGAAATAGACTGGTCACTTTTACATGGCGTTGTCATAGGAGGGGGAAATTGACCCCTTGTGACATGTCACAAGACAAATCCCAGGACAGGTCCCTGAACTTTGTTTTTTATGAGAGTTCAGTAACCTGTCCTAGGATTTGGTGACTAGTCTATTTCAAGTAAAGGGGCCAGTTCGGTGACAGTTTGTTAAAATTTCCCGTAGGGATATTTCTCCTTTGAACTTAAGGATCCCATACACCTTGCAATATTATGCAATTATTATTACTAGGGCTAGTAAGTTCATGCATTTATAATCGTGTTTTATGTACATACGATGTATGTTTACAATCAAAAAATATGCATTTCAAATTTTAAAAATATGCATTTATTATTGATTTTTCGAACGTTTTTGATATTATCAATTCAGTTTTAGTATTACACATTTGTCTTTAAAAGTAGTTCAACATTAAGAATTGCCGTTATTCATTGTCAGAAATTGATTTATGTTTGATATTTCTGATACTTTTGTATTCGTGATCAAAAAAAATTTGAAAAATATTTAGAAATTTTAAAAATAAATTTTTTTGTACAGTGTATAGGCAAAACACAGTTTTAAAGTAAATACCAAAAAATAAAGCATAACATTCGTTTTTAGCAAATAATGCAAAAAATATGTATTTTATTTATTTATATATATGGTTAAAAAAAAAGCTACTAAATATACCACAATATGCAAAAAAAATATACATTTATAGCAAAATATTTTAAAAATGTGCATTTGCAGCAAAATATGAAAAAATATGCATTTAAAAGTCGATTACATTTTGTTGCAAATGCACATTTTTAAAATATTTTGCTATAAATGTATATTTTTTTTGCATATTGTGGTATATTTAGTAGCTTTTTTTTTTAACCATATATATAAATAAATAAAATACATATTTTTTGCATTATTTGCTAAAAACGAATGTTATGCTTTATTTTTTGGTATTTACTTTAAAACTGTGTTTTGCCTATACACTGTACAAAAAAATTTATTTTTAAAATTTCTAAATATTTTTCAAATTTTTTTTGATCACGAATACAAAAGTATCAGAAATATCAAACATAAATCAATTTCTGACAATGAATAACGGCAATTCTTAATGTTGAACTACTTTTAAAGACAAATGTGTAATACTAAAACTGAATTGATAATATCAAAAACGTTCGAAAAATCAATAATAAATGCATATTTTTAAAATTTGAAATGCATATTTTTTGATTGTAAACATACATCGTATGTACATAAAACACGATTATAAATGCATGAACTTACTAGCCCTAGTAATAATAATTGCATAATATTGCAAGGTGTATGGGATCCTTAAGTTCAAAGGAGAAATATCCCTACGGGAAATTTTAACAAACTGTCACCGAACTGGCCCCTTTACTTGAAATAGACTAGTCACCAAATCCTAGGACAGGTTACTGAACTCTCATAAAAAACAAAGTTCAGGGACCTGTCCTGGGATTTGTCTTGTGACATGTCACAAGGGGTCAATTTCCCCCTCCTATGACAACGCCATGTAAAAGTGACCAGTCTATTTCAAGTAAAGGGGCCAGTTCGGTGACAGTTTTCTAAAATTTCCCGTAGGGATCTTTCAAAATTGTGAAATTAATTTATGAGTATTGTTCATCTGAATTTATTTATTATTTTTAATTAATTGTTAAACTTAAAAACTTATTATTTTACAAGAAATGTCCTTTTCACATATTTTTTTTATGTAAATTAACCTAAATATTACATAAATGGGTATTTTTTAAAGTGCCGAAAATGCCAATTTTTTTGTGAAAAATGCCGATTTTTCATCAAAATTATCTGGCAGCCCTGGTATCATGTGATAGGTTTTTTCGAGGCGCGTCCAGCGGTATATACAACATGTTCAAGGATATCCAGAGATGTCCTATTTTGAAGGATACTGTTTTGCCTGAAATTTCGCAACAACAATTTTTAGAGGCGACCCCATATTATACTAAAAGTTGGACTTTGGGGACATCTTGGAAAGCTATGCTGCCATATAAAATTTTTGAAAAGTCGCGAATTTAACGTATAGGCCGCTATAGATGAATACAATTTTGTTTTTGAAATATTTTTATTGAGGTCGATTGTACATTCGGCAACTAAAGTCGCTGAAATAGCAAAAAACCATAAAAACCTATATAAAACGCTAACAAGGGAAGTACTTCAGCCTAAACACTCCGATTTTGATGAAATTTGGATACGTGATAGAGAAAAAAAATCTAAGATCGGCCTATCTGAGCTTATCGGCCACCTCGGAATTTTAAGGGTCCAAAAAGGGGTTTAAAAATGGGTCCTTTTTAGGTTTTTTTGCTATTTAATTGTTTTATTGTTGGAAAGGAATTTTTGAGGACTTTTCACCGGTACCTTTTTTTGGTATTTTTTTGTTCTTTCGAATTTGCTGTTTTAAAATTTTCCAAAATTTTGGGTACTTTATATGGAGAAGTATACTGCTAAGGCTGCTGAATTCTTATATATTATTCCTCATTAAATTTAAGCGGACACGTGTTTTTGCCATTTCCGATATTCGCACTACATAAGGTTTGCCAAAATTTTCCCCGAAACACTTTTTTTGGTACATTTTTAAATAATTTAGGCGCTTTCTGTGCTAAATATAGGAAATATGTACATCAAACTTCATATTTTGATGGATATAAAGAGTTTTTCAACAGGGACGCTACAAAAGTAGAAAGACAGGGACAGCAAACGACGCCATATTTCTTGCCGCTCTTTTGACATTTCTCTTCAGTAAGGTTTGCCATTTCATGATGGAAAGATATACGAGCCAACAACGAGTCGAAATTATTAAAATTTACTACCGAAATTCGGTGTCAGTGGCCTCAACGTTAAGAGCGCTACGTCCAATTTATGGTCGTCATAATCGTCCTAGCAGATCAACAATTGAGCGTCTAGTGGAAAAATTTGAATCCACAGGCACAGTGAGACAAAGAAGTGCCCGTAGTGTCGAGAATATTGCTGCCGCTGAGGCTTCAGTTGAAGAAAACCCAAATGTGTCTCTCACTCGTCGTTCTCAAGCGTTGGGCATCTCTGTGACGTCGTTGTGGCGAATTTTGCGAAAAGATCTTGGCCTACATCCTTACAAGATCAAATTGACGCAAGAACTGAAGCCGCTTGACCACCAGAAGCGTCGTATGTTCGTGAATTGGGCTGAGCAACAACTTGAAAATGATACGAATTTTCATCGAAAAATCATCTTCAGCGATGAGGCTCATTTCTGGCTGAATGGCTTCGTCAATAAACAAAATATGCGTTATTGGTCAGAAAGCAATCCACACGTACTCCATGAGTCATCATTGCATCCCGAAAAAATTACGGTTTGGTGCGGTTTATGGGCCGGCGGCGTCATTGGGCTGTACTTCTTCCGTGATGATCAAGACCGGCACGTTACTGTAAATGGGAATCGCTACCGTTCAATTATAACCGAATATTTGTGACCCCAATTGGATGATATGGACTTGGAGGATATGTGGTTCCAACAGGACGGCGCCACAAGCCACACAGCGAATGTCACAATCAATTTATTGCAAACCAAGTTTGGAGAACGTGTTATCTCAAGAAATGGTCCAGTCGAGTGGCCGCCTCGGTCGTGCGATTTGACGCCGTTGGACTATTGCCTGTGGGGTTACGTCAAATCTATGGACTATGCCAACAAGCCAGCGACGATTGATGAACTTCGGACGAATATCGAACGTGAAATTGCAGCAGTATCTGCCGATTTATACTTGATTATATTGATTATATTAGTACCTCCATTTTATCGACGTACACATGTTTGTTTGCAATGGTATGATCTAGAGATGGGCGCGAGAGTGAATTTTGACTCACGCTCACGCACGCTCACGAAAGAAAAATAATAATCACGCACGAACATCTTTTTATAATCACGCTCACTCACGCTCACGTGATTAATTTTATTTTGAATCATGTGAATCAAGTACTCACGCTCACGAAATACTCACGAAAAATATGAAATTTGTTTTTATCCAGGCTGGTAACCGAAACGATGCGGTTATCGGTAACGGTATTTTAAGGGTAACGCTATTTCATTTATTTCGGTATCGGTATTTTAAGGACAACGGTTTTTTAGTTATTTCGGTAACGGTATTTTAAGGATAACGGTCTTTTGATTATTTCGGTAACGGTAGTTTAAGGATATCGGTAGTCAGTTTTTTCGATCCCTCGAACATTCGTTTTTAGCAAATAATGCAAAAAATATGTATTTTATTTATTTATATATATGGTTAAAAAAAAAGCTACTAAATATACCACAATATGCAAAAAAAATATACATTTATAGCAAAATATTTTAAAAATGTGCATTTGCAGCAAAATATGAAAAAATATGCATTTAAAAGTCGATTACATTTTGTTGCAAATTTGTTGATCGCAAAGATATTTTGTTAACATTCTTTTTCAGCTAACGACAACAAACATGTATTAACACGAACTTTCAAAATATCAAAGATAGAATTATTTTCTTATTTAAGCCCAAACCACATCGTGAAAGTGCCAGTGGACAGTGGCAGTGCTGTCAAACTTTGTTCTTGAATTTCGCGAAGACGATTCAAAATTTTTTTTTAAATTTCTTATTGTGTTTTGTTTAGAAATAGCTCTTGTTTATTTAGAAACTTTTCTAATTTCTCGGCAGTGACAAATAAAGAAAATACAAAAACAGCTTTATCGACAAAACGTCGCACTGCGGTCGACACTGCGCTTATGTGGTTTGGGCTTTATTAATATGCACTGTAAATCACTAAAAATTAAAATTTTGTGTTTTTGAGTTTTAACAAAAAATCCGCATTTTTCGACTAAAAATCGGCAAATCGGCATTTTGCATATTTTTTAATAAAAAAATCGGCAATTCTGGCAGCCCTGCATGATACCCATATTGTGTATGTTGTCTTCAGATAAAATGCAAAATTCTTACAAAAACTAAAAAAGACCTTTTTTAAAAATGGTCTAGCTCGTGAGATCTCATTGCTAGACCCGAAATATTTTGGGAATCATCATAAAACAAACCAAGGTTTATTTTGAGGGGGGCACTTTTTTACATTTTTTCGTGAGTCGGTCTAATATAGATATATATATATTTTTTTTTTCAGTTTGGGAATAAGCTGGCTCACCACAAAATTGAATAATTCAAATAATATGACAGGAAACTACAATCCAATAATGAGTAGTTTGAAGGCAGTTATTATTGGACTCAGCGATGGAAATTGCATCAGCCACTACAATGATAATTGTGAAATATAACCAACTAGGAAAGAGTAATGTGAATCTACCGAGCTCAACCTCTGTTAAACGTTCTCTTAAATGTTGTATGCTAACTGGGATTGGGAAACCTGTTTATTGTTATTTTTTAATTATTGTAATTTAATGCTTATTTTTCGATATACATAATAATTCAAATTTACTTTTAATTACACGGTGGTAAATAAAATAAAATAAAAAATATTTTCTATTTTATTTTTTTATGTAATATAGTCAAAATGATTCAGATATGGAATTTCATTAACCCACTTTAGCCTGGAATACAAAATGACCCACGAATCTGATAAAAAAGCAAAAAAGTGTTTTTTTAATTAATTTTAAAGATTTTTTAAAATACCTAATTTGGAGATGTCGATTGCTATTAGTACCACATAAAAATTAATATTAAAGAAAAAAAAAATTTTTGAAAAATGATAATTCGAGTTTGTGCTACTGATGATGGCTTTGTAGCGAAAGCCGAAAATACGTGGTCTGTCTTGCTGGTTTCATCGAATTCTTTCAAAAATTTTTATTCTTTGTAATTAACTTGTAAAAATTGTATCATCTTTCTTTAATTTGAAAATAATTTAAACAGAAAGTGATATTAATTTATGATCTAGAGTCAAACTAAAGAACATTAATTTACTAAAATAAGAGATCAACTAAACATTCCCCTCATTCATCAAAAATTTAAACAAATTTGAGTGTTTTCATCAAATTTTACATAGTTTTCGGAAAATATCACTTAAATTTGGTTAGACTATAATTTTCTTTACATTTGTTTAAAAAATCTTTAACCCTTAGTGGCCTGGGGTCAGAAAAGGCCCATGAAACTTAATATTAAATATGACTACGAGATTGTAAAGCCATTAAATGGATAAAAATTCTCAACTGGATAAAAATAATTATTTTATGTAATATGATCCATATTGGGTTCATTTTTATATTTTTGGCAAAAACGACCCACTAGGAAATTTACAGAATAACACCTTTCAGAAACCCCTATATGGAAAACCAAACTTAACAACACTGATCGAAGAAATTTTTTTCAAAAGAAAAAAAACGGAAGAAAATTTTTCAAAAAGCTTTTCAAACACATTTTTCTCTTAACAACCTTATGAACATGTTTTCTTAGTCTTTCCCAAGTTCGCCACACAACAACAAAAAACGGTGAGGACGGTAGTCTCTCTACACCTTTTGCAATTGTAATTCATAAAATATCAATTGAAATTCAGAATTTCCATTTGAAATTCAGAAAATATCAATTGAAATTCAGAATTTCCATTTGAAATTCAGAAAAGATCAGTTGAAATTCAGAATTTCCATTTGAAATTCAGAAAATATCATTTTAAATTCAGAAAATATCAATTGAAATTCAGAAATTGTCATTTGAAATTCAGAAAATATCAATTGAAATTCAGAAAATATCATTTGAAATTCAGAAAATATCAATTGAAATTCAGAAACCGTCATTTGAAATTCAGAAAATATCAATTGAAATTCAGAAATTGTAATTTGAAATTCAGAAAATATCAATTGAAATTCAGAAATCGTCATTTGAAATTCAGAAAATATCAATTGAAATTCAGAAAACATCAATTGAAATTCAGAAAATATCAATTGAAATTCAGAAACCGTAATTTTAAATTCAGAAAATATCAATTGAAATTCAGAAATCGTCATTTGAAATTCAGAAAATATCACTTGAAATTCAGAAATCGTCATTTGAAATTCAGAAAATATCAATTAAAATTCAGAAAACATCATTTGAAATTCAGAAAATATCAATTGAAATTCAGAAATCGTCATTTGAAATTCAGTAAATATCAATTGAAATTCAGAAATCGTCATTTGAAATTCAGAAAATATCACATGAAATTCAGAAATCGTCATTTGAAATTCAGAAAATATCAATTGAAATTCAGAAAACATCAATTGAAATTCAGAAAAATATAAAAACATTTTTTAAAAGAATTCGTCCAGGTGGACAATGTTATCCCCTATAAAAATTTATATATGGGGTTTATCAAAATAAGTAAAATTCATTTTACTCACGCAAGTGAAAAATATTTAAAATTTGTGTGCCTCAATGATTTTATGTAGACTAATTTCATTATGTAGACATTAAAACGTAACGCTGACATTAAAGACTATTATTTGGCTTTAAATTTCAGCCTTACATTTTGGAGCTATAATTCGTAACAAGAAAGAAATTAGTCTACCTAAAATCACTGAGGCACACAAATTTTAAATAATTCTCACTCGCGTAAGTAAAATGAATTTTACGCCCACTTCTTAATCAAACGTATTTTGATGAAATCCATATATAAATTTTTTATAGAGTATAACATTATCTACCTGGCCGGATTCTATAAAAAATTCTGTTTACATTTTTCTGAATTTCAATTGATGTTTATTGAATTTTAATTGATATTTTCTGAATTTCAAATGATATTTTCTGAATTTCAAATGATATTTTCTGAATTTCAAATGATATTTTCCGAATTTCAATTGATATTTTCTGAATTCCAAATGATATTTTCTGAATTTCAATTGATATTTTCGGAATTTTAAATGACGATTTCTGAATTTCAATTGACATTTTCTGAATTTCAAATGATGATTTCTGAATTTCAATTGATATTTTCTGAATTTCAAATGACGATTTCTGAATTTCAATTGATATTTTCTGAATTTCAAATGACGATTTCTGAATTTCAATTGATATTTTCTGAATTTCAATTGATATTTTCTGAATTTGAATTGATATTTTCTGAATTTCAAATGACGATTTCTGAATTTCAATTGATATTTTCTGAATTTCAAATGACGATTTCTAAATTTCAATTGATATTTTCTGAATTTCAATTGATATTTTCTGAATTTCAATTGATATTTTCTGAACTTCAAATGATATTTTCTGAATATCAATTGATATTTTCTAAATTTCAAATGATATTTTCTGAATTTCAAATGATATTTTCTGAATTTAAAATGATATCTTCTGAATTTCAATTGACATTTTCCGAATTTCAAATGATATTTTCAGAATTTCAAATGGAAAATCTGAATTTCAATTGATGTTTTCTGAATTTCAAATGGAAATTCTGAATTTCAATTGATGTTTTCTGAATTTCAATTGATATTTTCTGAATTACAATTGCAAAAGGTGTAGTAAATCCATACTTTTTGAATAAAGTTAATTCAATTACGCAGCTGTTCATTAGTAACTGGCGCCCGTCGACGAGGATGAATGTCAAAGTAAGTTGCAATAAAATTTTCGTTTCTTTATTTATAAAATAAATTTACCCTTTTACAACACTGACTCCTTAACACAATAATTTTATTATCTTTGGGAAACAGTGTTACCATATATTTTTTTAGAAAAACTGTAAAGAAAACCTGTTTCTTTATAGAAAAACTGTTTTTCGAAAAAATTTTAAAAATCAGAAGAAATTCTGGGATTCCAAAGTATATTCGGACTAAAATATTATCCCAGGTTCTCAATTTTCAAAATATCGAGATTTCAATAATTTACGCCTACATAGTAGGCATTTATAGTAATCGACTTTTTGCACAGCTTCCTAATTAAAGTTTTTTTTAAAAGAATTTTGGTCTCCTAGGCCCGAATCTGAAGTTAAAAAAAGTTCATCGAATCCGAGATGTGAACCTTTTCCAATTTAAACATTTTTTGATAAGACATTGTTTTAAAAATTGTTTCAAAAAAATATAAATTTATAAATTATCCTTCTTTTAGTTGTGATCAGTGTTACCATATATTTTTTTAGAAAAACTGTAAATAAAAACTGTTTCTTTATAGAAAAACTGTTCTTCGAAAAATTTTTAAAAATTAGAAGAAATTCTGGGATCCCGAAGTATCCTGGGACTAAAATATTATCCCAGGGTATCAATTTTCAAAATATCGAGATTTTAATAGTTTAATTGCCTTTGGCATTTATAGTAATCGACTTTTTGCATAGCCTCCTAATAAAACTTTTTTTTAAGAATTTTGGTCTCCTAGGCAGAGAAACAAGCCAGCCGCCGTGAGCCGTTTAAGCCGCCGCCGCCGGTCATTTTTGCTTCAGCCGCCGCCGCCGATTTTTTTCGGCTCATTTCGGCTGGAAGTATCAATTTTCAAATATAAAAAATTTCAAAATAAATATATTTTTTTAAAAGAATTTACTAATTCATTAAACTTGAACAACCAGAGCTAAAAACAATTTTTTTATATGAAAAGAAAAAAGTTAAAATCTTCTAAATATTAAATTTTTATAAATATAATTTTTTAAAGCTATAAAAGCTTATATAAATTTATACTGTGAAAAAAATTAAAAAAAAGTTCTTAATGGGTTAATATAATACTTCAGAATGCAACTCTTTGCAGATGTGTAAAAAATCAATTAATAAAAAAACGTAGCTGCTTAACTTTGCATTTAAAACTCAATATATTATTTATCAAAAATTATGACGAAAAATCGTTACAGAGTTGAAGTCGTGTTAGCATAGATATACGAAAAAGTTTGTAAAATGCATTAATTTTTGTTAAAAGCGTTACTTCTCCTCTTCATATAAATTCTTACAGTTAGTGTTTAGCTTCATTGGTTATTAAAATATAAGCTATTAAAGTTAAAAAACCTTACGAGTTACTGGTTACGGAGTTTACATTTGGCCTATAAAATTGGTCACAAATTTTATGTATTAACCAAAAGTTGGTCAGATTGTTATAAATTTTGTAAAACAGGTGACAATGCGCTGATATATATCGAAATATATAACTCAAATGTAATCCATGCATTTGAAATTAGTTGGTTACATGGTTTTTATCACATTTTTTGATATCACCCATATATATTTTTTCAATTCTAAAATACATTTTTAAAAATGGTCCAGTTGAATATTTTGGATAAATGAGACATTTTGTAACAAATAAATGAAAAAGTAAAGATAAGATATATTGTAAAATTCTATAATATTTAGAAAAGGACACTTTTACGGATAAAATGCTCAAACCAATGTTCGAATTGTTGATTGTGCATCTAATTCAAATGGGTCCATACAAGATATGTGCATCCTGCCCAAACTTTCTAACAAAGCCTCCATTCAAAAGCCTTCAAACAAGTTTAATTTCTTAAATCAATCGATATTTATTTTTTCTATGGTCTTTATTTATTCCTTAATTTGTTAAAATTAAAAAGAATAAATAAAAAAAAAATTGATTCCCAGTATGCTTTAATTTTCTGAAAATTCTATAAGAGGCAAAAATTGTTTTGAGTTCCAAGAGGGTTACATTTTCCCAATGTTGGGATTACTTTGGAGCCCTTTACATTGGCAAAAAAAATATGCTGGCAGAAATTAAAATTTTGCAAGTTATGTTTCAACGAAAAGGACTTGGTAGTAAAAGGGTATGTTTATAATTTATTAAATAAAACTTGTATGTTATATTCAATATTTAGGACCATTTGTTAGATATAGTCTTGACTAGCCATGGATCTGTGCGAACATGAAACAAATCACACCTGAACCAACACCAAATCTTATATAAATTGATTTTATATATAATTTTTTGCGAGTGATTTTCTGACCGTGATAAAGTGCAGACGTTAATTGTGATCTCTTTTCTATAATTCTATTTAAAATTAAAAGCAATAACATTTGTTATTGTTTTAAGAAAAAACTTTTTTTTTTTACATTGTATCAGTGTTGCCATAACGGCGATTTTCTCGTCAGATCTAGCGATTTTATTTCGCACCTAGCGGGAAAAATTGTCCTGTAGCTATTAGCCAAAAATCTAGCGATTTTTTTTATCAGCCGTAATATAATTTTTAAAACTCGGTTTTATGTTGAAAAATATTATAAAACTCGCACATTGATATTCCTTTATTATAAAACACAACATCTTAAACGATTTTAGTAAAAAAAACTCTAAAAATACACATTTCGATAAAATATGGGTATGCACTTTTTCATCGTACAACGCCCTCTATTGTGTATTCGCAATACTAAGATTAATTCAATGAAAATCAGGACTCATTATTTGAAGCTTAATCGTAAAATTTTTCATTATTTAAAAGTTTATAACACTTCTTATTAACATATTAAAGAAATTTTTGAGTAAAAACTGCTTTAAGTACCATTTTTCAACAATCTAGCGATAAAATCGCTAAATACCCTACGGGAAATTTTAACAAACTGTCACCGAACTGGCCCCTTTATATGAAATAGACTGGTCACTTTTACATGGCGTTGTCATAGGAGGTGGAAATTGACCCCTTGTGACATGTCACAAGACAAATCCTAGGACAGGTTACTGAACTCTCAATTTCAGGGACTTGTCCTGGGATTTGTCTTGTGACATGTCACAAGGGGTCAATTTCCACCTCCTATGACAACGCCATGTAAAAGTGACCAGTCTATTTCATATAAAGGGGCCAGATCGGTGACAGTTTGTTAAAATTTCCCGTAGGGTATTTACACTGTTTATAATCTAGAGATTTTCTAGCGATTTTTGGGTCTGATCTAGCCATTTATTTTGAAAATTTGTTGGCAACACTGCATTGTATATTGAAATCAACAACAAATTATTACTTATTATTAAGTAGTAAACAAAGGGATTAATATTCTTCTATACTAATCCTCTGCTGTTACAGCAGAATGGATAGTAGCAGCGAGTCTACTGAAGAAAGCGATATTGTCTGGTAGACAGTCGCTGAAAACAAAACAACGAAACGACGACAAAATCGATCACCAGGATTAGTTAAGCATGCAATCAAAATAAAAAAAACTACCAACAATGATGATTAGGGCAAGGAATTCCATGCAAATGTATGTTATTTCTCGATAGTCCAAAACTAATATAGACTAAACATTTATCCGAATCATCAAATTTAGAACAAACTGGCATCGATTTGTAGTTGCATATTTTGACATAAATGCATGTTTTTGTATATTTCGACTTTAAATGCATATTTGGTGGCTTTCTAATGCATATTTTGTGCTTTTTAATGCATATTTGTTCATATTTTTCATTTTTAGTAGCATTTTTTATTTTGTAAAAAAATATAAAAAATTGATACGTTTTCATATTTTGATTCAATCAAAATAAACATTTTTAAAACTTTATTGACCTATGGGAAATCTTCGAGTTCTGTGTCTGTTTGCAAAATAACTAACTTAAATATATTTTTAAGTTTTTAGTGCATATTTTTTATATTGTTAGTGCATATTTTTCTTTTTTAACCGCATATTTTAGGCGCATATTTTTAATTTTTAAGTGCATGAAATTCCTTGCCCTAATGATGATATACCAAGTACCTACTAGCAACAACATGTTTGCTGCACTTGATGTAGACAATAATGATGATGTTAATTATATTAACCATAATGCTAACAAAGAGCAGTGTGAAGAAAAACCGCCTCCAATAATTATTCCAAATGTTTCAGATATAAGAGCGATGATGAATAACTTTTCAAAAATAGTAAACCTTGAAGATTATTCGTACAAATCCTTGAGAGGTGGTCAGGTAAGAGTAATGGCAAAAAACGTAAAGGCATATAGAGTGATAGTAAAATATCTATCTTTCGTAAAAAAACTTAAACGTTTTCAAATCATATACAAAATGTTGTTTTCAGCCGATCAAGCCGCCGCCGCCGCCGATTATTTGGTTGCGCCGCCGCCGCCGATTTTTATCCGGCTCAACCTCAATCGCCGCCGCCGCCGCCGATTTTTTGCTTGCGCCGCCGCCGCCGATTATTTTGGTCGGCTTGTTTCTCTGCTCCTAGGCCCGAATCTAAAGTTAGAAAAAGTTCATCGAATCACCCTTCCGAGATTAACCCCTAACTTAGGATAGAATACTTTACTGGTCAATGTTGTACTTCATAATATTCTTTTTGATTCGCATTCCACATAAAATTGATATTCATTTGATTGAGTATTGTTATGTCGGGAATTGTTTGTTTGAAAAAATTACGTTTTTGGAATTGTCCTTGATCATAACTGAAAAAATTGTAGGAAATTGTTATTCGAAATTGGCAAATATTTAATTAAAAAAAATAAAAAATCAATTTTGGCCTTTCTCGATGAGACATTGTTTTCATTTTTTCAAAAAATATAAATTTCTAAATTATCTTAAAAGTTCGGCTAAAAATTGTCCGTCGGGTCTATGACTTGTCAGAATGGCTTAGCCAATTTTATTCCTTGCTAATTTTTGATGAAATTTGTTATAAAAATTATTCGTTTTTCCAGTAAGCATATTTTGTAGTATTATATTGGTATTTTTAAATTTATTTATGTTTCGATTTGTACCTTATTTTTGACAATTTGGAAGTTTTATTGTAATTTTTGGGTCATATGCATAACCACTTTCTAAGTTTATAAATGCCTTATAAAACAAATATTTTATAAAAAATTCATTTTATAATCGTGTTATAAAGTTTTCAAATTATTATGCATAAGCACTTTTATATTTTAAATCTTAAATTTTAGTTAAAAAAATAAAAAAAATTGTAAATGAAACAAATATGCCGATTTGATATAAAAAACTGTAAAAAAAATCCATGAATTTAAAAAAACTGTTTTTTACATGAAAAAACTGGAAAACTGTTAGGCATCCCAAAAAACTGCAAAAAACAGTTAAAACTGGCTATATGGCAACACTGGTTGTGATCTGAAAAGTTCGGCTAAAAATGTCCGTCGGATCTATGACGTATCAGATATGGTTTAGCCAATTTTATTCCGTACTAATTTTTGATGAAATTACACCGAAAAAATTCCTCAGTTCCTCAGTTAAAGAAATCCTCAGTTAATTTAAAATAAATAAACATTAACTGAGCAACTAAAATTTGTTGATTATAGGCTTTTCTTGAGTCAGCTTGTAAATTTCAAATAATTTTATTGTCAAGAAATTTACTGAAAATAAAAAAAAACAAAAGGGATAAATAATAAAATTTCAATATTTATGGTAAGTTTTAGTTGTTTCGTGCAAAATAAAATTTATTTTAATTTTTTAAATTGTTTTGATATTTGGCAGATAACTAGCATAATGTGTCCAAAGAATAATTTAGTATTAAGAAAAGTTGTCAACGTTTTAATGCACATATCGTACTAGTACATGTATGTCGAAAATTTTATGTGTAGGTACAATAGTACATTGTACAATTTCAAAAGGGAACACTATCTGTTAAAAAAAGAACCCTAATGAAAGAGATGATATTACACTTATTGTACATATTTTAGGTTTTGTTTTGAATAAATTAATAAACAAAAAATAATTATGTTTTATTGTCAATCGTATTCAAATATATATATGCAATTTTCA
Source organism: Leucophora obtusa (assembly GCA_949987735.1). Lineage (NCBI taxonomy): Eukaryota > Metazoa > Arthropoda > Insecta > Diptera > Anthomyiidae > Leucophora > Leucophora obtusa. The sequence continues at coordinate 255,470,237 of OX465295.1, read as the reverse complement.
ACTGTTGAATCGGTTAGTAGCTACTAATTTCAAATTCTTTTTCGTTTGAACTGAGGCCTCAGTTAAATTAAATTTTTATAGTTTAAATTAGTTGATTTCAATTAAATCAATCAACTGAAGCTCAGTAAGGGGTATTTCACCTGAGACTCAGTTGAAAATTTAGTGGCCAGTAACTGAGAAATTTTTTCGGTGTAGATCGAAAATTTAATTATATTTTCGGAATATACAAATGTTGGGTATTATGTGAATAAAATATTACATCATCCTGTCAAGCGGAATTTTGCTGATAAGTCAAAAATCAAAATCATCAAAGTCAAAAGTTCAGATTTTTTGATATTTTTGAACTCAAGCAATCTGTAGTTAATTATAAAATTTTTCAAAAATTTTCCTTTTATGGTTATCACTAGGGCAAGGAATTTCAAGCACTTAAAAATGGAAAATATGCGCCTAAAATTTGCGGCTAAAAAGGAAAAATATGCATTAACGAGTAAAAAGGTTAAAGTCGGGCATGCCGACTATACAATACCCTACACCAGTCTGGTGTATTGTTTGGATCCGAAATTCGAATGGGTTAAAATGGGGCTTGTGTCAAAATTTTCTATAATGTGAGTCAGCGCACCAAATTTCATTAAAATATCTTAATATTTGCGACCTGCAGTTTGTAACCAAGCCAATTTTGGGGGGACCCTTATATGGGCACTAGTTCTAAACATGGACCGATGTTCACCAAACTCAATAGGCTTCGTCCTTGGGCCAACATAGGTCTATGTACCAAATTTCATCAAAATATCTTAATATTTGCGACCTGCAGCGTGTAAACATTGTAATTTTGGTAGGACCCTTATATGGGCACTAGGTCTAAACATGGACCGATGTTCACCAAAATCAATAGGCTGCGTTATTGGGCCAATGTAGGTCTGTGTACTAAATTTCATCAAAACATCTTAATATTTGCGACTTGCAGCGTATAAACAGTATAATTTTGGTAGGACCCTTTTATGGGCACTAGGTCTAAACATGGACCGATGTTCACCAAAATCAATAGGCTGCGTTACTGGGCCAATGTAGGTCTGTGTACCAAATTTCATCAAAATATCTTAATATTTACGACCTGCAGCGTATAAACAGTATAATTTTGGTAGGACCCTTATATGGGCACTAGATCTAAACATGGACCGATGTTCACCAAAATCAACAGGCTGCGTTTTTGGGCTAACATAGGTCTGTGTACCAAATTTCGTCAAAATATCTTAATATTTACGACCTGCAGCGTATAAACAATATAATTTTGGTAGGACCCTTATATGGGCACTAGGTCTAAACATGGACCGATGTTCACCAAAATCAAACTTGTTCGTCCTTGTGCCAACATAGGTCTGCGTACCAAATTTCATCAAAATAGTTGCGACCTGTAGAGTGCGCACAAGATTGCATGGACAGACAGACAGACGGACGGACGGACGGACAGACGGACATCGTTAAATCGAAATAAAAAAAAGTTCTGAACCGATCGGTATACTATAAGGTGGGTCTACGACCAATATTTTTTGGTGTTACAAACATCAGCACAAACTTATAATACCCTGACCACATAGTGGTGTAGGGTATAAAAATATAAGAAATATGCACTAAAAACTATTATTTTTGCAAAACTCATACACTTTAAAACTTAAAAATATATTTAAGTTAGTTATTTTGCAAACAGACACAGAACTCGAAGATTTTCCATAGGTCAATTTAAGAAGATTTTCCATACACCGATAAAATTTCTCAGTTACTCAGAGAATTTCTTAGTTAAAACCGAAAAAATTTAAATTAACTGAAATTGGTTAAATACAATTTTGTTTCAGTACCCTGTATGTACAAATAATTAAAACTATTAAAACTGTCAAATATTTGTAAAAATAAAGAAATTCATTTCATTTTAACTTGATATTTTATAAAAACACACATTTGGCCATTAAGGAAAGGAAATCGTTTTCAATAATAAATTTGAAAGATTGAAGCGGCTTGTTCGAAAAAGGTAAGATTCATTTTTAAGCTGAAATTTAAATACATATATGTGTATAACAAAATTAAAATTTTTTAGATCATGTAAAAACAATCTCAACGAAATTATGCATGTAATTTAACAAGAATTGAAATGATTGGCGAGTTAGCAAGAGCAAGGGAGTATAATAAGCAAAAATTATTTAAATTATTTATACAATAAAATAAAAATTTTAGAATGACAGGAATTTTCTATTCTTTTTGATGGCTTTTGGTTGTTTATTGCTAAAATTCCATATTTATTTATTTTAACTAACAGTTAGGTTTTCAGCAACTGAGATCTCAGTTAATTTTTTCGTTTCGAAAAATTGGTTATTTTTAATTAATTTAAACAACTGAGGCTCAGTAAGGGGTATTTCACCTGAGACTCAGTTGAAAATTTAGTAGCCAGCAACTGAGGAAATTTTTCGGTGTAGTTATAAAAATTTTTCGTTTTTCCATTTACGTTTCGATTTGTACCTAATTTTATACAATATGAAAGTTTTATTTTAATTTTTGGGTCATAGGCATAATCACTTTCTAAGTTTATAAATGGCTTATAAAACAAATATTTTATACAAAATTCGTATTATAAGGTTTTCAGATTATTATGCATAAGCACTTTTATATCTTAATTCTTAAATTTTAGTTAACAAAATAATAAAAAAAAATGTAAATGAAACAAATGTGCCGATTTAATATGAAAAAACTGTAAAAAATCCATGAATTAAAAAAAAACTGTTTTTTACATGAAGAAACTGGAAAACTGTTAGGCATCCCAAAAAACTGTAAAAAACAGTTAAAACTGGCTATATGGCAACACTGTTGGGAAATCAAAATTAAAAAGAGAAAACATCTTCCTCTCTTTATAACTATGACATTAGGGTGGCCACATATTAATATTCAACATTTAGGAGGTATTCAATATTTTCTGCTAGAATAAAATTGTACAATAATTTTCTAATTTCAAAATTTTTAATTTTATAAATTATTATGTTTAATTAAGAAAAAATAATTAATTAATTTAATTAATTAACAAATTATCATGGTGTCATTTCCGCATGACGTATGACTTCTATTATTATTTTTTTTTAATTATAGAATATATTTAGAAAATTAATTTAATACATTTGACAATTAATTGTACTTCTTTGCTTTTAATACAAGTTTCATTATTAACAAAAGGGGAAGTATTCTTTTGGGCCGCCTGAAATCTACCCTACAGTCGGTAAGGCATGGCGGATAAAGACGGTGTAGCGATAACACCCTATGCTACCTCCTCTCAATCATCAACATCCCTTAACCATCCATTTTTACCATCGCACAGTGGGTGAAACGCTCAATCTAGCGGATTTAAATTAATATCTCGGCTGTTTCTGATCCGATCGGCACCCAACTTTCAGGAATAATTTATATATCCCCTAATATATTTGCCAAGTATTGGACAAATCGGTCCACTATAATCCAAAATGTCGATGTTTTCATACGATTTAAATTAAAATAGTTTATACTCATACACTGAACCAAAAGTCGTAAGTGAAATCAACATAAAAATTTTGTTACTTTTTGATGAAACGAATTGTTAAAACAATATATTTTTTATTCAAATTAATGTGTGTTTTTTTTAAATCAACTACTTTTTTTTTAAATGAACATACTTATTTCCGTCAATAATTCTCTACAAAACAATTGTTGTTTTGATATTTTTTTTGTCCATTTTTTAACAAAATTTAATTTGTTAACTCTAAAAAATTTTGTAAAAATATAATTTTTCTTCAATTTGAAAAAAGAGTATTAAATCTGTGGAAAAGAGTTTAGTGAGGTTAGTTTTGTCGCGTCATTACTCGTGCTAGCATGTGTATTTGTAATTGTCGGAAATATCAATAAATTGACATTAAGTGTTTTTGTTTTTCAAAGTATAGATAATTAACAAATTCAGTGATTTAAAGTGAATTGCCAATTGAAGATTTATTAATTTTAATTTAAATAAATTTATATAATTTTGAACGTTCTTAATTAAATCGTACATTAAAATTGCTGTCATTAATTTTGATATCTATCTTTTTGTTATTTTGTTTAAGGCAAACTATTAATGAATGTTATATAATGCATTTGAATTATTAATTTAAATAAAGTTATATGTTGTTGTATATAAAATGGTACATGTGTTTTAAATAAAGAGTTTTTAGTATATGCTATATTATAATTTCAATTTTATATTTCATTATTTTTCATATTTTATCAAATTCATCATAAAAAAGACATTGTATGTATATTGCTTAAAAAATTTTTAAATTGGTGAAATATAAAAAATAATGAAATATAAGTCTGAAAATTAATAATAAATCGATAAAAAATTAATTAATTAAATAAAATGCATTGTTGAATTTAATACAATGCATTGGTAAAACAACGAAATCATTATGCAATTTAATTAAATATAATTGTTAAGACAACTAATTTTTGTTAATACATTTGACGATATTTTGTCAAAATAATACCACATAAAATAGTTAAACGTCAAAATATAAATCTACTAAACAATGCGTTAAATTGATGGACAGGTTTTGTTAGTTGTATAGTGATCACCCATTCATCAATTTAATATGGATTTTAGTTTATTTCACAGCTGTTTTTGGTTTACTGTATTTGAATATTTTTAATTTTTTTATTTGTATTTTTATTTTAAAACTTTTTTATTTAAATTTAGTAAATAATAATATAAACTGTTAATAGAAATTATTCAGAATCTGAGCTACCAATGTATGAACATGGATCCTGCAGTTTAGCACAAGAAAAAGATTTTTAACTTCTTGGTCTAATACAGTATTTTTTTTTTGGAAGACCTGGAAGTAGATTTAGACAACGATGATATAAAGGGATCTGAGGAAAACAGGAGTGCATGCAGCAGGTCCTCCATTGTATGCTGTCGAGAAGTTTTACGTGTGTGATGCAGCGGAAATTTCGGACGTCTTTTTTTTTTTTATTTATTATTATTCATTTAATTATAATTCAAAATATTTGTGTCTCGCGCCAATATCGGCTTTTTGAGATGAGTTGGCAATAAACAAACATATATCATTAATATTTATATTAAATTACAAAAAATTATTAAAAATATTTTTACTTTACATGATCATTAAAAAGAAAAATATCTATTCAAGAAGCATTTCAATACTATTTAATAAATAATCAATAACCCTTTGCTTATATATTGATATTCGACTACAGTTTTTCACATCACTTGGGATACTGTTAAAGTACACAGCCTGCATATTCTATCCTCTGTTTGGTAGTCTCTAATCTGCACCTTTTAGTTCTAAGATTTGAGGCATTCCTCGTATTAAAGCAATTTTTATTGTACTCTAATTTAACTGCCCGAAATCCAATGTTATTTATTGATTTATAAACGTAATACAACATCTGGTTTTGATATAAACCATAAATTGGCAATATAGTCTTGCAATATTCTTTATACAAAGACAATGTACTGTGCCTATAATTCAAACTAAAAACGCATTTTAGGGCTTTGTTCTGCATAGCTTGTAAGGATCTGAGTTCGTTACTTTTCTTATGATCAAAAATTATTGCTAAATACTGCAAACGGCTATGTATGGTTGCTTGATATAGCAACATTTTTGTTTTTGTATTCAGTTGTCTTCTTAATTTAAACAAAATTCCACAAGCGGACGCAATCTTTGACTTCAAATACTTAATATGTGTGTCCCACGATAAACTGCTCTTTAATAATACACCCAAGTATTTTATTTCATGTTCCTCTTGTATTGATTTTCCGTTTATATAAACACAAAAATCATTATTTATAATTTGCGAATGTGGCCGAAATCTTATCAATTTGGTCTTATCAGCGTTTAAAACCAAGCGATTTATTCTTGCAAACTCAAAAATTAGAGCAGAATCTCTCTCTAATTGTGTTTTAAGAATTAAATTATATTTGTAGGGATAAAATACAGAAATATCATCCGCGAACATAACAACTTTTCCAAACAGGTTGAGATTATTAATATCGTTCAAGAATATCATAAAAAGTAGAGGTCCTAAAACACTCCCCTGCGGAACACCGCATTTCACATTCACAGTTGAACTCTTCTCACCTCCAATTTCCACATATTGCTTTCTATTTGTTAAAAAACTTTCTATTAGTTTGAGCTCATTATCAAAAACTCCATAATATTTTAGTTTCTCTATCAAAATCATGTGATCAACAAGATCGAAAGCTTTGCTGAAATCTAAGAATAAGCCTGCGACACCATAAAAACCATCGTCCAGTCCCTCACATATTGTATTAACTACATCAATAACGGCTTCATCCATTCCACTCCCCTTCATATAACCAAATTGATTTCTATACAATAAGGATTCATCTTGAAAATACCCGAGAAGCTGAGCATGGATTATTCTTTCGAAAATTTTATCTATTGTAGTCAGTAATGCTATCGGCCTGTACTCATGTACCATCTTTGAGTGCGATGATTTCGGAATGGGAATTATTTTACTTATTTTAAGTACATCAGGATATATACAAGAATGTATCATAGAATTAAAAATACTTGCTAAGTGCGGAGACAATGTTCGACAACAATTTTTAAGCAACTTTGAATTAATATTATCATGGCACGGGCTCTTAGATATTTTAAAATTTTTTATAACGTCTTCAATATCATTTGATGTTATATCTTTAAAATAAAAGCGCTTATTATGTCGAACCAATGTTCTCAATGAATTGCAATTATCTTCAGGGAATTTTTCAATGCCATCTCTTAACAAGTCAATAATATTTGAAAAGTAATTATTAAAAAGTGTTGCCTTTGATTTGTTCTCAATAACACAGATGCCATTTGAATCCACCACATTTATCATTTTTGTTTTTGTTCGGCCCGTTACATCATTCAGAAATCTCCAACATTTCTTTAAATCACCTCCACAATTATTTATACTATCTTCATAATACAAATTCATAGATTGTCTTGTCGCCCGTTTTATAACTCTGCTTATCCTTTTCAACATTTCGCTGGTTGTTACGTCATGACGATTCTTTTTCCTAGTTTTTAAAAGTTTCTTTTTAACTTCCATTAGTGACCATAAATTTGCATTCACCCAAGGAGCAATGTCATATTTAACATTTCTAATTTTCCTACTTTTAGTTGTATTTCTGGATGTAGCAATATTAATTTCATCCAATAAATTACAAACCATCTCTGAGGAGCTATTGCTATCATGAATATTTTGAATATATCTGTTCAAATGATCATTTACTTGTTCATAGTTAATGAAAATTTTAACTTTTTCAAAATTGTTAACCCGATAAATACATTGATCTTTCAGTTTACATATAATCAAGTTATGATCAGTTAAGTTGCATTCTACTGAGTCAATTAAAAGGCTTTCAGAAACATTACTAAAAACGTGATCAATACACGTGCTGCTTTTCGGTCTTGTTATCAGCATGTGGCAACTCTCAAAGTTAAAACAACGATATAAATTTATTAAATCTTCAGCAGCCACTTCACCTCCAATTAAGTCTATATTAGCATCACCAACAACGATAGATGGATTATACGCAAAAGTACTCATCTTACTTTCTAACGTTTTAAGAAAATCTTCTACTTTGCATTTTTGCGAGCGATAAAATGATACAAACTCTAATGGCTTCACATTAAAATTAAAATTGTTTAGTTTCACTCAGAGACCCAAAATAACTGTTATATTTCTAAAAAAGTCACCACCCAAATTTATTTAATTATAATACTTCAATAATGCACTATATTTTATAAATCATATTGCACAAAAAAATTACAAAGTTCGGCAAAGATTTTAATTTTTTCAATTTTTATATTTTACTCTATAAATTTCTGTTGTTTTTTGATTTTTATTTTAAAACTTTTTATAAAAGTTACAGAATGATTTTTTTGAAAAAATTAATCAATAACTTTTTTATTTGATAATAAAATAAAAATTAAAAATTGTGCTAAATGGAATGCCGGAAGTTGCTGGAATATACATATTTACTCACTTTAAATCACTGTTCAATCTTTTATTAACACTAGTTGACATCATCAGGATATTATAATTGGTGAAGTCATTGGTTCTATGGCTTTTGATTTATATTCTTAATTGTTATTTTTTGATAAAGAAAAAAAATTACAAAATAACTTTTATTATTTTTGAAAAAATAAAAATCGTGTTTGGATTGTTTTTGTTTGAATTAAAAATAAAAATCAAACAGAGCAAATAAACAGAAAATTAAAAATACTCAAACAAGAAATAATTGTAAAACAATCATTTTTTTGAATAAAAGTTATAACTGTTACGTCCCTGGTTTCACTGAATTAAATTTATAAAATTTATACTTTCAGAACATTTTACAGTGTATTGAAACTTTTCACTTATATAAATAGAAGTACCTCCATATCCGTCATTTCTACAAGAGTGTACACTATTAAAATGTGGGATTTCATACATTTGGCAACAGCTCTCCTGAAACCAAGTCTCTTGCACTGCAAGAATATCAGGCAATTTCGGTAATCGGCAAATAAACGTTTTTAATTTATTAAATTTATTAAATGATGAAATGCTTCTTAAATTTATTGAACATATATTTAAAAAATTGTAATTTATACTACTAAAATAATTTTCAAAAGAATTTAAATTTTTAAAATAATTATTTTGATTCATTTTAAATAGAAAAATAGTTTACATACATTAAATACAATAAAAAAAATGTTTTTCTAGTGACGAACCGGTGATTGAAATTCAGCTTCCAAATCATCTTCACTGCTATCAGCAGTCTCCACAACGTTTTTGTTCAAAGACTTTCGAGCCATCGGCTTATTTGAACTAGCTTCCAGTAATAATTGGTCCACTTCATCTTCGTTTCTTATAACACGGGGTCGAGAGATTTCACTTTTCTTTACGAAAATACGACCATGGTTCGGATAGACAAATTTATATCCAACAGTTTTTAAAATTTTGGCATACTTCAATAAGTTTGATGTTTCCTTACTTAGCAAGTCATTTACAAAAACCTCATTATTATTTGTTTCTTTCAATTGAGATTTAACTGCCATGAATGTATTTTTTGATTTTTTCGTATCGAATTTTACTATAACATTCTTTTTATTTAAATTTTTATTACCATTTTTAATAAAATTTGCTTCTTCAATGCTGTCAGTATTTATTTCAACTCCAACATTTTCTGCTAACTTCAACACAGCATTAGTAGCAGAAACGTCATCCTCCGTTTTTAATCCCATAACCATACAATGATTCTTAACCCTTTCGTCATTAAGAATTTTCACAGACGATTTAAGTTGTTTAATTTCTTCTTTTAAATAACGATTTTCCTTTTTCACTTCATGAACAACCTTCTTATTTTCTACTAGGCTTTTTAATATGTCATCATATTGTTTCGACAAGAAAGTTATCGATTCATGAATAACAGTCAGCTGATCCAGTTGACTAAGTTTTGTTTTGATACACTTCAAATCATTTTTAATTTCTGTATCATCTCCTTCTTGACATAAATGACATATATATTCTTCACCTTCATTTTCAATCAAATTCGCAAATTGCCGCTTATCCAATCTAGTGCACTGAGCATGAAAGAGTTTATTACATTTATCACATGCGATATTATCTTCTTTTTGTTCGTCTACTTTTGATTTGCACTGAGCACAGACTTTTTTGTTATTAATTACACTTCTGCGACTTGATGCAGGCATATTTTAATAATTTCAAATACCGTTTTGTTTATTTTAATTGCAAGAAGGTTTCTTTAATTTCTTAAGTTTTTAAATCACTTTAAAAAATTGTTTCAAAAAAACTGATACAAGAGATCAAGAAAAAAGACTTTTGTTCAACAGTGATGCCAACACATTACATTATTTCTACACTCATAGAAATAAATCCGTAAAAATAGCAGAAAAAGTTACTAAAAATTAGTTAAAAATGATGCTGCAGAAAAAACTGCTAAAATTAGCAGATTTTTTTACTAAATACTAGTAAAATGAGAACAGCAAAATTAAAACTGCTAAATTTACAGAATTTTAGTTATATTTAGGCTAACTTTTAGTTAATTGAAAATAGCAAATTGTACTGTAAAATCTGCAGAAAATTTTGCTAGATATTTGTAGACTAAAAATAGCAAAAATAAACTGTTAAATCTACAAAATTTTTGCTATTTTTAAGCTAAATTTAGTTGAATGCAAATAGCAGTCTATTCTGCTAAAATCAGCAGAAATATTTGCTAAAAAATTGTAAACTGCTGTTTTCAAAAGGCTAGATTTTTATTTGCATTTAAAAAAAAAATCGAAAAAAAAACTTCGAAAATTTTAAATTTTTTGGTGATTTTTTAGGCTACTAATTATTTAGCAAAATTTTTTGCTGATTTTAGCAGGTTAATTTGCTAATCTCCATTTACAAAAATTTAGCTCATATATAACTAAAATTCTGTATATTTAACAGTTTTAGTTTTGCTGTTCCTATATTATAAATATATATAGCAAAAATAATCTGCTAATTTAGCAGTTTTTTTCTGCAGCATCATTTTTAACTAATTTTTAGTAGTTTTTACTAAATTTTTTACGGACTTTTTTCTATTAGTGTAGCCTCAAGTTATTCTTCCGACATCATGCCAAATGGTAGCACAACATTATTTATGATTTCTGCTCCATGAATTAAAATTTTGTGAATAGAACTAGGCATGTAAAACCATGGATATTCATTAACAAATATTTGAGCTGTTGCACCCAAAATTACGCTTAATCTTATAATATCTTCACTAACGCCTGTTATTTGGGCAGCCAAATTGGCATGTTGAAAGAACCTTCTAGCCTGTATGAAATTCATTTACTGGTAGATTTTGGATCACATTTAGATTCAGGCACGTAGCTAGGAATTTATTTCGGGAATTTATTTCAAAAATTTTTTATTTAATTTTTCCTGTTTTTTTTTTTGTTTACTGGGGAAGCTTATTAAACTAAAAAAAACTCGTTATTTTAAGTTAAGTGAGCTCCTTCACTTTTTGTGTAAAGTTCAATAAAATGGGAGTAAGCACAAAATCCTCTACCTAAATGACAAAATTACCCAAAAGTACGGGAACGCACAAAATCACTTTTCTAATCCAAAACTATTTAAAAGAAAAAAGTCTGATTTGCAAATTTAATGTGTTTATAACTTTTGAGGAAGGTTTATTCTTCTTCTTAACCTCAAACCTACTAAAATGCGTATAGTTTTAGTTTCAAAAATCGCACAGAAACACTTATTTTTTCATTTAAAAGTTTTTTTTACTTCGTTCAGTTAATTTTTATATATAGAAGTTCTATTTTGTGTATTTCTTTGCTAACTTAAAATTTATAATTTTCACAATGGTGTTATTTGTTTATCATTGCACCAGCTGTCCCTTTTACAATTTTTTTAATAGTAAAAAGAGAAGTAATAGTAGACAGAGGCAGAAAATTTTATAAAAATATCTGTAAGAACGCAAAAATATATGTAAAAGCCTAAAGGTTTTCAAAACTTGTTTAACCTTCATACCATCCTAAAAAACTTACACTTTCCTCCCTCGGGGTCTGTATTGACCCTATTAGAAATTTATCTGTTTTTGGTAAAAAAAACTTTTCGAGAAACAAATTACACAAAACTTAATTCTGTTATTCAGATATTCACAAAAACATAAAAAAATTAGATAAATAGGATTTTGCATATCGTGTTACACCGGCACTGATAGAATTTTGTGCATAGTATTAATGAATTTGTTCCTTAATCCAATGATTTTTTCATTGAAAAGTCCCCAGAGAACGCGTTCATTAAATCAATCAATGAAACGTATTCATTAAATGAAAATTAATTGAAAAAAAAAAATATTTTTTTTACGTTACTCTTTTTATTTATTATTTATTTTCATTTTATTAATTTTTATTTATACATATATTTCTTTTTTGTTTTTATAACGTTTTTGACATCTCCCTGAACCCGACTTGAACCCGCAATCACCAGAATGTAAACATTACCACGTTACCGATTGATCTAAATCAGGGACGTGCGGTGAAGTTTTTAATTGGGTGTTCTCCACAAATATTTGAGAACAGTGCAAATATATGGTCATAGGAAAATTACACAAGTGCAAAAAGTACAACCATACTTACATATCAGGGAAATCAATGATAAACGGTAAAAAAAATTAAAAAATTTAACTTTAATGCTGCGTTCATTTATATTTTTAAATCCCGAGATTTCAATGGAAATCTCGACCAGAATTCTTGACCGTTTACATTTGCACTTTATGACAGTAGCGAGATTTCTATTTGACAACCTCATTTTTTTTTTTTTGTAAATAAAGTACCATAAAAAATAACCTTAAATTAAAAATATTACTAAAAAATCTTTATGTAAAGATCTAACGCCAATTATGTTAGTAAATTCATTTTTTTGTAAGGACGACAAGCTAGAAGCCAGATTTTTGATATTTTGATGGAAGAAAGACATGCACGCAGTATTGTATTATATGAAAGTCTAAACATTTGTGAGATTTTCATGAGATTTCTTACATATCTTGCGAATTTACGGGATTTCAGTATTATGGGAATCTCGGGATTTCACATGAGATTTTGATTGAAGTCTAAATTTTAGTCGAGATCTCGGGATTTGGGTGCAGATGTAAATGCAACCTAAAATTACATTTACCACCTTGTTTTTATAAAGCGAGCGGAATAATTCCGTCAGAGGAATGTGTGTATTTTGTTATTGTAACAAAAATAAAATACATTCCTATGGAAGAATATTTCCTTTCCTTTTCGAAAAACAGGGGATCGGTAATTGATTGTTGAGAATATTTTGAATTTTCTAAGTTTATCTCTGTTTTCTAAAATTGAATTTTCTAAGTTTATCTCTGTTTTTTCCGTGTTTGTAACAATTTTTAATAATTTTTAGCGATTTTCCGTTCAAAAAAACTTTGTTTATAAATTATATTTTTTACTCTCTCTAATATTTGTTGTTTCATTTCTTCAATCCTTTATCCATTCAATACAAAATTAAGCTAGTGTCTTCCAATACCAATACCAGATCGTTATAGATGGGGTGCCGTTTTTTATGTTCTTCTTTTAATTTATTTTTCTTATTTTCTTTTATTTTTACCTTACATTTTTTATGCTTTTTAATTAATTATTTTTAAATTGTCATTATCTATTTTTTTACATTACAAAAAGTACCATTTTTTAATGAAATTTTTAAAAGTCAAAACCTGAAATTCATAAAATTCAAAAGCTGCCGAAATTCAAGAAATGTCAAATAAAATTTAAAGGTAAAAACTACGAAATAAAGCCAAAAAAATTCCAATTGACATTAAAAAAAAATCTAAAGCTCAAAAAATACCAAATTAAATTCAGTTTACATTTATTTAATTTCAATTGAAATAGAAAAAAACTATTTCATTTTGTATATTTGAATTTAAATTTATATTTTTTAATTTATTTGGTATTTTTTCAATTGATATTTTTCAATTGCAATTGATATTTTTCAATTTCATTTGGTTTTTTGCTTTTTAATTGATATATTTTTTTTTAATTTCAGTTGGTATTTTTTCAATAGCAAATGGTGTTTTTTCATTTCGAATTGATATTTTTTTAATATTAAACGGTATTTTGGTATTTTTTTATTTCATTTAAAATTTTGTGAATAAAAATTTGTATTTTTAAATTTCATTTGTGTTTTTTATTTCGGTTTTTTTTTAATTTCAAATGGTATTTTTTTAATTTGAAATAATATTTTTTAATTTCAATTTGGTATTTTTTGAACTTCAAAAGACATTTTTTCATTTAAAATTGCTAGTTACAAAATACAAAAGCTGTTCTTTGGTTATTGTGTATATTTGATTAATTTCAAATAAAGCTTTAGTTTAATTTACATTTTGAAACTAATTGTTATTTTTTGGATAACAAGTAGTGTATTATTTTTAGGTTTTTTCGGTTACAATAGAACAGAGATGAAAAATTAAGAAGTTAATTTTTGCT